>CM067219.1:128680344-128998088 GCA_034190945.1 Octodonta nipae
ATTTAATGTAAATATTGTTAAAAATATTCTAGAAATTCCTATAATTCGATCATCCGTCCAATTGTAAATATAAACCATTCCAGGGGCCCACTCAAACTCACACATAAAGTTCATCAAAATAGGTCCAAACTTAGGAATTAAAAAAATTCCTACAATCCCATTGCAGAGCCTCCTACAGGGTCAAAGTGTAAAAATAACCCACTCAATTACACAAAAAAGTTCAGTCCAACCATTAAATTCAAAGAAATTTCTAGAAGCCGGTAGCAGGGGAACCTACCGAATTTAAGAGCAGATCCAGAGGGCCTCAAAGTTAGTAAATTTAATATTAAAACGAGGTCATCTCGACTCCAAGAATCTAGAAGAAGGTAACTTCTATGGGTTTAAACCTCAGAAAAACCATTTTTAATATAACCAGAAATCTGGATTTATAATCATATTTAGGTAAATTCAATACAGGATCCGCCCTTGACCGGATTCAGTGTAAATCTAAACAATTCCAGGGATCCACTTAAACTCACACAAACAATTTCATTGCAATATGTCCAAATACGCGTGAAGCTTAAATAGTTTTCTGAAAAATTCTAATTTTTTGTTATTTTTTTTTGTAAGAACTTTTTTTTAACCAAGGGAATTAGATATTCATTTTTTTATATTAAGATTTTACTTTCCTCCTCGTTCAAAGTTATTTAAAGTACTTCAGTATTATAATAAAACGTTAATATCATCCGAAATGTATTTTTCGCAATAGAATCCGTCTCTGAATATTTGCTTTTCAATTATTCATTTATCGAACGGTGTTTGATCAGAATTGAACGTATTTTTTCCAATTTCGATGCCAAATAATTTAATCATTTGTCGTTTTCGTTTGTAAACAAGTAAATTTGTATCAATCAACTGCTGTTTCCAAACAAGTGAATTAAAGATTGCTTTTGGAAACAAACCCGCGACAATGGTCAAAACAGCTGTGTTTTTGTTGGCGGTCCAATTGTTACTACTTGTATTGTTTTGGATTTTTGCAAGATATGATTCTAAGTATAAGGAAAAGGAAAAATATTCAAGTAAGTAGTTGGGAATATGATTTGGAATAAATTCTTCAAAACGGTCCTATGTAGATTTAGGTTTTAAGTTTCTTTATATGTTTTATGTATGTTAAATACGTCACTTTGTACTTAACACAAAAATAACAGAATTTAGAAATGTGAAAGAACAAAAGTTAGTTAAACCAATTTGTTTGTATTGGTTTGCATTTACTTGTATACAATGTGTCCAAAATTCTATACAGGGATCTCTGCTCTTATTATACCTAAGGCCAAATTTAAATGGGAGTATTTAGTGGATTCAGATTGACGATGGGTCAATTGATTTTGGAAATTATCAAATTATCGTCGAGAACCGATAATGTCGGATTCAGCTTTTCGCCAATAAATGCAAAACGGTCAATTCGATAGCCTTCAAAATTCTACACTCCTTAAAGTTAGGTCTTAATTTTTCTAAGGAGGTCATGATTCTTTTGTCGTAAAAAAGTTAATAAGTAATATTTTAAAGGCATTCAAATTATTATAGAACATGAAGGTAATCAAGAAGGCCATGATATATTGTCGCAAAATAGCATTATTAAGAAAAACATTAATTAAAAATGTTATTTAGCGCATTTTCAATAGAACGTGAACGTAAAAAATGGCTCCTCAGAAAGTCAGAATTAATAAGTTCCCGCCCTATTCAAGCCCGTAATGTACTCGTAATTATTTTTTTAACTGCTTCGTAACTGGGTATTAATTTAATGCATTCTTTGTGTGACCTAATAGGTAGAAATCCAAGGGCGCAAGGTCTGAGGACCTACGAAGCCATGTTATTGGACTTGAAAAGTGTTGTGAGCCGGACATCCATCCTGTTGAAATCAGGTTCTTCCAAACCCACCTTCGGTTAGAGTATTGTCGGTACAACATAGTTCGGCAAGAGCTCTAGGTATCTCTGTATAAACAGGTTAAACAAAAGCAGTCTTATACTTAACTGATTAATAATTTTTAATAGGTGCCCAACTAAAAAAATTAATAGAAGCCGTAAGAAAAATGAAAGTTGAGGAGGTTTGCGGGATAACAAAAAACGGTTGAAACATGTCATAGACTTACATCTTATTAATCTTAAAAAAGTATCGGAATAATGTTATATTTTGATAGCTATCAAATTAACCGTTCCGAATGTACTAGATAACCACGAGGTCTCCTTTTTGGGTGTTCGTGAATCATTTGTAATTGATTTATTGATCGATCATAAATCTGAAGCCAGATGTAGAATGTCTTAAGGTTCCTCTAAAACCTTCCCCATTCAAATTTTACTTTAGCCATAATAGCTGAGATGTCTGTATGAAGAAGCGAATCTAACTTCTAACCTATCCTTGATGGACTTTTTCTTCTACTCCGATTCGTGATTGTTAAATTACTCAATATGTGTCTGGCGTTAATTGATGGAGATTCTCATTAAACCAGCCCATTCTCATGAATATTTATAGCAGCCTCTAATAAAAAGCTTCAGCTCTCGGAGTAGAGTACATATTAAATGCCTAAAATGTCTTCAAACACTTGCTTTACTGAAAAGATGTTACATATCTCTCCGTGATTTAATTTACAAATGTTTATTGCATCTCAAGAATTTTACTTCACCAGTATACCATACAACTAGCATACTTTACAAGGATGCTCTTAAAGACACCATTGAACGCTCTGTAAAAAAAACTAATACAATACAAATAAAATAATACAAAGAAGAAATAGGTATAACAATATTTGAATTTAACAACAATTGTAAATTACATTTACGGTTGTAATTTTTTTTACAGGACTTACGTATTAAAAAAAAGTTTGTTGGTATTGCAAAATGAAGCAACTTCAAATTTAATCAAGAACGACAATTTTTTTTAGAATTTTCATACAATTTTGAACAACTATGATTGCTTAATTTTCTTTCAGCCAATACACAAACGATATCCACAGAATAGCTACCACATCAGATTTTCAACAAATAGACCCTCAAGTAAAACGGTTATTATTATTTGGACGAAATCATCAAATTTCTTAGAAGTAAATGAAGCTATCAAAAATAAATTCATTTTAAGACACTGCAGCGGAATTCGATGATTTCTCTAAAAATGTTCATTTCAAAACCCTACTAGCAGAAATAAATTTGCTTGTCTATCAAAAAATACATCTTAGTGCATAAAAGACATCCCAAATTTCTTAAAGATATCTGCAATAGAATCCCAATTTTAATAATGATTTTTTTTTCTCATAACGTTGCCAAAAACCAAGACTTGTAAAAGACATATTCGTGTTTTTTCCAAAGATCACCCCTTAAATATTAGCATGTATTAAGGAACACCCATGTATCACATGATTAGCATTCGGAATAGATAGAAAGATGACTAAGAAAATTGCTAAAAACAAAAAACGTTTTTTGTTCAAACTGATGATTGTTTCGGTCATTCCTTGGTGAAAATTCATATTTTAATTATATTAAAACACTAACCATTGTGGTAATTTTCACAAATTTATTATTTTCTAGACAATTGTTTCGCTCTGATGACAGGCTTCGTCAGAATTAAATATTAAACTAAATGCTAATGTAAGATAATAATAATAATACAACACTATATAATATATTCAGATGTTTAGCATTTAGTTTAATATTTAATTCTGACGAAGCTTGTCATCAGAGCGAAACAATTGTCAAGAAAATAATAAATTTCTGAAAATTACCACAGTGGTTAGTGTTTTAATTTAATTGTTTGTTCAACATACCTACACATATTCCTATGACCAGAATCACACAATTGGTGTTGGTATAAATGCCTATAGGCGCAAACCAAAATATCTGTAGAACGACATGAAGATTCAATTAAAAACTCACATGAAAACCTCTAACAAGTTTCGAATATTACTACTTAAGTGTAATTGTTAATACGTAGTTTGAAAACTGCCGAGAGTAGAATAAATCCTATTTGGTAGTTTTAAGTAAACAGTGAAAATTGGTAATACAAACCATATTGTTTATAACGAATAAGGAAAATTGTATTAGGGGAACAATAAAGTGAATAAAGCTAGAAAATATTGCTTGCTTTGAAAAGAATATAATATGTAAAATCTTCATGTAGCAGTTTATATTGATTTAAACTACTTCAGGAAACGTGTGAAAATTGAACCCATTTTTTAGCTACATGAGACAAAAACTAATGTTAACAAGAGTTACATAAGACAACTATAAAGTTTTCATTACTCATTCTATTGCAGTGGAAGACAGAAATCTCGTTAAATAAATTACACCAGATATTTCTTGGTTTCAACAACCTCTTTAATAGTGAAGTAACAGTATAGGGACTCAAAGTGTCGTTATAGAGATTCTCCTCTTTCTAACGACACACAATAGAAAACCGGAGACGGTTTTCCTGTGCACAAGAATGATATAAACTTGTAAGAAAAGTTAACTGGAGGATGTCTTGATGAAAGTTTTATGAGATTTTGGTAATATCTTGAAAGGATAAGAAACTTTAGATTATCGCATAGAAGCATTTATAATGATGTTTGTGAGGTACTGGAAAGTTTTTTAAATTGTCGAAAGTGTTTATTGAACAGCGAATACTGATCCGTTATTGAGAATTCACAGGAAATATGAATGGTAGAGATCCACTTAATGACCATCCTGATTGTTAAATTAAATATATTTCAGGCTAAAGGTATTAGAAGTTTACATATGTAATCGTTGGTGCATTCTTATGTTATAGTGTGACTTCTGTACTACTAGACCGATTGAGACCGAGGATATTCTCGTATATTCTAGATTCTGACAGATTGCGCTATCTTCAATTTATTTACAAAATCTATGTCTATAATTCATCCAAACGTTTCACTGCAACTGCGGCAGCCATATTCAGGTAGGTTATACCAGAAAAATAGTGTTGCACAAAGGGTGGGGTGCTAGTATTTATTTCTCTCTGTTGGACCATGACGTCTCCTAATTAAATTTTAAACCTTCTTTTCTAGTAAAATTATCCTGATGATTATAACAGTAGTAGGAGGTGGCTTTATATATTCCTTGTAAGAATAGGTGTTCAGATATTTGTTGGAAGTAAGCGTATCATAATCATTGTTACTAAAATTATGATCGGCTAAAAGTATTATTACTACTGAGAAGTATTCAATTTATAAATTTAGTATATCATAACTTAAGCATTTTCTTTTCGACGTTGCAAAAACGTTATTCTGGTAACGGCCTTCAAAAATATTAGTTATGGGGCTATTTACTCCTGAAGTTATTAGGTTCTTCTGTTTCCTCAATTTAGTAGAGCTCCTTTAAAGAATGCCAAAGTATGTTGAAGAGCCTACACCAATATTCACGAGCTCGGGAAATACTAATAAAAACTTTTTCAAAAGAAATATATTAACGAAACCTGAACTTAGACACGCTTGAACACCGCCTAACACAATGTCTGTAGACACTCAGGACTCGTGTCAATAGATTCCCTGATTTTTTCCGGACTGTTTTGTAGTGTTCTAGTGGCATTACTTTTATCTGCAGCGGTATCCTACTTCAGAAGTGCTAGAGAATATCTGCCAATATCTCCTCTACTGGAACGACTGTAGGAACGATAGCAAATTAACATTCTTGGCTGGCATAGACATTTCTTCTGACGTTATTTGATGTTTAGATCTTTATGTAGTTTTATATATCTGTTGTTTGAGTCAACGTGGAATCATAGGTGACTTGTTCAGCATTACCCCAATAGTCTTGTTCACTAGTTATTAAGTGCCAAGAAAATAGATGTTCATCACTCCATGCCAATTTGCCATGGATTTGGTGTAACGCTTTTTCGATTCTGTTGTAAATTCGATATGCTCAAAAGATCTAAAAGACTCGTTTTATTTGTAACGAATTATAAACGCAAGTCAAGATCAAAGAGTTTATCAAAGTATGCAAACTTCTTTGGGAAGTTATTAACTTGATTAAAAAAACTCCTTATTTGGTACTTATTCAGATTTGGTGCCCCACACCGACACTTTGGACACGCCCGCAATCTCCGGACACCCGATATTTCTTACCCAATCAGGATACGCTGTTTCCAGAATCAGAATTAAATTACACTGCTAACCTATCTGATGATCCTATTCATAACGACAATACTAAGGGGTAGCATTTTCATCTGCGAGCCTCAAGAATTCTGCCATAATTCCAGATGTAACGCAAACAGACGCAATCATACACGAGTTTTTTATATGTAATTCCTGATTTAAGCGTATCAACTAAACATTATTTTTATCACTATTCATTTAACTGACGTCATGGTCTGGAGAATCTGTGAACTTCCTATTTGTATAATTTGTCCTTCTGATTACAGCTTATTTTCTATTTTAGCATATTATGCTTTTTTACTATCAATAAATATTTTAACTAGAAAGTTATTATTTCAAAATAGTTATATAAACCAATTATTTTACCGTTTGGTTATCAATAAATCTATACATATACGATTGTCAATAACACATAATTACGCAGCATTAATAAGAAAGACATACTCTCCTTCAAAGTGATGATAAAAAACGTATATCTATTAACAGTAGGTGAAAATTAATTTCTAAGTAATAGGTGCTAAGTAAAAACAACAAAAAAATGAAATAACCAATAAATTGATTAACACATGTCTATTTTTAATAAAGATGCCAATGAAAGAATTAAATAAAAAATATAAATAAATACCAGAAAAATATCAAGTTGTCCATGGTGCCTTAATTAGATAGGCTGCATCAAAGTTATTAAGTAAATTCTGATGCTGTTATTGATTACGGATGTAATATAAGCCCTACGATGTTGAATCTAACGGTTATTGTTTAACGATTACACAATTTCCAAGTTAAGCGAGAGGACAATATGTAGACTAACATAACGATTGATCGCTACATCAAACTAATCGCAAGACAAATTAAACAGTTGTCAATAGTTACATAATTGTGTCATTATGCTTGGATTTTGCAGAATAGTTGACTTCACTTTGGAGACAATCGCAAAAAGAATATTTTTGAAACTGTTATTTTGGAATGCAAGGAAGTACACTAATGGTCGGTTAAATAAAATGCAAAGATGGCAAACAATCATAACTTTTGACGATGCGTACGTACTATAACACGCTCTTCTCATTAACAGGGTCTAAATTGGGTGAAGCCATATTTGAGAAAATCTGAAAAACGTGTTATTTTACGACAAAATGTATTGCAGGCCCCTGCCAGGTTATATTAAGTGAAGGGGACTATTATTCGAATTCTAGGCTGAACTTAATCTACAATACGACGAATTTAAATGAAACTAGCAGTTATCGATATATTTAATATGCCACATGAGGATGAAGCCGGAGGTAACTGCGATTAAACGAAATTTGTTTGGGAAATAAACCAGTTATTAAAAAAAATATCAACAGACTTCAAATTTTAATTAAAAATTCAAAAATAATTAACAAACCATAACACTATACAAAAAATAGTTATTTCGCTGTTGTTAAGTTCCTACACTCAAAGTAAAGAATGTAAACAATAAAAGATATTCATTTTGTACAAATTAAGCACCTACCTATCTAGCAGATTTTCGACGTCGGTGCCAATCCAATTTAAAATCCTGCATTATCCGCATATGTTCTACTTCATCAAATTTGATTGTTGCTTGACAAATTTTTACTGCAACGTTTAGTTCCTTCATGGCATCATCAACTATTTGTTTAATATTGACCCGTTCTGTTTTGTTAAAATATCAATGAGTTAATATATAAAATACTAAGTTTTATACAAATATTTGGGAGAAAAATAACCATTATAAAATGTAATACGGCCCTGGTTATATCCTAAATAAGCCAGTTAAGCAAATTGTTTCCATGCTAATTATTTTGTTACGTGTTTGTCTTACGTAGCAAGTAGAAGAAATGTGAAAAAAATCTAAATTTTTGCTTGCTAATGCCTACGTTGTTTCTGTTGCAAATTACAAAAGTATAATTTTTGCAGAAATTAATACAAAATATACAAAAGCCATAAAACCTTAATATTATGGAAATAAATAGCCCTTTACTTGTTAAATTAACGCAAATAATTCCGTGATAAGATATTCAGTATTAAATTAAATTCATCAAAAATATAGTTTTCCAGAATTGATTTTACAGCGAGGAAAGATCTGGTAGCGGCATGTTTATGCATGGCGCATCTATGACTTGTATATTAAATTTATTATCGCCCAGCATTACAAAATGGCGTAGAAAAATAATAATTTTCAACATTAAACAAAACCTAGAGACCAAAGATGCATAATTTCGCAACAAGAAAGCAGTCACATGCTCTAATGGTCAACAGTTTTTTCAATTTGCACAGCAACAAAGCAAAATTTTAAAACTTTGACGGGGTCTTTCGACAGACCTTATTACTATTATATAACTTGATTTTCCTGCTTTCTCCAATTTTTACTTCATTTTTAAAAAAATTGAATATTTTGATGTTTTCCATTTTTCAATTTACTTCGCTTTGCCACGTAAGAAAAACAAGTAAAAAAATGTATAGCTTTTCATGTCATGGAAAAAAAAAGTTCAACTGGGCTATTAATATTTAGGCTATAAGCAGGATAGTAATAAAATTCTTACTCTGATTATTATTTTTTCTCCCAAAAATGAGTTTAAAACTGTCCAAATGATATATTAGTCGTTTAATGCTCTATTGATGTTTTAACAAAAAAGTACAGGACCTTAATTAAAAAATATAGTTGATGACATCTCAAGAGAAACGAAACGAAACAGTGAAGATTTGATGAAGCCTTGATATTTATAATATATTGGACTTTTTAACATAAAATTGGTAAAGATAAAAACAAAACAAAAACTGACAGTTTTGGTTTTACTGACATATCTTTGTTATTCCTGTTGCAGAATATATGATTGCTAAGGTTATTGAATAATATTTTTCAAGAAATATGAAACATTTCTCTTTCTAGTGTTTTATAAAAAGTATATTCACAACTTTGCTATTTAATAAATGAAAATAACGAACAATAAGTCAGTGACTTAAATGTCATAAACTTTCATTTTGCAATTTACATTTTCAATGCATAAAAAGCCACTGACAACGAAGGCAGAATCGACTTTGCAACGTTTGGTTTTTTCTTTCCATATAAAGCTTTTTATTTCAATTGTGGTGTTATTCCCAAGAAAACATAAAAATAGTCAAGAATATGTCACAAATAACATTTAGAAGACAATCAGGTGACTAAGTTTTACTTAAAAGAAAAATGTCATTCACATTTTAAAGATTTGTTTCAATACAAAAAATTTACCAACTCATTTATTAGGTTAAGTTAGGTATATTTATTCTAAAGTAAAATATATTTTTATTCAAATTTTTTCCTTTGAAATATTACATTACTGGCTTTAAAGTTTTCAACCTAACAAGGGTCAAAAAAATTAAAAACGCTCTACCACAAGAAACAGAAACCAACCGACCATAAGCGCAAACAGATGATCATTTCAGTGAGTCAACGTGCACCACAGAAGCCACATTTTATTGTAATGCACGCGGTGTCTTTCACATTGACTACCTTGAAAAGAATAAAATAATCACCCACGGATAATATTCAGAACTTTTGGACAGGCTTGGTTTTGACCTGCATAAACGATTCTGTTACATCATGAAAGTGCAAGGGTTCACAAGTGTGCAGTCACGATAACAAAGATCCATAAATAGGAATAGAACTATTACCCTATCCAGCATATTCTCCAGAATTAACTCGTTGAAACTATTTTCAAACCTGAAGAAATGGTCGAATGAAAACTTCATCACTGAAAACAACGCCTATTTTGAGGTGCTTGTAAAAGTTATTGTTTGTAAAGAATAAAAACATTGCATAAAAGCTGAATTAAATGTATCGAGATAAAAAGTCAGACATTTCTCAAACTGTCGTACATTGAATTGACGTCACTCAGATTTAATGGATGTCGATGATAATAAAAAACGAAGTACCTATACTGATATATATCCTAAATGCATTATTATACAAACATTGTTCTATAGGTAATTCATACAGCCAGAAATACTTAAAAACATTGATATTAGAGATATTGATAATAGTTGTCAGCATAAGACAATACAGATCTTAATTGCTATGGGATGTAAGTGTAACTGATCTAGAATTACTACCGGCAAGGTACAAGATTTAAATTTTAAATAAAGGTAATAATATGACTGTTAAACATTTTGAAACTAATAACCAAAATTTACCATTTGATTTTTGTTAAAAGTCTTCATGAAAGACGGGTCCAGACTAGAAACAAAATGCTATACAAAATGCATTAATGGACAAAACACTAGAAAAGCATTTCATCAGGTAAACTTAAAAACTGAATCACTAAAACCACTAAAATGGACTAAATAGCCAGACGAAACTAAAAGAACATATTGTGTGTGTAGCAGAAAGTATGTTACTAATGAGTCAGCAGTCCCCCAAAACTATATGTATATCTATCACGCCCTATTGAGACAATTTTCATAACTTAGTTACAAATCTAATAGTTCCAAATTCCAAATATTATATATATATTATATTATAAAAAACCTATGGAGAGCTATACTATTCAAAGTATATGTGCAATTTAGTCAAAATAGTGAATACCTAACTATGTGAACACTCTCAAAGTAAATAAGGAAAGCCATTTTATATTTGTTAAGCGAACTGTTCGTGAAAAATAAACATATTACGCTCTCAGCCAGATTCCCATATTCCAGAAATTTTCAATATCTCATTTTCTGACTCTCTCTTCGCATGCATAGCCAATTGTTTTCCAGCTCTAGAATGCATATTAGTCTGCTTCACCCAACACTTTAATTAGATTTCATTTCCATTCCCGAAGAGGAGGCATCTTGCTTGAAATTGGAAGTCAAATTTGTTTATGAAATTTTGAAACTTGTGAAATAGTACCAAATATTACCGAATCACCCGTAAAGTTGCGAAACAAGATGTGTGTTACTTGCTATTTATTAAGGCAACTTATTATTAAATACGCAAGAAGTAATTAACACATCACAATATATATTAAAACTGATTTATTAAATAATAATCACAAAATAAGGGGCAAGAAACTTAGTAACTAAAAATCAAATTTAAATATTTTTTTATTAAGGAAGAAAATACTAATGGTAACCTCCCTTTGAACAACCCTGTATCGGGATAGTTCATAAGGTTTTTCCTAGGTTTTTCCTTATGACGTTAACGGGATCACTGAAACAATAGAATTCTTTGATCGCATTTTTGGCGAATGCGCTATCTTATAACAAAGTCATACTTAGAAACGCCACTTATAAATTCTAAAGACAACTCTTTCAAATTCTTCTACTTTGAAAGCTGTTTAATTATAATAGATGATCTTTAGAATTTTTGTGCTACCTGTATATCTAAAAACAACAAAGTTTCTAATGTCAATTTAAATTGTTTTCTGAATGATACTTGTGGCATATTTTTCAATGTCTAAGTGCTTCTTGGGAAATAACACCACAGTTTAAAGAAAATTTCTCTATATAAAATTCTCTTAGTTACGTCAATAATCAAATAATACACATTGTCAAATATTTTAATTTACATCTTAGAATTGTGCTTTTTTAATCCGTAGTTTCTTAACCATTGACAACGGGGTCTATCTAGACCCCGAAACGTTTGGAATATACAGCAATTTTCTTTAAACTGTGGTGTTATTTCCCAAGAAGCACTTAGACGTCAATTTAAATGTCATAAATCAAATTTTCATTTTGCAGTTTAAATCAATAAATATACAGCCATTGACAACGAAGTCAGAATAGACTTTGAAACGTTTGGCTTTCCATCAATATACCTCGTTTTATTTCGATCGTGGTGTTATTGCCCAAAAAACATAAAAATAATCAAGAACATGCCACAAACAACGTTTAGAAGACAATTTTGAAGACAATCAAATTTAGTCCTAATAATTGTCTTCTAAAAAGTAGTCCTAATAAATGAATATAATAGAAAGAAGCATGGAAAACAATGTAACTGTAATAATAAAAAATCAATTGATCATAAAAGTCTTTCTATGTCAATATGTTTACTAATATATAAATAAGTACATTTGTTGGTTTGTTTGTTTGTTTGGAAGTAGTGAACCGACTTTTAAAATTATTTCATTAATAGGAAGCTACACCATGTGCATATAACATAGGCTGCGTTGTATTTGATTTTTTATTGAATATACAGATTTTTGTTTCGATTATGGTGTTATTTCCCAAGAACACATAAAAATAATTTATAAAAGTTGACAGAAATGTTAAAAATATGACAAATGTAAAAAATATCAAGAATGTCATAAAGTCAGAAATTTCAAAAATGACAAAGATGTGAGAAATTTTAAAAATATCAAAAGGTCATTAATAATGTGTAAAATGTCAAAAATAGCAAAAATTTCAAAAATACCCAAAATGTCTAAAATATAAAAATGTCATAAACGTTTAAAAAATGCCAATAACGTCAAAAAGATCAAAATCGCTATAAAAAAGCAAAACTGTCAAAAAGGTCAAAATGTTAAAAATGTGAAAAATGTCAAAAATGACAAAAATATCAAACACATACGTCAAAAATTTTCAAAATATCAAAAATGTCTAAACTGTCAAAGATGTTAAAAATGTCAAAATTGTCAAAATATCAAAAATGTTAAAATTGTCAAAAATGTCAAAACTGTCAAAGATGTTAAAAACGTCAAAAATGTCAAAAATGTCAATACAGTAAAAAATTTCAAAAATGTCACAAATCTCAAAAATGTCATGTCAAAAATGTCAGAAATGTCAAAAATGTTAAAAACGACAAAAACGTCAAAAATGTAAAAAATGTCAAAAATGTCACAAATGTCAAAAATGACAAAAATGTCATAACTATCTAAAATGTGAAAACTCGAAAATGTCAAAAATGTCAGAACTGTTAAAGATGTCAAAACTGTTAAAATTGGCAATGTCAATAATACATGTCAAAAGAAATTAAAAATGGAAAACGGGAAATCCTCAATATTAAATATCAGAAATCTCAAACACATCAAATATATTTGTATAGCTTTTCATATTAAATCCGAAAATAATATATTTTTGTTGTAACCAAATTACGCGCATGAATAATGTCAAAACGACTTTCACAAAAAGCTAAAATTGTAGGGAATGTGAGAATCACCAAAAATGATGCAAACCTAAGTCAAATACGCCCATTTGTCCATTTATAAAATGGTAGTTGCTGGGTGAGGCATAAATACTTCGACAGAAGATTGTGCCTATACAGATATATTTTTTTAAAACCTTTCACCGGGCTAGGGTGTGGGGTACTGAGAGATACTAAAGTAAAAAAAATTCTTTCTCTTAAATTTCGAGACATAAACAGAATGTAACATCCTGAATATCATTAGATATTTATTAGGATTAATAATATCCAAGTCACTCTTTCCATAAACCTTGTATTCAGCAAATTTACGCTCAAATGATAATCTAATTTCGATTTAACAACACACATTTGAAAAACGAAGTGACGAATTTGGCAAACACATTCCGATTGTCAATTTAATTCAGTTAAATAAGAATTAAATTTTCCGCTACAATTGCATACCGAAAAGTCATTATTGATTTGCAGCAGTAATTGTACAAGTCAATTAAAATCTGTTTAAATTTCCTGATACATCATTTATTCTAATGTGATATGGCAGTATGTATATTAACCGGAATTTTCGATTGAATTATATTTCACCAAAAATTAAAACATATCAACTGATTTAATAATATAACTGCATGGTTAATGAGATGATGCGTTGTTGTTTGGACGCTTAATGAGTAGTTATTAAAGCCGATATATTATACTCGCTGACAAAGAAATCGCAGCACCCAGAAAGATATGTTTAAATTTAATATTGTTTTGGAAAAAACATAGATGCTGTAGCAAGAAGTAAATGATTAAAATTTGAATAAAAATAGCAAAGAGTTTAATTTACACTCCCCAACACGTCTTGGCATTGATTCAATAAGGTAGTTTATTTATTTTTAAGGAATACTATCCCAAGCTACCTGTATTTCATGCTTTAGAACCTGGAGGCTGGAGTAAATATCCGGACCTTCTACCCATCGCATCCCAAATATGTTTAATGTGGCCATGGCAACAGATTCACATGCGTCTCTTCAAAAAAGCTTAAACTAACGCGAGCAACATGAGGCATGACATCTTGTTGAATTAAAGTAAGGGAGTACCTACGGCTCCACTGCTTCCTGAAGATAACGTTGCGCTGTCATATTGCCACGAACAAATACTAAAAGTGACCTACCTCTATGTGCAATAGCACCCCATACCATAACGCCTACTGTTTGGTATACATGTTACTCAACGTTAAATTGAGGTTGACGTGTTTTTCCTCAACATCGTCTAACCCTTCTTCTGCCATCATGTTCAAGCAGAATCGAGATTCATCAGAGAAAACGACCTGACGTCATTTCTCATTCCAATGTCGTCGTTCTCTGCACCACTGTAGTCGTTGCCGTCGACACACACCGCTCAGAGGCAGCACACGATTTTATAGGCGGAAAGCAGTTCGGACATTTACAAGATGGCATTGTTCTCCTAACAATTCATCAGCCAAATTTGGAGTTGTCGAAAATTGGTCTCTAGAGGCCATAAGTCGTAAACGTCGATCTTCAACTTCATTTGTGCCCCTTCGACGTCCGGTGAATACTCTTCACCAATTTTGGGTATTATCATTCCATGCTTGACAACATCTCATAACAATAGTTGGATTTCTGTTCGTGCTGTTCTCTCACAATGTTGCAATAGCTTTGAATCTGCTATCGTCACTCACCTGATAATATATATATATATATATAGCGACTGATTTGCAGCCTTGGTCGTTTATCGCATTTCGAACGCCATTTTTGTTTATTTTGCCAGAGTCTATTTCAATATCTGTTCTACTCATGCATATATTAATTCCTTTTCCCCAAGACTTCTTTGGTCTTCCTTTCTTTCTTCTTCTTTTTGGTACCCATTCCCAAGTCTTCCTCGGTAATCTCTCATTGCTCATTCGTGTCATGTGTCCGTACAAAGAAAGTTGTTTTTTCTCAATAGTACCTGTTAATGTTGTTTCTATCTTCATCATCTGTTTGATTCTATCTGTTATATAAGTTTTAATTTACGAGATATTTAATTTCCTTGAAAACAATAGAATCAATAATGGCACTGCATCCAATATTTAAGTATTAACGAAATTAAAATTCGTTTCTTAATTTCGTTTAAAAAAATGTCAATCTATCAATTCTCATTCATGTATTACTTTTGATTTGAGAATGATACTTAATATTTTTAAAAACAATTCAACAACTGTCACTGCCTCAACAATAATAATCTAACTCATTTTTATCTAATATGTAAGAAAATTGTGTACACAAACTTTCACTCTTTAAAGAAAATAATTAAATAACTGTTAAAATTAACTTAAAAATGCAGAAGTAAACATTTAAGCATATATTAGCTTTTAGGAAATTATGTACAACTAAAAAATTTAAATTAAAGTTTTCATATGCGTGTAATAAATAAACTTTTTATGGACATGTAATATAACCTGAAGTAGTGACGTGGTAACGTTGCAGAGTATTTCTTTGTTTTATTTATAAAAATAATTAAATGTTGAAATTCTTAAATTATTTACTTATTTTAATATGAATTAAGTAAAATATTTGTCACTAACTTTTCACTATCATTAGAAAAAAACGCAAAATTTACCTAGACATAATTAGTAACAGAGCAGCCATTACTAATTAATCCATTTTAAAAATGGCAATATGCATCATAAATGGCTGCTGTTACAACTCTATGGTGTGATTTTAAATAATATTTAGCGTAGTTTCAAAAATTTTGTTAAAGTTGATTTTAAATAGCAGGCCCTGTTATTATAATTTAAACATTCAAATGTATATCCCATGTGTGTGGCACAATGAGCAACGCCTCACATCCAGATGGAGAACCGCACTAGCAGACTGTTACGTTAAAACCAATTCTCCAGATAAAAGGTCAAATAACACCACTACTTAGTCGAATACTAGAAGCGAAAGCAGAAGGCTACGAGAATTATGCGAACCGACCTGAAGAGGGCAGATGTGACTCTGTCGAAACGTCGTCATTTTACCATCGATCTCGGTAGGGATCAGTTATCAACTACGCGAATTAATTCCCAGAAACCACCTAACACATTTAGTGCCCGCGAAAACTTAAAAACAAGTATTTATATATATATATATAGGGTGAGGTTTTATTTATGATCAGTAGGGGGATCTCGGAAACTATCGGAGATAGAGCAATGGTTAAATTGGGAAAGATTTGCAGTTTTACTGGCCCAATTTAATGACACTTTCGGATTTTTGTAAAAAGTCATGGCTTACTAGATATTTTGAAAAAACGAAATTCTGTCGATTTAGTCAAATCCCTCTAGCTCCTTTGTTTTTGATTTTATAAAAAAAGTGTAAATATCAAAATTGAAGGGAATTGTATCCCGAATATGATTGTCATGTCCTCGTTTGCGTGACAGCTCTCGTTTCCAAGATATGAAACAAACTTATCTTTTTTTGAATGGAAACCATAGTTGGCTATGACCTGAAAAAATCGGACATATTTAGAGCTTTTCAACGATATAGTTATTCATAAAAATAACGGAGTTATGGATGTTTTTCTCTCTTTTCACTTTTAACGTAGTTAGCCATGAAATAGATTGATTTATTAATAACTATTCCAAAAAACATTGAACGATTTTTTTATTAGGTATATCAGATATAACGAAAAAACTAAATAAGTAGGTACTTACTGAAAACTTAAGAAATTAAAGTACATATAATGGTTACAATTTATGTTCGAAAAGTCCACCATTGTTATTTAGACAAAAATTGCATCTTTTTAAGATTGACATTACCGCTTTCCTCACAGACCGCCTATCAATTTCTTCAATTGCTTGTAATACCGCCTCCCTTAGGTCACCAACTGTCTCATACTTTGTTTTTTAGCGCACCCCATAAATAGAAGTCTTAAACTGACAAATCGGGAGGCCAGGGTGGCCATTCGCGTGGGCCACTTCTTCATATCCAAGAGTTTGTATAGATATTATTGTTGTCTTACTAATAACTAGTTATGAGCAGGTGCTCCATCCTGTTGGAACCACTCAATTTCTAAACGAACTCTCAAATTCAAATTATGCAACATGTCTTGAAAAGTGTATTGCAATAAATGCAAGTAGCGATCTCCAGTAAGTGATTCGTCATAGATAAAAGGCCCCAGAATAGTAGACCCTATGATACCACACCAAACATTAAAACCAAATTTTATCGTCTTTATTCTACATCGAAAGGGTTTTCTTTAGCCCAGATATGCTCATTGTGTCTATTGAACCTACCGCAGTTAGTAAATCTAGTTTTATCTGACCATAACACCTTTAATGAGAAACTGAAAGTTTGTACGGGTGGAACTTGTGCGCTTTCAGTACCTTAACTACAGTTCGTTGAGATGTGTCAGCTTCTGCCGCAATCTCACGAGTTGATGCAGATGGATTTTGATTTACCATTGCCAAAACATTCATTTGTGCTGTTTCGATAATTTGATTACGTTCCTTTGGTGGTTTAGTATAATATCCATATGTGCGTAAACTATCGTAAAGCCTCTTAAATGTACATAGAGTAGGTTGACGACGATTAAAATATCTATAAAAGTATTCCTCAGCTGCACGAACTGACTTTTTATGGCATATGATATAAGATTACACCATATTCAGTTTTTCTTCGTTAGAATATTCCATTTTATCACGAAAGCTTGTCAGTATCGACTGTCAGTTCAGCACTACTAATGGACATACTCTCAAATGAGGAAACGTCAAAGTGAAAACAATCTCTTTCATGGCTACCTATGTTAAAAGTGAACATAAGAGAGAAACGCATCCAAAACTCCGTTATTTTTATGAATAACTATATCGAGTATATATCGTTGAAAAGTTCTAAAAATGTCCGATTTTTTGAGGTCATAGACAACTATGGTTTCCATTAAAAAAAAAAGTTTGTGTCATATCTCGAAAACGAGAGCTGTCACGCAAATGAGGACATGACAATCATATTCGGGATACAACTCCCTTCAATTTTGATATTTACACTTTTTTTATAAAATCAAAAACAAAGGACCTACAGGGATTTGACTAAATCGACAGAATTTCGTTTTTTGAAAATATCTAATAAGCCACGACTTTTACAAAAATCCAAAACTGTCATTAAATTGGGCCAGTAAAACTGCAAATCTTTCCCAATTTAACCATTGCTCTATGTCCGTTAGTTTCCGTGATCCCCACACTGATCATCAAAAAAACTCACCCTGTATATATACATATATATCTCATAACTTAAATATAGTTGCATCCAAATCAGTCAGCTAATAAATGTTTTGCAAGAGTGGCACCGCTTAAATTGGCCACACTGCATAACATTATAGATTATTAATATTCCATTTAAAAATCACAAATCCCTAGTACTTGCAATATTTGCTTCTATTTTAAAGATTTGCTCTGATATATAATTTACTGAACCTTATTCTGAATATTTGGAAAAGGAAGCAAATAACACGATTATATTGTTTATTTATCAGTAGTCTAAGATTGTATTTCACGAAAAGTTGTGTCTCACATTCCACACTCCAATATTTTTTTCTGATATGGCCCCCAAATCGAAAAACATAGCCACATCCTTTGGACAGTAATCAATTTTTATCGTTTCTAGTGTTCCAGGACGTCGGAGTTATGATCTTCTTGGGCTTCGGATGCTTGATGACGTTCATGAAACGATACGGCTTCAGCTCGTTGGGATTTACATTATTGGTCGGATCTTTTCTGATACAGTGGTCCATGCTCCTCCAAGGATTTTATAACCTCAACGATAACTATAAAATCGAACTGGGAATTGAAAGGTAGGTGAAAATCGAGATAATTTCTGGCGAAAAAATCCTTGCGAAATGGGGAATGTGGTATGGCGAGGCCGCACGATCTAATTTAATCTGAAAAGCAATTGTCTTGTGAACATTTCGATATAATTGAATTTCAAACTGACTAGAAGTATATTTATAAACATACAGTGAGTAAGTTGGAATCAATAATTCGAACAATTATAGAGTGGTGCTTATACTATGATTTAATTAAATATTTTCACTATAAATTTAAGAAACTTTGGTATTTAACCAAATAGTATTGTCACGAGATTTCTGTATAGTTCTGTATGTCCCTTTACCGAAACCTATTAACGCTGTCATCTTGATAGAAAACACTAATTGATAACTCGTGAAAATTCATGATATTTTTGGAATATCGTCTGCAACAGAAAAATTTACTACAAAATTCTATGCCATAAAGTGTTAGGCACAGTTTAGTTTAGTTGAACAGTAAACTCTCGTTGAAAACTGACATTAGAGTTTGTAACTGTAAAAATGTGTTTTACCTTTTTGATGCACCACACAGGACCAGGCACCTTTCTTATGGAAAAATGGACTTCCCTCAAATTGTTTGAAATTTTGTTGTGTTGTAGAAGTTGATGTTCTAGTTGTTTTCTGAACGATACTTGTGGCATCTTTTTCAATGTCTAAGTGTTTATTGAGAAATAACACCACACTTTAAAGGAAATTGCTGTATATTCTAAACGTTTCGAGGACTAGATCAGACCCCGTTGTCAATTGCTACGAAACTACGGATTAAAAAGGTACAATTCCAAGATGTAAATTTAAATATTTGACAATGTTTATTATTTGATTTTTGACGTAACTAAGAGAATTTTATTTGTAATATACAGGGTAGCACAGAAATTTCTAAAGATCATATAATCATAAAGTTCCTTTCAAATTGGAAGACTTTGAAAGGGAGATCTTCAGAACTTTATGTGGCGCTCCTAGGTGCGACTTTCTTATAAGATAGTGCATTCGCCAAAAATGCGACCAAAGAACTTTGTTGGTTCAGTGATCCCATTAAGATCATAAGGGAAAACCTAGGAAAAACCTTATGAACTATCCCGATATTGGGTTGACTCTTTTAGTTTTCAAAAAGAAAACTAAAAGAGTCTGCTTTAATTTTGTTAAATGAAAACGATTGCATCGCTACTACCTCCGTAGAATTCAGTCGTTCCTGGTTGCCGATGATTAAGGAAGAAATTGCTAATGGTCATGTCCTTGTGAACAACCCAATATCGGGATAGTTCTGTGTGACAAGATGGGGTCAATAATCCTGCAGTCCAGACACTTACAAGAGAACCTTGTTATCCTAACCACTTATCAGCCAAATTTCGAGTTGTAGAAATTTGGTCTCTAGGTGCCATACGGGGTAGACGTCGATCTTGAACTTCATTTCTACCCGTCCGGAGCTTACTCTTCTCCTTTTTTTGTGTATTATCAAACAACAACAACTCATAACACTAGTTGGATTTTTGTCGTGCGGTTAGCGATTTCTCGAAATGAAAAACTCGTCTCCCGTAAACCAATAACTAGAACTTTCTCAAATTATATTCATTCTTTTCTGATGACACTAAATACAGGAAAAACTTTATCATTTCATAGATAATTTTAAACTAAAGCAAGATTAAAATGTGTTATCTTTATTCAGAGTTAACAATCCGAAAAACAAAAAAAATATTGGGTGTGAAATGAAGGTACCTTCGATGTGTTTATATATTTGAGACATCATGTGTATAATGTAAATTATTTTCTAATATCTAATTGTAGTTTGGGCACGCATACCGATAAATACAAAATCAGAGACAAAAATATCTTTGGTGCGTTCCCGCAATTTGTTTAGTGTATTGTGTTCAATTTGATTGAATTACTTCATTGATATTTAAACTTCTGCACCTTTTCTAAAACATTCCGTCGCGCTAATGCTAATTGTAAGTGTGTTTTTGCGTGTAAAATATAGACAGTATTGTCATTCGTGGTTCGCTTCCCTAGCTGTTTAGACGCTTGGGAGTTTTCGTGTGTATTATGCGTCTGAAGAGACGCCGCTTATTGTTGTTATAGTGTTACGATTTCGCGAGTTATTAGCTTCGATCGTAACGACCGCTAAACCGCTTTCATTTTGTTTCTTTTGTGTTTACAAAAGCGCATCATTTGTTGTTAAACCCGCATTTTTTGTATGCTCAATCAATGAACATTACGTCGCTATTTTTTGTGTAACGTGTTGTCCAGACGAAGCTCTAAGAAACTGTTCCTGTTCACGCGGCTAGCCTCTGAAGAAAGAAGAACCAAGAAAACACCCTTTGCAGAGCTTCGACGTAAAAGGTCAGTGACTAACTTTTATTTGGTGAATTAATTTACGTGTTTATTGATTGTTCCGCTAAAGATCCTTCGTCAATTATATACTTGCATTGAACCAGCATTGAACTAAAACCGCAACATCTAATTCATACATTTTTTTGATTATTCTCTATGGAATGTGCATCGAAGGCATTCCAATCTTACTAAACACAAGTTTCCAACAACGGAGATGGTTTAACTGTATAAAGAACAATCCAAAAACGAGCTAACGTTAAACCTAGAACCCCTAACAGTTCTTAACAACAATGGCGTAAGCGAAATAAGGCAAAAAAATTACAACCACAAAAAAGTTGTTACAAAGCGAAAAATTCAAGAGAAATGCATTACAACTGAGGAAGCCCTAAAGCTATTTTCAGATAAATATTTACTACAAGAAATAAAACCCGAGATATGGAAAAACTTACTCACTCACAAGAAGGGAGAACAGGAATATTGAAATTTGTTAGCCCATAAGTATTATCCAATCTATACAAATTACTAATTAAAATTATAAC
Source organism: Octodonta nipae (assembly GCA_034190945.1). Lineage (NCBI taxonomy): Eukaryota > Metazoa > Arthropoda > Insecta > Coleoptera > Chrysomelidae > Octodonta > Octodonta nipae. Next base: position 128,702,238 of record CM067219.1, read on the forward strand.
GAATCATCTAATAATAAAGCTAAATTCATATCAACCAGTGGAGCAAACAGAATTCAGGAAACGGTTTAGCACTGTCAATGACTTGTAAACTCTTAGACACTAATTTAAAAGGTTAAGAATACAATAGTCTTTGATAGCACTGAGACCTGGTACTTCTTGGTTGCACTGGGAGATGCTAGAATAGACTCGCGATATACCACCATCATCAAAAGTATCTACAATCAGGCGAGATTTCACATTAAAATAGACGAGAATACTTAAATAGAAACAATTTCTCTTGGTAGATGAGTTGGGACTAGAATAGCAACAGACAGAAATAAATGGAAAATTTTGGAAGATGCCTATAGCCGTCCAGCAATTGATGAGCACAGGCTGAAAAAGAGAAAAAAAATCTTTAAAAACGGTAATATGTTTTTAGAAAGTTAGTTTTATTGAGGTGTGTCAACCAAGTATAAAATGGGTATCAGAGGAGTAGGCTATAATTTAATGAAATCTTATACAGAAGAAAGAAAACAGTATACACTTGTAAACTAAGAAAGTAGTGAAATAGGAATGTTAACGTTGGTATTGCCCAGGGCTCAATACTGGAACCCTTACAATATTTATCATACATCCATAGCCTAAAGTATGTTCCTCTAAAATCAAAATACTTCATGTATGCAGATGACACTGTACTGATTCTATCAGCATCCTCTCCCAAAGAATTGGAAAATGACATAAATAATGATATACAACTGTACTATAGATGGCTGTGTTATAATAAATTAAGTATAAATATAAACAAAACTGTCTACATGGTAATTAAACAAAAAAACAAATAAATCTGTGATATTGAGGTTAAACTAAATCAAACAATATTAAATGAAATAGAAAAATACAAGTACTTATGTCTAACGATAACAAGCACATTAAAATGGAACATACATATAGAAAATGTCATAGCTAAAATATCACCAATGATAGGAGCGATACGAAGATGTACACATCTGTTAAGCTACCCGACAAGAAAACTTCTGTATAATAGCTTCATAGAACCTGACCTCAAATATCTAATACCCAGTTGGGGAAATGCAACAAAATATTTACTACAACGAGCACAAAACAAGGCTGTGAAAAGTATCTTTATGATGAACCCAATAACAACTACTGTAGAAGTCTATAAAGTAACCAAAATCCTAAACATTGACACTTTAATGCAACTAGAGCAAGCAAAACTTATATACAACATAAAATACACTTATATAAAGATAAACTGCAACCTGCAGGAAATAAGAAACTGCCATGAATATCAAACAAGATAAACAAGATTTATAAGAAATCGAATGGCGCGAACAAGAAAAACGCAAATTCACCACTGTATAGAAGCATAAATATATACAATAGATTGCCAGAATCTATTCTGGGATCTCATGACAGAATGCTAAAGCTTCTCAAGTATTAAAAAACTAGTTATTAAGCTCTGTAATATAGTAAAGTAATAAGTATGTTTTCACTATAAATTCTTTAATTTTAATTTCAATTCTTAATATTTTGTATTGCAATAGCTTTCAAATCCTATTTGTTTAATCTTAAGTTTTTAAATGCATTTCCCTAAATTTTCATATTAAACTTTGAAAGCCAAAGTAACGGTTACCCCGTATTATTTTAGTTCTGCTTGTGTAACAAATTTACAAGGGTTTTTGTGATGCTGAGTAATTAGAATGTATAGAAAACACAACATGGATATTTTTGTAGAAATAAATTTCAAATTCGAACTATTGAAACATGGTGCATGTATTCCACAACACATTCACAAATTAATGTTTACTCTATCAATACATATATATCTGTAAATATAACCACGCTATAGATTAATCGTTTATATTCATTCAACTAACAATGAATGTTTAATGCATATTAGAGGAACTTTTAAATATTGGTCACAACAAAGTTAATTTGTACATGAAAAATATTATATGACAATTAATTACGTCTATAATTTGATTATGGCTCTTAGGAAACCTATCATATGAATACCGCTATACGTGACAAGGTTACTATATACTACATTATCTAGTCATTTTGTCGGAAAAACGACTTAGAAATGCAAATGAACCGTGAAAGCTAAATATTTGATATGATAGATATTTGATAGAAAGCTTAAATTGTCGACCAATTTTCCTATGTGGGTTTTCTGCCATCTTAAGGAAATAGGTAAAATTGAGTTTTTGACAGATACGAAAATTTTGATAGATTACTCTAGTTTTTTTCATGCTCTACAATTTGTGTCTTATACATTTTTGGCGAAAAAATCAAAAATTTAGGACATGAAATTGTTTTTTGCTATTTTCTTTTTTCTGATGATAAATATCAAAAAAATCGCAACATGAAACTTGTAAAGCGTATTGAGACCTACAATCTCGTTTTATTTTATTTTTAACCCACTTCCAAAAAGGAGCAGATTATTAATTTGCGGCGTTTTTTTTTTGTATGTATATTACCTGATTTGTTGTCCTGTTGTGCACCGAATTGAACGATTATGGCCTTGATTTATTAATCTATAATAATCTATTGATTATATATCCGGATTGGTGATGAAATTTGTGAATGAACACATGCGTGCATGGAAATCGACCAATATCCCTGACATATTATTAATGTATGTAGTTTTTTAATGTGTAATCTATTATAGAAGATACTCAGGTGTTCTCACATACTTTTCTGCGACTTGCAAAATGCAGTTTTGCAGAAAATTGCCGAAAATCCAATATTCTTATCAAAAATTCCATCGAGTGACGTAACTGACATTTTTTCGGCTCCGGAAATCAATGAGTACCAAGCTCATTTTGTCATGTCAAGCTCCAAGCTGCTATTTGGTGTGATTATACACAAGGTGCTTAGCTATAGCAAACAAAACCACAAAGTAAGGTGATAAAACTAATAATAATAACACAGATGCATCGGTCGGAATTATATCTATATATAAAATAACTAATATTTATCATTTCTTAGTGCAAATTTCACAGCCGATGCAATTATACACTGAACTTTTTGAGAAGTGTTTGCTCTTCATGGCAAGGTGAAAGCAGTCACTTCTAATATTTAAATTTCAAATTAATATGGAATTTTCGAAAATATTGGTGGACTGTTATGATTGACTAATGCGAGGTATACCTACACATACATACAGACAAAAAAATTATATAAGGTATCTATCAGTGTTGAACATATATGATAGTATAATTATAAGGCGGAGTAGAATAGTTGTTAAATAGGGTGGTTAAAAAAACTTATATTGGCTGGCAATAAGTAGGTTTATATACAGGGTGGTTGAAATATATGCTATGTAGAAATATTGTTATACAATGTAATGTAAAAATGCTTTATTGTGTACCCTAAGTTGCAATATAGGGTGGAGAGAAGATATTGTTATACAGGGTGATAATGAAAACGGTAGAGAAGTGATTGATTTATAGGGCTGCCCAAAAGGAGTTGCATATATGTGATGATTGAATATATGTCAACCATCATATCCTAAGGAGTAGGACGATAGTTACAGAAGGCAGTTAAAACAATTATGGTGGCCCATAGACAGATGTACGTACAGTATGGTTGGAATATAGGATGGAGTTGATGTTTGTTGGTCGAAAAATGTTTGAAAAATAATTATAAAGTGTGATTCATGAGTATGTGATAGTGAAATATGCGGCGGAAAAGAATAATTATTATGCAAATTGGGTAAAAATTTTACAAAAATGTGACACCTATAAGGTAGTAAACAGTGTAATTGGAATATATTGTGAAGTGGAATTATTACAAAGTGTTTTAATAAAAGAGAAATTCTATTCTCTTTCTCTTCGAAACAATTAGTTTAGAAAGCAAACATTCGCTACTAAAATTGCTGTTCTTACTATTAATTAACACAGTTTTAAATTTATATTTAACACATTAAAGCTTAAAGTATAGAAATGTATTCATACACTATTCAGAGGTTAAGTTGTATTAACTGTACGTTTGATAGTGCAGGTATTTTAATGATTTCTTTCATATAATATCGTCAAAACAAATAATTACTATTTTTATAGAACGTTTGGACAAGACAACGTCTGTCGGGTTGATTAGTTAAATATATTTTTGGCTGTTCATTTCGTAAACTTTTACTTGTCAATTTAAATGAAAATGTATTTTTCTATAATGTTGGGTCTTTTGATGTTACCTGGTCCTGGTCTACTAAGGTTATACATACAAAATAAAAAATAAAGAATAAGGAAATAAAATGTTTTTAAAAAGAATATAACTGACTTCCAAGTATAACTAAAAAGTTATATAAATAACACATTCAGTGTTGTTAGGTACCTACATTACAAAATAAAAAATGTAAACATTAAATGGTGTTCATTCTGTACATATTAATTATCTACCTATGACATATATTTTTTTGAAGTAGGTGGTAAGCAATATTCAAGTTTGATGAAGTTATAGATAAGTACGCAATGCAAGACTTTAGATTTGTTAATAAAAAAATTCCATGTGGTTTTGAATTCCATATGCATTTATTTTGTATCGAAAAAAATATTAATTTTTTGTATCACAAAAATGTACTGTAAAACCATTCGTTTGAACACGTTTGCTATAACGTCTGCATACAACCGAAGTACGAAATATATGAATGAAATCTGTAATCCACCTACATTTTTTTTATTGTATAAACAAATTATTTGCTTAAGCAAATTATGGATCATATAAATGATTCCATTTATGTGATCCATAATTTGCTGCTTTATTTATTTATATTATATAAGATTAATTCCTTGGACAACGTTCCATTTTTTTGACTTGTTGATATAACCGACCGAGCGACTCACTCGAAGCTGGGCGCAGACTCACAGACTTTGAGTTCCGCTGAAGATTTTTTTTTCATCTGTGTTATCGTCGTCGGTAAACAAAATGTCGACTCTGGTGACGGTATTACATGTTTGCCCACTACAATGCAGGCAAATAACGAGAAAATTAATTCCTTGTTTCCTGCACCCAAAAAGAGCATCACAATTTCATTTACACTTGTACAAAATAAAATAGGCGCACTCTTTGCATACGCTCTGCAAATTTCATTTCGGCGATTTCTTCGATATTTATCACAAGAAAAAAGATAATAGAAAAAACAAATTGCATGTGCTAAATTGTTTACATTTTCAATCGATATTGCGATAACGATACATGATAAAAAAAATGTACCACATAAAAATTGTAGAACATGAAAGAAGCTACAAAAAAATATTGTATAAAAATATTAGTATTGTCAAAAAAAACAATTTTACATATTTGTCCAAGATGAAGGAAAACTCACATAAGAAATCTTGGTCGACAAAATCAAGTTAACCTTTTTAGGCACCCCCATGTCATTTCAAAAATTTAGCTTTCTCGGGTCATTTGCATTTCCAAATGTATATACGCTGGAGTAATTTAAGTACTGCAAATCTGAATTATACTCAATATTTTTACTACCTAATCTATAATTTTAGTTGTATAACATACATAACATATGGTGAAGAAAAATCTGCTTTCCACATTTTTATTTGCAATAGCTCAATAATACGTGGAAACGTAAAAAATCTCAATTTGCCTTTGTGTGAATATCCACGAAGAAGCAAATTATGAGAAACTTCTATACTATTCTAATATGACATATTGACTTTATTACAATTAACAAAAAATACCGTATCTGAATGACTATAAATTTTAATGGAAATATTCGAAACAACTTCAACATGGGTTGACAGTATAACGAATTTACAGATTTAAAAAGGCAAAAGCAGCTTATATTACAAGTCCCAGAAGCAGTTTATTTTTAACCAAATTTATGTCATTTAAATAGGGAAAGAGGCATCTCAGGAATCCAAAAGGGTTTCCCCATGCAATAATTCATTGCGGAAATAAATTTAGAAGGAATTTATAGGTCAACTCAATAATAAATAACTTATGAAGTCAAACTATAAAATATTTTAAGTAGAAACGGTTTGAAAATATATTTAATTAATATATATTCAATTTTTTAATGTATCCTGGGTTACTTGAATTACTAAATGTTATTTTTTTCCAGCATGTACGAAGCTGAATTAGCTGCCGCTACATATTTGATATCAATTGGTGCCGTCATTGGAAAAGTTTCAGTCATGCAAATGTTCTTGATGGGATTTGTCGAAATTCCAATATATCATACTAATATATACTTAGGAACTAGAATATTCAAAGTAAGTAGTGAAGTATTTACTTTTAAGAACCAATTTTGTGATGTATATCTATATATAAATAGGAAAAGACAAAACGATTAGGTACAATTTTCTCCTTTGTCTCTCAAACGATTTTCTTCATTTTTGTTTTGTTTAGTAGCTACTGACGACCTTCAGTACAGAATGCTAATATTAATTTATAATATTGGTTCATTCAATAAATAAAATATAATAAAAATTCATTATTTACGCCCATACTGTCAACGCCAAACAACTGACAGTGCCGCGGCCGCCAAACGGTCAAAACTCAAAATATTGAGTAATTATATATGCAGGGAGCGATGGTTAGATACTGCTATATTCTTAGAGCATGTACTACTGGAAATGGCATGCAAGCGTTGTTATTGAGTCAAAGTAGTAGATCACTATTGATTTTTCGGACGCGATGCAGTAACTTTCATATTAAATATTCTGTTTTTAATGTGAATTTAATTATTTGATTAATATATAATTATCACAACCTTCCCGAAGGTGTTGTGTAAAAAATTGTCAGACAGCGGACAATAGACGGAGTTATGATTGACGTCAAATTGGGTAGGAACTTAATAGTATAATATCTTATGTAGGTAATAATAGCCATTGACAACGAATAGAATAGACTTTCGTTTTATCCCTGCAATATACGTAGTTTTATTTCTATTGTGGTGTTATACCCCAAAAAAATAAAATTAATCAAGAATATGCCACAAATAACGTTTAGAAGACAATTATGTAGAATGGGGTTGAAAAAAAACGGAATAAATCTAATGGGGTAAGTATCAAATTCAAAGGTTTTAAACGGCAAATGTTGATTCTAAAAATACGTACCTATATACAAATAGATAATACTAAAAAGTGTGAAATAAAAAAAAATATTACCTATTGGACCAAAAAGTTTTTTTTTGAAATACACAGTAGCACACAGCGAAAGATAATTTTCTAAACTAAAAATAATTAAAAACTATCTTAGGTAACGTTGTCACAAAGTCGATTGACAAATTTATGGTTAGTGAGTATTGAACATGAAATCAAAATTGAAGTCAGTGACATAGAAAAAGATTTTGCTAATGCAGAAGCACGAAAAGTTACTTTTTTTTAATTAGGTAGGTATATATTATAATTTTATGTTCATTGGTGTGATTACTTTCTGTATTATTGCGTTTTCGAATTAAACTTTTTTTAAGTGACCACAAAGTTATGTGTTCTCTTATTTTTGTTAACCCTTCCATCCATAAAATTCATTTATTTTACTTTATCCGTGTAAGTACATTGTGCCTTACACAACTTGCATCTATCTTCCCAAACTAAAACTCTCAAATATTCCAAATTACGACTTAATTTTAAACTCTGTAACGACTGTAAGCTATTTTTATTTGTTTCACTTATGGTTAGACAAGAGGTTCTAAATTAAAGTGAACATATTTGATAGACCTGGGAAGCTTGATGCGAAACCCAGTGTACCCACCTAGTTGTTTCCAGACAAATTGTTGAGTGAACTTCACTTTTGAAAATAGGTACTTACAAAATGTCTGATTGCTACATAGACAGTTTGTGGTAACTTGAAGTGCTGTTTGTACATATTCCATTTTAAGAGGGCTCAGAACGCTTTGGCACTAAAGGGCGCTTGGGTGATGATTGCAGCCGGGCGCTACGTGAGCTAGAGACGCCTCTGCCTACTGTTTGGTGTACATGTCGTTCAACATGAAATTGAGGTTGATGACTTTCTTCTCGACGTCGTCTAACCTTCTTCGGTCATCATGTTCACCCAAGCAGAAACGAGATTCATAAGAGAAGACGACCTGCGATGGCATTCCACATTCCAATGTTGTCGTTCTCTGCACCACTGTAATCGTTGCCGTCGATGCCTAGCAGGGCACAAGATGGGGTCGATAATGCAGCAGGCCTAAAGACCTTATACAGCGATAAACCTTTCGGACACAAACAAGATGTCCTTGTTCTCCTAACCACTCATCAGCCAAATTTCGAGTTGTCGAAAATCGGTCTCTAAAGGCCTTAAGTCTTAGACGTTGAACTTGAACTTCATTTGTTCCCCTTCGACGTCCGGTGCCAACTGTTCTCCGATATTGGGTATTACAAACCACGCTTGACAACATCTTATAACAGTTGTTAGATTTCTGTTCGTGCGGCTAGCTATTTCTCGAAATGAAAAACCCACCTCTAGGCATTTTAAAATTACTAAACGTCGATATTGGGCCCCATAAAACAGTTTGTATTTGGTAAATTTAATAAAAGGAAAGACGACTACAATACTAATTGATAAAAAAAAGTTTATATGAAAAATCATTCACTAAACATTACCAAATTTTAATCATTTACTCCTATATTTTGCTAAAACAGTTTTAAATTTAAACACTTCCTTCTAGGTGTTGCAATTTTGCTATGATATTTCGGATAAAATATTGTTAATACCCTATATAGTAAAAACCAAAAGTTATAAATTTGAATTTACTGCCTCAACTTTGAGTATGACCCACTCCGTGGTGGTACTTCGAGACACGATATTTTATTTAATTAAATGGAATGTACTAATTTCTTCACTAATGTAGAATAATATTTTACCATAGGCACTTATAAGAAACTGTTGATTATAAAACTATAAACCGTTATGACTTTTTTACCCTTTATATTAACAACAATTACAGCTTAGTGCTTCCGTAAACATTAAAAATATTAAGTACTAAGAAGTGAAATATTTTTACGGAACAACAACTTTCTATTACAAAAGAAGTTGAAGCCTATCGAAGTGGAAAAATCAATTCAAAAGAATAAACAGTGGATGTATCCATATGGTAATTTATTGTCAACATCTCCGGAGGAAACTGTGAAAACATGCCAAATCCATAAAACTCTTGAAGAAAACTTTTTTTCGCTTCAGAAGGACTATTCGAATACGAATGTATTTGCCAATACGTAAGATGAATCGTCAAATAATATATAACAAGAAGGTTTTATATAGATTTAGATAGAGTTTGGAAGGAGTTCAACGCAACAGTATCCGAAATATTCTTTCAGCCATCAGATAAATAAAGTAGACGTCCTTATAAAAATTTTATCGCAAAGGTGGTAGAAAGGAAACGTTCACCAAAAATGCGGAGCCAACAATATTTGTTTAATATTTTATAACCAAGATTATTTTCTGCAGATAACATAACCCTTAGGCATTCAGAATATCGAGTTTTATTGCAAAGTATCAAATAAAGTACAAATATTTGGCGTTTTACCAACTGAATTGCCTCCTATGGCACCAACAGAACAGCAGATGTATGAAAATATATGATATTGAACAACTTGTGGCAGTAACTATTGTTGTTTCGGGGTTTCTACCAGCTTCATCTCATCTTTACTACGGCGGTATGTTTTCTAGTGTTTCCAATCTTCTTTATAAATTGTTTATTCTGAATTACTTTGTTCCAACATCTGTACCCTCGATATATTTGAGTGTTTTATATCCAACTGATTATTTTATGTAATAAATCGATACCGAGACCACATACAGTGTAACCCAAAATTCTCGATATTTTTTTATTCACTTTTTATTCGAAAAATTAGAAAAGGTCTACATAGAAAACAATATATTTTACAATATATAAAATCTGGTGACCAATATTTTATTGTAAATTTAAAAAATTCTCAATCACCAAGTATGATTTGTCACATTTTTACTTTAAGTTGTTAAAGCTTCTTATAGTAACGTATCTCTTATCATAAATGGCAGATTTTTATATTTTAAATCTGAATGATTTTTTTAAAAGATCTATGGGTTACCTTACTCTCCGTTGAGTATATGTGTCTATATTAAACTGGAGAGTAATAAACGTATATATAATGTTCTACCTGGCAGATCCGCTTATTTAAATGCAAAGATTCAAAATATTCAATCCCATTCATTTCAAATGAAACCACAACTGTTTAAAGTGTGGGAGTGTTACTGTCAAGAGCTTGAGGTGCGATGCAAACTTCAAATCAGAAATTGAAGATTCCAAAATTGTGAGATGTAGACTGTAACAGATTTTCAAAAAGTTTTAAGGTGCTGCAAACTGAGAAATTGAATATTCCAAAATTGTTAGATTGTATTACGCAATTTCGATTCGAAGAATAATAAATTCAACTGGAAGTTGCCCTAATGAATTCGGGAGCAGAATAGTCATGGGCAGAACATCATTTGTCAAAGTAAATGACCTGTTAACAGCAAGAGAGGTTCCCACGCAGCTGACAAAAAGATTTTCAAAATCGCGTGTGGTTTTATATGAATAAAAGACATCGACATGTAGCTATGGAAAAGAATGGAACAGTCAAATGACCAGATAAAATAAGAAATGAAGAGACATTAAGAAGAGTAAAGGAATAAAGATCAATAATACCAACTATACGAATAGGGCACATTTTAAGGATATATTGTATTTAACGGAGAAATTGACGGAACTAAAAGTAGAGGGAGACTAAAGACTGGAATGCTCACTGACATCATGAAGGTGGGAAATACGATAAGATGAGACAGGATGCCTAGTATAGGGAATTATGGAGACGGTTGTGTTGATACCTGTTTAGGAAAGATTTACTAAAAAGTTTTTTTTTATCAAATTTGGCAAATTTACATGTCAATGTCGCGAGATGAAAACGAGATGAGACGTTTAGGAAAATATTATGGGCGATACCGAGACCATATACAGTGTAACCCAAAAGTCTCATTTTTGGTCTCATTAACTTTTTTATGAAGATTAGAAAAAGTCTACATCGGAATATACAAATATTCTGGTGACCAATTTACTCAATAAGTATGATCACTGGTGACCAATATTTTATTCGGTGAATTTAAAGTAAAGACTCAATAACCAAGTATGATTTTTCACATTTTTAATTTAAATTGTTAAAGCTTTTTATAGTAACGTATCTCTTATCATAAAAATTTTACCTGGGAAATTTTTATATTTTAAATCTGATATTATTACGTGTTATGTTTTTGAAACACTGATCAGACAAAATGAGTTTTGACGAAAAAAAAATGTTTTTTTAATTAAGAAGGAACGCGTACGCTCGAATTTGTGAAATAAAATATTTTTTAATGTTAATATTTTTTTTTAATCGTTGAATAGGTGTAGGAGATTGTACACGAATTTTGTCTGGATAATACAAAATATTAAACTGCAAATGCAAGAACATTCAGAAAATATAATAAACTAATTGTTGTATATTGCTTTGTACAGTTATTAATTTTGTTACAAGGGTTCATCTTTGGCTCTTGGATTTATATTCTACCAAAGTTTATTGATCTCTAAGTACCCACCGCGGCATGGGCCGGTTTCGGGCCAAAATTAGGCAGGGTTATTTCCAACAAGCAAAGAAACGCCCATTTTTCAGCATCGAAACCAAACAGTAAAGTTTGCGACTCCACCTTATTGTCGCGTTACAACTCCTTTTTGTAATTATACTCTCAACTTGTTCAATAGTCTCTAAACCTATCTTTAGTAGGTAATCCCTTAACTTTGCATTATAGGAAGTGTCGCAAAACTAACAACACACCAAGTTCACACACGTTCGTGCAATGCGGACCCAGAGGGGCTTGTTTAAAATGAAGTTGGTATTGGCCAATTCAGATGACACACTCTGCGCATATAAAAATACAAATCGACATGTCCAACATCCCAACTGGTTATCGAATTTATTCCATTTAGCTGTTCCACACTTTAGGGCTTTTTTTTCTGTGAGACGAGAGTAAAGGTAAGGAAAACACATTTGTATAAAAATTTTCATCTTGTAATTGTTTAACTTGCGGTTAGATGCCTAGAGATTATAATTGCAAGGAACATTGTATCAATTTAATATACATCTGTGGAAGCAATATATATAATAAAATTGTCTGCTCAACACACAAAAGTCCAGAGACTTTGCAAAATTACAACTTTTTATGTATTGTGTCGCTATGATATGAAATTTTTAATTCTCACGCCAAAAAAAATGGCAACAGTTCCTCGAAGTTTCCTTGGACTTCCATTGTCTTGAATGATGATCTCACACTTTTCAACTGTGATGACGATAGCAGATACACAGCTGTTGAAACTCAACCATTGATGGAAGTCCGAAACTTCGAGGAACGAGTTACATTGTCTACCAATTTCAGACTAACATTGGCAACTAGTTATTTATGTAGAACATATCGACGAAGTTTATCCAAAGACAATACTATAAAGTGTCTTTTTGGGAATGCTGTGATCCTTCTACTTGTATATAGCTCTGTCCAGAGGGCAGAATGTAGTCTAAGCGGACAAAGAAGAGCTGAAGAAACTTGGGTTCATTCATTAGCGACTGTCATTCTTGCATCCGATTGGATTATTTTCTACGCATCTTATAGCATTGCTTTAAATCTTGTGTTAGGTGAAGAATGAAATTAATAAAACATTTTAAAAAAATATATAACCGACTTCCACCTATGACTAAAAAGCTAAAAATAATTATAACAAAATACAACTCTAGCAAATAAATAACACATTCAGTGTTGTTAGGTACCTACCCAGGAAATAAAAAATCTAAACATTAAAAGGTGCTCATTCTGTACAAATTAATTACCTACCAATCTAGTATATTTTCGAAATCGGTGCCAAGCAAATTTAAAATCCTTCATTGCGTACTTATCTACTAATTCATTAAACTTGATTGTTGCTTGGCACCGACTTCAAAAATATACTAGATTGGTAGGTAATTAATTTGTACAGAATGAGCACCTTCTAATGTTTACATTTTTTGCTTCCTGAGTAGGTACTTAACAACATTGAATGTGTTATTTATTTGCTAGAGTTGCATTTTGTCATAATTATTTTTAGCTTTTTAGTTATAGGTGAAAGTCGGTTATATTTTTTTAAATGTTTTATTTTCAACTTTTTAGTTTTTTTGAACTCAGGTAGTTTTCATTCAGTATTTTTTATTTTGTATGTATAACCTTAATAGACAGAACCAGGGAACATCGAATGCCTCAACATTACACAATGATACTTTCTCATTTAAATTGACAGGTAAATCTTTACAAAATGTACTAGTAAGCGTTGACTTAATAAGCCCAAAATATATTTATGCCTTATGGACTATGCCATGTAACATTTTTTCATTTTTTTTGACAACCCTCTATACCTATAGATAATTCCACACCACCCTATGTACCAACCATCCGGTACATACGACTGCCCACGGACAAGCATAAATGTGTTAGCTGCCTTCTGTAAACTATAGGACGGAGTAGAATCCATCCCATATTAACGGAGCCAAATCCATCCTATATTTCAACTATGTCAACCATAGTATATAACTCCTTGTGGGCTACCCCACAAATTAATTCATTTTTATCATTTATGGGCTATAAAAAAATAATTTTTTAATCACACTGTATAAGTATAATTCAACTCCAGCATATAGTTCAACCATTCTGTATATGATTTGCTTATGTCCACATAATATAACAGTAATTTAATTACCCTATATAATTTTAATTTCACATTTTTTCCAACATTTGTATACCACCAAACGTCCAGTCCACCCTATATTCCAACCATCCTGTATGTACAGCTGCCTATCATTCTAGTCCGTCCTATATTTCAATCTTCATATAAATGCAGCTCCTTCTATCACTTTACTTTGTGATTTTGTTTGCTATAACTAAACACCCTGTCTATAAACACATCAAGTAGCAGATTAAAGTTTGACATGTGTTGTCACTGAATTTTCTATTAGGTCGGGAAAATGTCACAACCAAAAGCACCGTCTTCGCAAAATGGAAAAATTTGCCTTTAAATAGGTATTTGCCTGGTATACAAACAAAACGAGCTTGGTACTCATTGATTTAAGGAGCCGAAAATACTATGCTTACTACCTATATGCTTGAGATGTACATAGAAAATTTTCAAATTCGCAATTAAAACTTCCAGTGCATAAAATTACCGCACTATTACCTTGGAAATAAAATATTTATGAGGAAACGTTCTTTATGTCATTTCGATGAAATTTTTGATATAAATTTTAGAATTTTCGGCTTTTTTCTGCAAAACTGCAAGTTACACGTCGCAGAAAGGTATATGAGATCACCTAGGGATCTTCCTTAATAGGTTAAACGCTAAAGAACTATACACATTCATAAGGAGTTATCGAAAAATCGACTAAAATATTAGGGATATTGGTCGATTTCCATGCACGCATGTATTCATTCACTTTACCAATAGAATTATTTTCCAAGATTTGAAGTTTGACCAATCCGGATATATACTCTATTAAACAAGACCATATTCATTCAAAAAAGTGCACCATAGGAGAAGAAATCAGGTAACATACATACAAAAAAAAAGTAAAAAAAAAACGCGACGAATTGATAACCTCCTCCTTTTTGGAAGTCGGTTAAAAATACAAAAGCAAAATACGCTATAATGTGCTTTAAGAGCCCCATTTTGAGTGCACGTTGTAATGGACACATTTTTCAACATTTTTACTAACAGCGGCAATATTTACTACTGAATCACCTTTTTTTCAGATGTTCACCGATTATTAAACAAAATGTACATTGGTGAACATTCATGAAAACACATTAGGCTTTGGATATCAGTTCTATTTGCAATATACTCGTATTACTGAAACTGTCAAATCCGGACCTTGAAATAGATAAACCTTGTACGCTATGTTACAAGAAAACTTATGTTCGTGGTCGGGTCTTGTGTTCTATTACCAGACCGTGCAACTCAGCTACTGAAACACAGCGAGCTTCATCTAAAAAAATATTGTAATATATCAGCATCAATATCTCACGTTAGTTGCCGGTCTTTAACCAAGTTTAGCGACTGCAATTCCCATATACAACATTAAACGTGATTATCAAAATTGCACATAGTAAAATTTGTCTGCAAATCGCCGTACTGTGCTTTGTCCAGTTATATAACTCATTTTTTCAATTTCACCTTACAAATTACAACGAGTATCCATGTGATTTTGTAGGAGGAGTGCAATTTATATTCGGTATAATGCTATATTACTTGAATTTTCAGATACGCATTTTGTCAAATAAGTATGAAAAAGTTTTCAAAGGAAACACCTGTAGCTTCATCTATTATTCCTCAAAGGACGAATTCTTTGTATTATTTGGCCCACACACGAAGCTGGCAGAGTTCTTTAATAATAGCAGCATATACTTGTAAGGCAAAGAAGAATTTATTTGAAGCTTTCAACGCTTCAGCGGATATTCACTTTTCTTTGTTAACACGATAAATATAAAACTTCATTCATATATAATGTTTATACCATTCATATCGTTGTGACATATATATGCTTATGCAAAAATTGATCTGTTTTAAATTTCGTATATTTTTTTATTAGATATTGTCGAAATAATAATGACAAAACTGGAAAATTTAAACAGTTTTCATTCAGCTTCAGATAAGTCACATCAATATTTGTGAACTACTGTTATTTTGCATATTTTTGTTTCATCTTTTTATAGTTTCAATATAATATAGTTAAAAAATAATTTGTTCTTAATGACTGATGTATATATATAAATAGGCAAAGACAAAACGATTAGGTACCATTTTCTCCTCTGTCTCTCAACCGATTTTCTTCATTTTTGTTTTGTTTAGTAGCTACTGATGACCTTCAGTGCAGAATGATAAAATTCATTTATAATATCGGTTCAATAATTAAATAATAAAATAATAAAAAAATCATTATTTACATGCATACTGTCAATCCCAAACAGTGCCGCCAGATTGCTTCTAGAGAAAATCATAAGGTAGATTGACTCCAATGTGAAAGACAAACTAAATTAAATGTAAAACTGAAAGTTTTAGCCCTTCGCTAAACTTAGCCTACATAGTCATGTTATTGAAATAGAACCAACGAAAAATTATAATACATAATAATCGCCGTTTATTGGGGTTTGCAATTTGCAACTTTCTTTGCATTTGTAAATATTGTTTGTAAACTAAAATCAGAATTATGTTGCACCTCATCAATTTATTTTTGATATCTTCTTTATTATAACCTTATACTTTTAATTTAGAGTCCTTTTATTATTGTCGGGTAATTTTCATATAAGTTTCACTAAGATTACAGAAAATTGTGAAATTATGCACAAATTCACGATAAATATGTAGATTTGACAACACTGAATGCTTAGCCATCTGCCGGAAATTTGATTTAAGTTTTCATCCTGTAAGACAAAATTTCAAATTATTTTCAAGGTTTCAATTTCAATTAACGGAAAAAAATTCTGAAAAATATGTGTATTTAACTACTATTAATTAACAGTATGTGATTCCTATTTTTAGTTCAGTGCTCCAACGTAGTAATTTTTTTATATTTAAAATCATACTGAAAATTAATGTTTTCTGACAATGTGGGTATCTTATAGTTAATTAATTTTACATTACATGGTCCCATTGCTGCAAAGTTCTGACTGTTAAAAACATTTTAAATATTTGTTTGAATATATTAGGTTAACTTATTATTTATTCTAGAGTAAAATATATAATTTTTACATACATATTACCTTTAAAATCGTACACTGCTGGCTTTAAAATTTACACCCTAAATATTCAAAAAATTTAAAATCCAAAACGCTCTACACGACAACAGAAACTGCGTAATTATATTTGCGAGGTTGGTTTTCAAATGATGAAAACGGCAGTGGCTGGGTAACGCACTTTCAGACCAAGTGATGACCATCTTTTACTATCTTTGTAGTTGCCTATAGTCCCATAGGAAAATATTTAGTGTTGTAAATTATAGATCAGTATTGATTTTTCGGAGTACTAACTTTCGTTGAAAAATAATATTTATAATTTTTTGTTGTGATTATAATTGTGTCAGTAATATAATATAATTTTCACAATATTCCGAAGGTGCTGTGCAACAAATCATCAATCTGCGGATAATGGAAATGTCATTAAATATTAGAGTTTTCATTGAGTTGTTTGTCATCTCTATTTTTACAATCGGAAACGGAAACTTTTAGGTTAAAAAAAATCCGCTGATAATAGGATCGAACATGTTGCATAGACATATTTATGTAAAAATAATCCTAAATTAAAAAAATATTTCGTGAATTATTTCTATACATGTAATGCAAATGAAATAATAAGGATAGCAAAGGCCTGGCCTACTTTTCTAATTTCGCCTCAACTCTATATCTTATACAGACAAAATAACGTCAATAATGTTCAACTCATAATTTTAATGAATAGGATCGAATTTCGACCACTGTTTTATAGACTATTTTACATTAGTTGTATTTCGATATTGCTTTTTTTTCGAATCCCTGAAATGAAAATATGTCCAATAATTATAGTTTTTTATTTAGTGTTTTAGTTTTCATTTCCAGTACCAAAGCTTAAATATCATTTTTAATTCATAACTGGGGCGTCACACGAAACGAAAGTAGGCGAGAGTATCAAACATCTCGTCTCGGTCTCGTCAATTCCTAGTTTCTATTTTCTCGCGAAATCTATACTATACTATATACATAAATAATTATTCGAGAAATCAATCAGTTGAGGGGAGCGCAACTGATGAAGGTTCTCGACTAGAAACAATATATTGTCTTGCGTTCAATGGATTGAAAAATCTCTAAAAGTTAGTAGATTAAGTCTCGTCCTCGTCTCGTTATTAGTTGTCTTGTCTCGTCTCGTCTCATTTAAGTTTATATAATGAAAATAAATATTATATAAACTCAATAATAATTGATAATAAATAATTTTTAAAGCTATATTTATTACGCTATTATTCAAAAATATTTTAACAAGTAGATAAATGTTTTTGTTTGACAACTCTTAATTTTATCTTTTAATTTACTCAATGACCAAGAATTTAAACATAACGCTTGCGTCAGCTCATCTTTCAATGATGTACCTGCTTTTGTCATTATCTGGTAACGTAGTTTGACATAAATTGTATCTCTACTAAATAACTGAAACATTTTTATACATCCAAGTTTGTTACCAAATACTTTTTGACCGGTTCTAATACATATACTTCCACAGTTGCATACAATAATTGTTCATATCTTTCCTACAAGAAATACAAGAAAAAACAAAACATTTCTCCAGATGTACAAATACAGACAAAATTTTAAAACATCGGTATTCAGAGGCAATAAAAGTTGTCCCTTAAGTATTGAATTTATAATTGAATCAGTCGTATATAAGAAAAGTTTACTTTTCTGCTGTAAATAAGCGGATTTGCCCGACGAGAACGGGACGAGACGAGAAAAATCTCGTTCTCGTGTGAATCACTACTGATAACATATATTTATTTTCCAATTTTATACAAAATACTGACAAAACGTAATAATTTATAATAGATTCAATTTTGATATTATGCTTTAATAATGTAATTAAACAATAATGCAAATTATATATGACGGTTTAAATTTAAAAATACGAATAACCTGTCTTGAAAAATAGTAAAACGAACGTACTAACTAACTAAAACAAACATTATTAAATAATTTTTGTTAAAAATAGAAATTAAAAAGTACCAAATTTCCAAAAGTGTTCATGTTTAAATGATATAGGACCACATATATAATTATATAAAATAATACAATTTAAATCAATAGTGATAACATAATAAAATTTCAATGAATACTAAATTATATTCCATACAATTTACCAAGGGATAAATTTAAAATATTGTTTATATTTTTAATATATTAAAAAATGCGTTAATATAAATCTTGACAATTATAATTAAACCAAAATTATTTTTTTCGGTTTTATTTAATTTATTTAAGCAATATATCAGGGATTTAGGGAAAAAATAGCTCCTTTTGTAGATAATTTTATTCTCTACAGCACCTCGCATAGTAGAAAACACGATGTCAGTAGTATATCTCGCCCAAAGGAAAATATATATTTCTAGTTATTTTTTGAAGTTATAATGTTAAAATTTAATTTTGTGGCAATTAGTCATATTTGATCCTTAGAACACGTCTGTGTTTTACTTATTGTTAAATTTTTTTTAAGATTACTTAAAAACAACAAACACTTTTTTATTTCTTTTATATTTGCTAAATTTATATTTCATAAGTTAAGGTAACCAAAAAGTTTTTAAGATTACTTAAAAACTGGTAATTGGGAAACAAACACTTGAGAGAACAAAATTTTATTTCAATAAGTAAAAATAAATAATTTAAGTTTGTTTTAATTTGACATACGGACAGAACATGTTTGGTATTTAACAATCCTAACTCGGGCTAAAAAGCACACGAAATTTATATTTCTTAAGTTAAGGTAATAAAATAATACCCGAGGAGGAAATAAAAGACTTTCGAGCTAGTCAACCAACAAAAAACAGGGCAGAAACTCCACTATATTAGTTTTACAAAAAAATAAATATTTAATTAAATATGTAGTTAAAAACTCCACTCTGTAAGCTAAATTATACATTTATGAAACAGAAGATGTTAATAATATAATACAATATTATTTAGTAATGGATGTTGATAGTTATTGCTAAATTGTTACATAAACATGAGCGAACTGATAATTGCCTTCAATCGGAAGATAAATACTAACTAGCTCTTCCATTCAACTTTTTCGATTACTAACATGTTTCACACGTTCGGAAACAATTACAGAAATGAGAGAACAAAATACATTTATTTCAATAAGTAAGAATAAATAATTTAAGTTTGTAATTTGACAATGACTTGCTTTGGTGCTGTAGGTACAAAAAGAAAAAAAATTTTGTGTATACGGACAGAACAGTTTCGCGAAGCAGTAGATGGAAAACTTCATATTTAAAAAACAAATAGCCTTGGTGAGAATTTTTATTTATGTGGGTAGATTATGAGCACCGAGAAAAAAAAAAGTATTTAATAATCCTACAATAATAAATTAATTATTTAACGAAACAATCGCAAAATCGGAGCCACGACAATATAAACGGAAAGGTAATACTTCTCTCCCCTTAAACTGGTTATAGCTTATAATACGACGAATAAACCAGAAAATGTCAGAATACATACAAATAAAATAGAAGAAGATAACTGGCTAAAACACTACAAGAAACTATCCGAGGAGGAAAACGTAAAAAAAAGAAATAGAAAGAGCAGAATAGACGTCTAGTCTAGAGGATTTATTATAGGAACTAAAAGAAGCTTTTCAACCAACAAAAAACAGATATCTATAGTTTGTCCATAATAAAAATAAATACATGAAACTCCACTTTATTAGTTTTACAAAAATATTAAATATTTGTTTAAATATAAATGTTTATAATTTAAAAACTCCACTCTGTTTATATGTTCTCCTCTCTACCAAAAACATTCAACAATTATTTATTTAACCGCAATAATAAATTAATTATTTAATATGATTTAATAATTTAACAACAATAATGAAAAATAAGGTGTAATATTTTCATTATCGCTTCTAAAAATTCTTCACTTTTCTCTTTAGAAAAAAAAAACGAACGAAATGAGTTCTCAACACTTTCGTGAGGTCATGTATTAGATGAGGCGCAAAATCAGATTAAATCAGTTCTCTGTTACATAAACGCGATGTATATCTCATCAAGACGTGCGCGTTAGATCAGCCTCTTATAAGTATTTTCGAGAATTATCATGATCATGTTGTTACTTAATTATACAGAATCGTTCTATATAGTGGTAACGAGTAGAGGATGCTTGTAACAGTATACAAAGTGAAAGTATATATGAAGTTAATATATCAGGTATAGTCTTCCAAACGTTGTTTGTGGCATATTCTTGATTACGTTTATTTTTTTTGGGGGGGGGGGCAATAACACCACAATAGAAATAAAACGACGTATATTGTAGGAATATCAAACGTTTCAAAGTCTATTCTGACTTCTTTGTCAATGGCTTTATATTTATTGAGGTAGATTGCAAAATGAAAATTTGATTTATGAGATTTAATATTGACATTTGAAAATTTGTTGTTTTTAGATATACAGGTAGCACAAAAAATTCTAAAGATCATGAATTTTAGTTAACCAGCTTTCAATTTAGAAGAATTTGAAAGAGTTGTCTTTAGAATTTATAAGACGCGTTCCTAGGTTTGTTATAAGATAGCGCATTCGACAAAAATTCCATCAAAGAATTCTATTGTTTCAGTGATCCCATTAACGTCATAAGGGAAAACCTAGGAAAAACCTTATGAGCTATTGGGTTGTTCAAAAGGAGGTTACCATTAATAATTTCTTCCTTAATTGTCGGTAACCAGATACGATTAAATTCTACAGAAGTAGAAGCGATACAATCGTGTTCATTCAATAGAATTAAGGCAGACTCTTTTATTTTTCGTTTAGTGTTATGTTGTTCTTTGTGCATTATAGTTGAATTGTCAAATAGTATTTTATGGCCTATGTTCACAAGTAATTTTATCAAAACAAAATAAACCTTTAATTTGGTGGCGTTAAGTTGACGACATGTTCGTAATTTGGGAACACAATCTAGAACTAGATACATTATTAAATGACATAAATAACAAAGAGCCAACTATCAGATTTACCCTAGAAATTAAAGAAAATAACAATCTTTCCTAGACATATTAATAACAAAAACAGAATCTTCATTCGAAACAGAAGTTTATAGAAAACCAACTCATACAAACAGATACCTAAATTTCAATTCAAATCATCCGAATACAGTAAAGAAAGGTGTCATTAAGTCATTATATGATAGAGCAAAGACCAATTGTTCTGATGATAATAAATTCAACAAAGAAAAAATAATTATAAAAAATGTTCTCACTGGAAACAATTACCCCACATAATTTATCAACAAAGAGTTAAACAGACTTGAACAGAAAACAATCCTTCCGAATCAACCCAGAACTTCTCTTAACACTACTACTACTCAAGACAACAACATTACAGTTACAACTATACCATATATACAGGGTCTGTCAGAAAGATTGAAAAGAGTGGGCAACAAATTTAATGTTAAAACAACATTCCAAACAAGAAATACACTGAAATCTTTAATATCGAAAACAAAACCAACAAACAAAACCCAGAACTCAAAAAAACTGCATATATAGGATTCCTTGCGAATGCAATAAATTTTATATTGGAGAAACATCGAATAAAGGAATTTGAAAAATCAAAAATTTGAGAACATGCTTGGGACCTAGGCCATAAAATACAATTTGACAATTCAACTATACTTCACAAAGAACAACATAACACAAAACCAAAAATAAAAGAGTCTTCCTTAAATCTCTTTGAATGAAGACTTCTGTAGAATTTAATTGTATCTGGTTACCGACAATTAAGGAAGAAATTATTAATGGTAACCTCCTTTTGAACAACCCAATATCGGGATAGTTCATAAGGTTTTTCCTAGGTTTTCCCTTATGACGTTAATGGGATCACTGAAACAATAGAATTGTTTGATCGCATTTTTGGCAAATGCGCTATCTTATAACAAAGTCGTACCTAGGAACGCCACTTATAAATTCTAAATATAACTCTTTCAAATTCTTCTAATTTGAAAGCTGGTTAACTATAATTCATCTTTAGAATTTTTTGTGCTACCTGTCTATCTAAAAACAACAATTTTCTAATGTCAATTTCAAATGTCATAAATCAAATTTTCATTTTGCAATCTACATCAATAAATATAAAGCCATTGACAACGAAGTCAGAATAGACTTTGAAACGTTTGGTATTCCTACAATATAGGTCGTTTTATTTCTATTGTTGTGTTATTGCCCAAAAAAACATAAAAGTAATCAGTTATAGATACTAGCACTCCACTGACCAAATGTCACCAATATCAAACAAGTTCCAATTGGAAGTATATCTACTTTAAAAACTGAAATGGAAATTTTATTTTCTTTGAAGTATTACTTAATTTAGTTGTCTTCGAAACTCAAATTCTTTGGGAAATATTAAAAAATTCAAAACTTTATATATGTAATCGACTGTTATCAGTCAATAAATACAATTTTTCAAATATATTTTGTATTATATATTTTTTATACATAATTTGGACAACTATGTAATATTCAAAACTCAAATGAATAATCAAAACAAAACAACACTACTAAAACTTTATATCTATGAATTAAATTAATCTAAAATATCACAAATCGAATTTTAAACACAATGCAATTTGAAATGCAAGTTTCTGAATTTTGGTTTTAAAACCCAACACTAAAAATGTATATTACGCAATAAATCAAAAGCGTAATATTGAAATTTAAAACACCTTATTGCAAATTGTACTACCTAGTTACTTAAAGTTCGCATTAAAGTGTCAACCACTTTATCCTTTTCTGTGTCCTCTTGTTCTAATCTATCTGTGATGGCTGGCTATTTCTGCAACTGCCCCTAAATCTGACTGCAACTTCAAACTTCAACAGCTCCTCTACACACCTGCTCTTTCTATAATCTCACTCCAGTTCCTGCTTACTACCTGCTACTTAATCTGTCTGCTCTCTTTATATATTGTCATTAATACTGACCATTTTTTTACTACTATTTCTTGTATCTGCTCTCTTTGAATCTAATTCCCAATTTCATTTGATTATTATTTTAAAAGCATATTTTAACAATTGAAATCACAGATACTGGTTGACGGTCGCTTTATCTTGACTTCTTGTAGCAACTGCAAAATTCCAATTTTTAAAATACTTTCTGACAGTTACCAAACGTCAATTTCCAACCATGAACAATATGTATCTTACAACTGCTAAAATCGGAATACCTCGAATGACATACCCACTCGCTTATTTATAGTTTTTATATTGACATGGAACAACTCATTTAACTTTTTAATTAAGAACTTTCCAATCTTCAACCCTCCATATGTTTGAAGACGCGAGATGTAAGACCGACATCTAGGATTTTCGACAGAATCAGTACACAGAGGTTCCGAATCTGGAGCCGTTCCGTGTAATTGCTGTTCTCTCTCAACTCCTAGGACAGAATGTCACTATAAAATTTTTCAGGTTACTTCACCTGTCAGAGATACTGAATACTCTCTTCGGGGTGTCATTCCTTTGTATGCAAGACAATATATAATATATATCAATGGATGGAAATAATGAATATTCAAATGCCGTTTTCCCTTAAATTTTCAAACAAGATCCCAATGATTTTAATTTAGATCCTTGCTGTACCAAAAATTTGAAGTTAATAAAATGTGGACTTATTAATTTATTAAACATCATTCTCTAAGCTTTTGTATCAAAAACAAGGTAAAATAAGTATTTGAAGACAAGATGTCAAAGAAAAGTTCTTTTTGTTCTTGTCTAACATCATTACAAACACATTACAGTGTAGTGGATGTCTATTGCAACAAGACTAAAATATGTGTGTATGATTTTCTTTTATAAAATAGTTAACAATTTATTACCAAACTATTTAGCTGAAAATATAGTAACGAATAGGGAAATTCATATGTATGACACGAGATATAAGAACATTGTCATCTAAGTAAAGCTAATACAAAACGATATGAATTCAATATTTTTTAGAGGGCTTAAGGATTATAATAATTTGCCTGATGCTGTTAAAGGAAATTCAACCCTAAGAAGTTTTAAATTAAAACTTAGGGAATATCTAAAAACATATACCATGAATTTGTAATTTGTTTTGTAATGATATTTAGTTTAGGTTTGAACACAATTAAAAATGTAGGTATCTATAATTTTCTGTTTCATATTATTGTTTGTATATTAGGAAATTACTATTTAATAATTATTTATACAAAACAATAAATTATATAAATAAATGTTCAACGTTAACAACAATTTAAAATGTTTAAGTTATTATTCTTATGTAATATTAAAATGATTTTTATTCATAAAATGTGAATTGAAAATAGTACATAAAATTAATAAATAATGACATTTTGAAACAAATTATAATTGTTCTCGGTTTCGAACCCGAAAACTGTGGATTCGCAGCCGTGTGCTTTAGGCTCTTGACCACTTGTCTTTACTTGAATTATGTTCTTTAGATCATATAAAAATTCCGGATGTATGTAATACTCCTCTATTGGGTGGTAAACGTACTTTGTTGATTTCAATAACAAAACGATGTAAACAAAGGAAATGTTTTGCTTAATGTTTATACTATGAGTCTATACTCGTTGATAATATGAAAATTTAATCCCATGTTGCCTTTTTGTGGGGTATTTTTTTAAATTTCTTGTGTCAAGTCTCCAATTTAATATATCACAAAGAGAGAATTGGAGTGTTTATTAGAACGAAAAGCAAATTATGTGCAGGCATTTTATATTACTTGGATCTGGGGCCCAATTCTCGAAACCATTCGGCCTCTCTACCACTTGAAAAATGACGTCAAACGAATGAATTTTGACATAAATGACGTTTTTTTGGTATTCTCGAAAGTCGTGTACTACAAGAAATTCTAACGGTCAAACATACGAAATTTTGACATTTATAGTAATCAAATTTATCGGTTAGTTTTGTTTTGTATTCTTGTGTTGAGCAGACTAATTTAATTTATTTGGGCTATAAATTTTAAAATTTCTATGTAACATGGAACATGTTGAAGAAGTTCTTGCAATTCCCCATATTTTAATTGTATATGTCCAAAAACTCTATTGTCTCATCTACTTATTCGAGAATACAAATTTGGCCCGGAATAGAACAAACTTCGTGTACGACTACAAGGCCCGACCATTTTCGTCGCATAGCATGGTTTCAAGAATCTAGCCCCTGGATGTTATATTGGATTATTTCCTATTCATTATTGATTTTCTATAAAAGAAGAGACTGTTTTCTGCTTTTTACACAAAAGACTGAATTGGGTGGGTATTTCAAGATCGAAGCAGTGTGCTTATTAGAACGAAAAGCATTTGTGTAGGTATTCGATATTACTTGGATATTATATTGGTTTATTTCTTATTCATTGTTAATTTTCTATAAAAGAAGAGACTCTTAATATATTACCTGGTCCCTGTTTATTACACAGAGGACTGAATTGGATGAGTTTTTCAAGATTGAAACAGTGCGTGGTGTCGGTCGGTTTCAAAACAAATGAAACTTAAAGTTATCCATTTCATTCCATTGCTCATCTATTTTGATATCTGTAACAGAGGGCTTCCATTAAGAAGTTTTCGCTTGAATAAGTTCAGCTATCTAGTGACACTTGGGGAGTAGGCAGATTGAGAACTAGAACCATATTTAATTTCTCCTTCCTTTTTTTGCTTCTTCCCAAGACAGATGACGAGACGTCGAGTATTTCACAAGTTTAAACACGATTCTCACCCGCTATCTAGCCCACTTCACAATTGTAACTTCGGAAACATTTTAACACATATATAACACTAGCACTGATCTAATAACAGCTACAACTTGTCGATAAACAAGGCTATTTTAAGATTGCTCCATAGAATTTAAATGAACCTGTTAATATGAATAAATTTTTGAAAACATATTTGGTAAACAAATTACGTTAGGTCATTACTAATGTACCGCATCCTTTAGAAACCCCAAAATCCATATAGGAATATTTCCGCCTACACCACAAAAATAATTATTTAATTGGAACGCAGCCAAAATCTCATATTGGTCTTCGGCGTTTATTTTCAGGTAGCAGATGCCGGAGGCTCAATATTTGTTCACGCATTTGGCGCCTACTTCGGTCTGGCTGTGAGCTACGTGATGGCCAGAAGGCAACTTCGAGATATGGACCAGGAAGTGGCAGGAGAATCCTTGAAAGAATCCAACTACACGTCGGATATTTTCGCAATGATAGGTGAGCCCTTCAATTACGTCTAACAAGCCATCGAAACTTCCTGATGGGATTAATTTTGTCCGTTACGGGAGATTTGAGCTTGAAATTCCCTTTATTCTACTTCATTTTTGTTTCTTTCTCTAATAAAAGGGAATTAGTGCAGAACTAATAAAACTGAAATAACGAACTAAATCACGAAATTTTGTTTCGTTGTGCATCGTGAGCGGAATGGGAATTTATTTTAAAAGTCAAGCAGAAATTTAATTTTGATTTCAAAACAGCCACACTACAGTTACTTTCATCTATTTAACAAAGCTTAAGAATTCCTCTGGAAAACATTTAATTCAGTTTTATAGAAAATTAAATAAAGTTGAGTAAGAAATAAATGCAAATTTCTCAGAAAGAAACTATTAATTTTAATATGAATAACAAATAATTATTTTACACTGATCCGCTGGCTCCTTTTTGTTTTTATTACTAGACAGCAGTTATTAAAAATTATATTAAACAACTAATATTTTGTAGTACAAAGGCAATAACTATCAAGTGTGTTATCCTTTTCTATTGGCCTTTTTTTAAATTTGTATTCTGTAGGTTGACCAGAATTACATGTTTTAATAAGCAACTACAATATACATATAAAAATTAACCTCATGTTCTTGATCTCTTTTAGGGTTCTATATATCCAATATACAGAAACCAAACCTTTTTTAGTTTTAGTTTACTCCAGATGATGACATCTTAGATGTTGAAACGTGCGTAGAGTGAAAAAATAAAAGTTTGGTGTTAGGGTACAAAACTTTGTGTTTATATATCTGTGACACACCAAAGGTTCCACAGTTTTTCCAGTTTCATTCACTGACAAAAGGTATTATTTAACATTAATTAACAGAAGCATATTTCTTTATATTTTTCGTGCGAAACAGTTAATAGTCATTGCTTACTATGTGTGTTTCATTAAAATTAATGAAAATTACAATGAATCTAAAGATATATGGTTTATTAATATGTTCTTATGTTTTGTATATGAGTGAAATCGTTAACTGTGAAATATTGGAATGAATATTATAAGTCGTTTTGTTACTTAATTTAAAGTTATTAATTTTTCAGTCTTATACGCGAAAATATATACTAACTAATGTTTAGAAATATTATATTTAATATTAAGTTGTAACTATGTATATATATATATATATATATATATATATATATATAAATATATATATACAGTGTGTCCGGTTATGGACTAGCGATAATCTATATACATGTAAAGCAACTATTTAAATACACAAATACACCATATACTAAGGCTCAATACCCCACCCCGCCATATGGTAGCCATTTTTGAGTTACGCTACAATACAACATTATATTTACAACTGTATGTTTATTACTTTCGATTTAGTGAAAAAAAAAGAAAGGTTATCGGGTCTGCTTTTGCATTGATTTGCAATAATTTGTTGATTTTCATAATTTTTTGACCCTTTTTTAAATTTCATCTTTTTTCCAAAAGTTAAGTAAACGTTAACACTTTGTTTTTAAATGTTGTTGATAGACAGTATTATTGTCCATCGAATAAGCCTATTTTTATCTCAGTAAGACCAAAACTTTAAGAGATATAAACGTTTTTGTTCACAAGTAGCCAATAAGTTATCAAAATAGTTGCTTTACAAGTATTTAGATTATCGCTAGTCTAAAATAAACATCTCATTGACATTTTAAGATGTGTATTATTTAGAATATAAAGAAATTTAATGCATCTACTGATTTGTTGTGGTAAGTTAGGTACCTACACATCTATTCTAGAATAAAATGTAGATTTATTGGACATATTTTTCCTTGGAAATCTTGCATAGCTGGCCTTGACGATCAAAACATTGAGTAATTATATATGTAGGGAGCGTTAGATATCGTTAGATTGGTTGACAGCTTAGAGCAAGGCCGTAGCCAGGAATTTTTTTCGGGGTGGGTTTTCGGACGGGGGTTGCATATTTTTTTTGATTTGTGATGAGCTGATTAGGACTGCAAAATGTATATTTTTATTAATTTTTATTTATTTATTAACTTTATTAACATGATTAATTATTTAAAATTGAATCTTGATACCAAACATTCCAAAATTTCGGGGGGTTTGAACCCCCAAGCCCCCCGCCCCTAGCTGGCTACGGGCTTGGCTTAGAGCATACACTTCTGGAGGTAGCTTGTAATGCACAAATTCCGTGTCAAGAGTAAAAAGAGAGGGTAATAGAGAGAGTAAGGGTCTATTTCACTCGATTGCCAAGGAACTACATGCTGCACATAGGTCATTGGCTCAATGGCACGATATTTGTGCATTGCAATCTACCTCCAGAAGAACAAGCTCTATGTTATCACAATATTACGAAGGGGTTGTAAAAAAAATTATAGGGGGGACAGGCATTTGGCAAAATTATTTTGAATATCTACATTTGATTACATTTTTATTTTATTTTTATTTCAAAGATGTGTCAATATGACGTGAACAATTTTGGTCATTACACATAGTGCTCCGGTTTCTCCTCTTCTTTATTTCTTATAAAAATATATTTTTGACAATAGGGTCGAATTTCGACAACTGGGCGACTCCTAGTAAAGTTAATTTCAATACATAACCCAGAGAAAGAACCAGTTGTACGGTTTTCGTTACAACAAAACCTTTATGGTTAAAATAGATACAGCCATTTCTACACAAACAAATGAAATATTATTTTTTTTCACTTATTGGACCATTAATAATAAACATAATGACCTAGTTATGCGTAAGTTTTGTTTCCATATTTAATTTCTTGAATTATTTACCATTTGCTGACTGTTATCTTGTTCGACTTTCTAGCATATGACATTTTTCACTGAACATATTCTAAAGGATTGAAGTTTACATTCAGCGGAAAAGTTCATATAACAGGCACGTATTTAGAGCTACTAAACAGCTCCAGTCCAACGCCTCTATGTTCTCGTTTTTACGGTTTATCGTAAATTCTACATAATGCCCATCAAATTTTCAGAAAATGCACTTGACGCAACTGTAACAAGAACATAAATCGGACTTCCGCACTTGCCGGTTGGTAAGAAACACCGGAATGCATTAACGAATTTATTATTTTATTTAGCTCGTAAACTTGTGAAATTTTCCCTTGTGAAATTTATGTTAGCGATGTCGTATAAAGCGCTGTTTCATATGTTTTCCAGTTATATACGAGGCTATCAATACCGATTAGTTCTCCAAATATCCTGTTTTCCTTGATTACCCACATAAACTTAAATAATGACACACTTTCCAGGAACAATTTCTCAAATGAGAATTCATTTGGTGGATTGAATTCTTACGTTTTGCTGGCGTCAGTCACTTGCATTTTTAAAAAAGTTCCACTCGATGTTTTTATGTCTCACCACACAATTATGGCCCGAGAAACCTACCGTTACTGAAGAACTTTTGATTTTCGGGGTACTTCTGTACTATTGAGTTTTAAAATAATGTAAAAATAGGTTATATACGACGTTGCCAAAAGTTTACAGGAATAATAAGGGGAAACCCATAGTGTTAATTTTGGGTGCCAAATGATAGAAATTATTGAAAAATAAAAAAATATATTTTTCTCGAACGCATCATCTTATGTAGCTAATGAACGAGCTCTTTCTAAGGAACACAAATATATTTTATCCATATTTTTAAAATAAGAAAAATATACAAAAATTTACCTCTCTATTTCTCAAACTATGACCCAAAGGTTTGAAAAAAAATGAAATAAGGGGCCTCTCTTGAATCCTTAGAGGACACATACGGAGAAAACTTATTTTTGGGTGGCAAATTATAGAATTGAAGGAAAAATAAAAAATTAACCTTTTTTCAAAAACGCAACATGTAATATATCAAATGGAAGGCTCATTTTAAGGGAAACAATTTTTTTTTTTTCATATTTTTAAAATATTTTTTTAAATCCGAAACTATAGAATCTAAAATTAAAAAAAATAAATCAATGGGGCCTATCTTTAACTTTACAGGTAGAACAGTACCTTAATATTATTTTTCCAAACAAATTATAGAAGTAAATAAAATACAATGGCTTATACTATACTTTTTTATATATAATATACTAAATTCGAGTTATTTCCTCCAATAGCTTCAAACTACCCAGTCCAAACTTTGGGATAAAATTTACAAGAAAAATAAAACAAACAAATTTCAACATTAATTTATAAACTGGAATCGAAAATAAAACATTATTTTTTAAAATGCACACGTATTGTATTACATCATAAAAAATAGATATTTATTTTTTATTTTACTTGTATTTTTCAAATAATTTTTTGAAAAGATTTAGTTTAAAATTAGACCTACTCTCCCCGTCATCTCCCAACCTGTGGAGCCCAAAATTCAGAAAAAATATTAAATAGAGCTTCACTGAAAGATTATTGTTAAATAAAGTCTTAATTTTTTAGTACAAAATTATAAAATTAAATGAATATTTACATAAAAATCAAGCAGGCTCGTTGAAAGAAATAATAGGGAATATTATAAATGTATATCGCTTAGTTTAAAAGATATTAAGGAAAATATAAGAAAATGGATTCACGTGTATGAAACTGGAAAATTAGAAAAAAATATATAATAATTTACCTACATTATATTAAATCTCAAAGGTGGTACGGAACCCTTAGTATGCGAGTTCAACTCGTACTTGACCAAACACTTTTATCACGACCAATTAAAGCAACAGAATGAAAGAAAAGGCAATAACACGTTTTTGGTCAGACTCAAAGAAGAAGTTTCCGACTACAATTTCCTCAAATCATTAACCACAAGATTGTGCCTTCTCAAATTTAATTATAAAATAAAATTTATATATTTATATACCATAATTAAGGTATACTTGGTGTCAAAATGTTTCAGACTCCCTCAGAAAGTAACGAGCGAAGAAGAAAAGAGGTTCAACTAGGTTTACCTGCCTCTCTAATAGTGACCTTGACTTTGACCTACAAGGTTCCTTGAACATTATGTATTATTTTTCCATGAAAGCCATACCCTTGACCTAACTTTGACTGTCTAAACTCTGACTGTCAGAGATGGTCAAGTCAAAATCATATCCAGGTTCTACTGGCACCATAAAAATCTTCATCGCATGTAAGATAATGGGTATGGGAACAGTTTCTTCTGTATGAACTACAAGCTCAATTAAGTGACATGCATTTCTTAACGGTTTGAACATTAAAAATTTCTACATTACCTTAACCATGACCCTGTCCATGGGTTTCAAAGTTATTTCAATGTTAAATCAATTGTCTGTACTGAAACGTTCATTTTCAACCCTACAAGTAAGAAGATGTCGAAGGGCAACAGAATATAAAGCTGTTTTTTTACAGATAAACTGCTCATTTAATCTAGTAAATCAAGATTTTTATTGTGAGCTTCGCTGACATCAGTAGTCAAATTTTAGGCTAGGTCATGTCATTTCCATTCCCATTAGTCAAATTATAGGCACATATATAGAGAATTTATATGAACTTCAAACGACCTAAAAGTTCAGGATCATGATCACCGCAAACATTTATCGCAATTATTATAGCATCCCACTCATATTTTGTAAGATGTTTATTCGAAACAATAGACCCTTAGTGTCAGATTTTAAACATGACGAAAGACAATAAATGCACTAGATAATACTTCTTGGAAGAAATTTAAAAAAATATATTTCTGTATTAGTTATATTTTCTTTGTTTAAAGTGATAACGGGACATAAATCTAAGCTATTTATAACCACAGTTTTCTTTTTGTATGGTTTTTAAATTTCGGAAAGACCGGGCTGAACAAAACAAATAACAATACTGAACTCAAAAAACTGCATACACAAGATTCCTTGCGAATGCAATAAATTTTATATTGGAGAAACATCGAGACCATTAAAGGTACGCCTAAATGAACACAAGAATTACATGAAGAATCGCCAATTTGAAAAACCGAAATTTTGTGAACATGCATGGGACCTAGGCCATAAAATACAATTTGACAATTCAACTTTACTTCACAAAGAACAACATAATACATAACGAAAAATAAAAGAGTCTGCCTTAATTCTTTTGAATTAAGACGATTGTATTGCTTCTACTTCTGTAGAATTCAATCGTATCTGGTTACCGACAATTAAGGAAGAAATTATTAATGGTCATCTCCTTTGGAACAACCCAGTATCGGGATAGTTCATAACGTTTTTCCTAGGTTTTTCATTATGACGTTAATGGGATCAGATTCTTTGATCGCATTTTTGGCGAATGCGCTAACTTATAACAGAGGCGTACTTAGGAAAGCCACTTCTAAATTCTAAAGACAACTCTTTCAAATTCTTCCAACTTGAAAGCTGTTTAACTTAATACATGAACTTTAAACAGTTTTGTGCTACTTGTATATTTAACAACAACAAAATTTTTCCTTATTTCAACTTAAATGTCATAAATCAAACTTTCAATTTGCAATTTATATTTTCAGTATAGATTTTAAAGCCATTGACAACGAAGTCAGAATCGACTTTGAAACGATTAGTATTTTCTTTCAATATACACCTTTTTATTTCAATTGTTGTGTTAATCCCAAGAACATGCCACAAATAACATTTGGACGACAATTAAAAATAATAACTTACAAATTCTATTTACATTATTACTGAAGACAAAGGGGGCGTGTTATTTATCCGGCTCGAACCAGGCATTATTTACATAACGATATACAGTACTCGTTTCACTAATGTTCAAAAACTACAATGGCCGACTGACACCATTTGTAATTTTATATTCCGAAAAAGTTCATCACATTTCTTCCAGCAATTGTTTTACATTCATTCAATTTATAAACAATGCTGTGCACTAATCGAACGTTTATCCAAATTAAAGTAGCAACGTTTTACTAACTTTGCTTCCAACTTCTTTTACAACCCATTAAACTACTACTTCGAAGTATTAACTAACACTGTTTCTTTCCACGGTCTACAATCCCAGAATGCTGTATGGCCTTAATTGAAAACCAAATTCTAAAGAACTACAAAGAAATTACACTTGCATTGTTTTAGATACGCAATCTGCAAACTATGCTTAGAGACTATTTTCTTTGAGTTCATCATTAAAATATAACTGAGCATTGTTAATAACTCAAAGTTGTGGGTTGTGTGGCTAATAGTTTTGATGTTAATGTCCAATAGAATTTTGCAGGAGCGTTGCCAGCTTTTGGTATATTGGGATAAATCAGATTATTGCTGTTTAGATAGATAGAAATATCGGCTTAATGCATTGGTACTATTAAAAACAGATAATTATAGATTTTATTTCGGTAATGACCGGCAAAAGAGGCCGAGTGAGGGGGCAATTGCTTGCCCTGGCCTTCCCTAGTGACGCCCATGGATATTTTCATTCTCTAGTAAAAAATGAACTAAAGTGATCCCTGTTTGTTAACAGTTAACTCTTTACAAATATGCCAAAAAAATATCAGAAAAAGTGTTTAATGAAACGATTATACGAAATTATTCAGTCCGTCTGTAATTATTTTTTCCTAAACAAAATTAACAATTATGTTACACCAACCTATTCCAACGCAAATTTTACTAATCCCCCTGTAGATGCATAATATTCGTATAATACTAAACATGCTTTGTTCTCAGTAGGGCGAAAGAATATTAAAACAGACTCTATGTTGCAAGATATTACAGTGAAGATATAACAAAAGCAAGAATAAGCGTAATATGTCGCTTAGGAAGTTATTGCTGTAAGAATATTGAATTTTAGTAATTTTATCAGATTGAACTTTCTTGTTATCGTGCACTGAAGCTGTCATGAACGTCGGAACTAGGATATATCCTTATATTTGGAACCGGAACCATGCAGCGATTTGCAGTTTCTGGAACACGGAACATTGTTAATTCGACTGAAGTTTATTCTACTATATTTTTCGGAAAAAAAATACGCTTAGAAACTGGATCATAAAAATAATTTACACATGTAAATCTATATCTAATACTATAATACGAGCAAAGTTTGTATATTTATATGTAATTGAGTTCTGGAAAACGGCTCTAACGATTTTGAGGAAATTTTCCCATCTGGAAGTTTCGATGGATAGAAATCGATTGGTGAGGGTCTCATCTTTGAGAAAAATCGTTTTACTGAGAAATTAAATTATTAAAAAATTTATTGACAGTTTGACAGTCAAGGCGGCTGCTTTGTAATTTCAAAGCGTTCAATATGGGGTGATTTGGTAAACTACTTAAGAGTGAGACTCCTGTTGTAAAAAATCTTTTAATACAGGGTGATTTGGTGACCTATTTGAGAGTGAAATGTTTAAAAACATTCTATCAATAAAAATTGTGTTTGTATGTTGCTCACATGTAACTATATTATGCCTCCGTCATATTTTCCTAGCATTATATTTTTATACCAAGTTTTCAAGGTGATAAAATTAGCACAGTAGGCAATTTTTGGGTGAGTAAGATCTCATGATTTCGCATGTTAATTTGGTGTATATAATATGAATTGGTGTTGTAAAATTATAATTATACAGGGTCTTTCAAAATATGTTAGATGGTCCATAAGAGTTGCTATGCATGATGGTTAAAATATAGCGTCAAATGGAATTATAGTATGGCTAAAAAAAGCGAGAAAAAATAATTGTATAGGGTACCCCATAAACAGTTGGAAATTAATGATAGCTGACATACAGGGCGGAGTAAAAGTATTGTTATGCAGGTCGCTAAACAAATGTTAATAGAATGTTTTACCTATAGGGTAGGCTTATTAGCATTTGCATTTACAGGGTGGTTGCAATAAAGGATGTAACTGGAATTATATTGATACATGGTGGTTCAAAAAAATTACAATAGGTGGCCATAAACAAATGCATATATAGGGTAGTTAAAACATGTGGTGGTGTGAAATTATAGTTGTACAGTGTGATTTAAAATACCTTATATTAGGTAGCCTGTAAAAAGTTGCATATATAGGGTAGCGGAATTATAGTTTTACAGTTTTACAAAGTGTTTACAAAAATGTTAGAATATAAATGAAAGAATCTAGAAACAAAGGTGTTTGTAGAATGGTCAAAAGCGGTCGAATATACAGGGTTGTTGGAATATGGAATCAAGTGGAATTGTAGCGTGATTTAAAAAATGTTAGATGGGTTTTTCATAAGAAGTTCCATATATAGGGTGGTTGAAATATAGGGGGGAGTTGAATTGTAGTAACACCATGTAAATAAGAAATGTAAGAAAAAAATATTATGTTAGGGAGTTTAAATTAGTTTGCGTAGCAAATGTGCGATTATTTGGATATATGTACATTTATGATAAAACCTTGAATTTACGAGTGAAGCTCGGTCACCCAGGTACTCTATACTAATATATAAAGTGGTAAGAATTATTTGTTGGTTGTTTTGTTTGTTAGTAGGGGGTAATCTTCGAAAGTAGTGAACCGATTTTAAGACACTATTAGAAAGCTTCACTATTTGCTAGTAACTTAGGCTATATTTTATATTAATAAAATGTTTGATTACGCGTTGGGGGGGCAGTGGGGTATGTTTTATTTTTACTTAAATTTAATATCTTGGGAACAAAAAGTGATACTAGCTTGAAACTTGGTATATGCACCAAGTCCTCTTCACCCTAAATAAACAAAGACGAGTTTAGTCATCTGGAAAAAAATGAGGAACAGCTGTGGAAATCTTTTTTGTAAAATTTACAATTTTTTGGGAATCAAAATTAATTACAGTAATGTGAATTAAGACGTCGATTATCTTCTTTAACTGAGGTAATATTTAATTCGTTATTTTGCGATAATTGAAGTATTGACTGGGGATAGGGCGGGTCAATATCTGCAAAATAGAAAGTAATACTTGTGTGAATCTTGATATAAATACTTCTATAAATTAAATAGAAGCGAGTTTTATGATTTTGCCAAAATTATGTTATTCGATAGGAATTAAGCGAGGTATTTTTTTTACGAAAACTCAATACTTCTCCGAAAACTAAAATTGTACATTAAAATAAATTATGAAAACAATTCTTTAAATGAAAAAAGATTTGGCTAAACTCCTTTATTGATTGAAGGTGGGAGGTTCAGTGATGTCTTAGGAAACAAAAAATGATGCAGGCGCCATAACTGAAATCACTAGAACTGAATTTAATCAGATAGTTAAATCACATATGCAATAACTTCTAAGTGATGTATTTATTCATTGAATGAAAATTGATAAATTGACTCTTTTCCTTTAAACGAATAGAGACATTATCCCTTCCTTAATAATATTTAATTTATTTAGAAGGTGCGGACTGAGAAAACAATACAAAATGAGCAAAATGTCAATTATTCTAACAACAATCTAAAATGAGAAATATCTTAAAAATGTAAAATGTACAAAATGTGACAATGCCAAAACAACTGAAAATGTCAACGTCACCATAAATGTGATGAAAGTCAGTAAAGTCAAAAACGTCTATAATGAAAACTGACAAAAAGTAAAAAATGTCAGAAAGTCAAAAACGTCAAAAATTTCAAAAATTTTAGAAATGTTGACAAAAATGTGAAAAATATAAAAAATGTCAAAAATGTTATAAAATGTCAAAAATGTTATAAAGTGTCAAAAATGTCAAAAATGTCAAAAAACATCAAAAAACATCAAAAATGTCAAAAATGTTAAAAATGTCAAAAATTACTATTATGTTTTTTTTGGGCAATAACACCACAATCGAAATAAAACGACGTATATTGAACGAAAACCAAACGTTTCAAAGTCTATTCTGACGTTGTCAATGGCTTTATATTTATTAATAAATAGATTTATATATTTATATATAATATAATTTATTAATAAATATAAAGCCATTGACAACGTCAGAATAGGCTTTGAAACGATTGGTTTTCGTTCAATATACGTCGTTTTATTTCGATTGTTGCGTTATTGCCCAAAAAACATAAAATTAATCAAGAATATGCCACAAACAACGTTTAGAAGACAATGTCAAAAAGGTCAGAAATTTCAAAAATGTCAAAACTGTCAAAAATGTCAGAAAAAGTCAAAAATGTCAAAATAGTTAAAAAAGTCAAAATTTCAAAAATGTCAAAAATATCAAATATGTCAAAAATGTCTAAAACGTCAAAAATTTTAATGTCAAAAATGTCAATAATATCAGAAATGTCAAAAATGTCAAAAATGTAGTATGTCATCATCATATTCCACCACAGAACACGCACTTTCTCAGCATCTTCAAAACTTTAACAAGAAAACTTGATATGGAGCATTTAAATATGAAGTAAACATTCTCTACTAACAAGACCGCCAAAATCGAAATGTGAAACCGCATAACCAGCTACTTCTTCATTTTAAAAACTTGAAGGGTCCATCTGTAACAAAATATTGCTAGAAACATATAAGAGAGCAAAAAAATTCGTATTAGTTCCTACACATCATGTATTGTAAGAATTAGTACCTACCTCAGAAGTTTAACTGTTAAGTAGTTTACTAAATCACCCTGTATGATATTTAAATTTCTCAGTAATACGATTTTTTCCTAAGGCCGAGACTGTCAAAAATCGATTTCTAGAAACCACAACCCCAAAATGCGTAAATTTAGTCAAACTCGTTAGAGCCGTTTTCTGGAACTCCATTATATATAAATATAAATTGTATACAAATAATCAAACATTACTCATATATATTCGGGTGATCTCGTTGCTACCTTCCCAACACGGGTTTATTAACAACACCTTATCTGACCATGTGACTGAATTTTGAAAGTCAATTCGAGCCTGTTTATAAATTTCGAAATGAAACTTTGTACGAAAGGTGTAACAATTGTTATATACAGCATTCAAAAAGTTGTTTTCTGAATTATATTTTTCAATGTTTCAGTACTTCTTGGGAAATAACACCATAGTTACGAAAATTTTTGTATATTTCAAACTGTCTAGATTAGATGTCAACTATGAATCAATTCCAATATATATTATTTGATTTCTAAGTGACAATTTTATTTGTAATATGTAACAGTCAGTTCCTTTCAAATTGGAAGAATCTGAAAGAGAGAAGATAATTCGTTTCTTATCACAACGGGGTCTGACCTAGACCACGAAACGTTTTATAATATACAGCAGTTTTTGTAACTCCCAAGAAGTACTTAAACAAATAGTTTGAATGCATATATTATAGGTGCAAGGAGTCAAACAAAAAACTCTAAACGTAACCAAGGAAATCCAGAAGAACATCTTAAGTAAATTAATGCAGCACCGTGGTGCAGTCCTACAAAATACATAAATTATTTGTGATATTTGAATTGTTTCGGTCATTCCTTGGTGACTTTCACACTAACCACTGTGAAATTTATTATTATACAATGAATGTCTGAATATATTATATAGTATTGTAAGATAATAATGAGTAGGTAGCACAATATGCTTCTATATAATATTAGTGAAGGAAAATATTTTTAATATAATTTGGAATTTTGTATTATGTAAGTATATTAAGATTAAGTAAAGGAGACATATTTGTAAGTTTGGTCAATTGATCTCAAGTGATTCTAACAGAGGTGATTTCTTACTAGATGTAAAATTTCAAAAGTAGTTTGTGAATATTATTTTCATTTAATAAATGGTCGGCAAATGTAGATAATTTCTGATTTTCAAAAATGTTCAGACCATCTTGTTTTTGACCTTGCTTTTGTAAAATTTTGGGCAACTACCACATGTTAACTTATAGACTCCCATACTTATTATCTTTATTATTTTTTATGTGTTTTGACTAAATTATTGTTATTTAAACTGTTTGATTTCGAAATTGAGATATCAGATGAAACTATAAATGAAATGGATTGGTGAAATTTTGAGTTAGAGTTGGGAGAGGAAGGGTATAAAGCTTTTTTCTTTAATTTTCAATGTTATCGTAACTATTATTTAGCAATGAGTCCTATTGAGTTCATTGTCAAAGTTAGGTTTAGACGCGATAGTTACTAATCTGTGTACCTTGGAGTGATATGCTGCAAGTTTGTGTTGGATTGGATGACATGAAGTATTGTGAATAGTGAGGTCTGTATGGGACTTTTTATGATATATCGAAAAATTGTGTGTATTATCAGATACTTTTATAGTTAAATCTAGAAAATCTATTGTGTTGTTTCTTTCTGTTTCTAGTGTAAATTGATATTGGGGTGGAGTTGGTTTATGTAATTATGTTCTATTGCAGCTTTGTCTTAACCATAATTATTTTCAATTTAACAGTATCATTTACAGTAGCAATCAAGGTTTAATTATGGGAAACCCATTAAGTCCTCTTTTGGCTGAAATATTCATGGACAACCTAGAATCTCTAATATTTAATAATCATTTAAGTAACAAATTCTTATATTGGTACCGATACGTTGATGATGTTTTCGCTTTCTTTACTGGTACACAGAGACAATTACAATTACTACATAATTACATAAACCAACTCCACCCCAATATTCAATTTACAGTAGAAACAGAAAGAAACAACACAATAGATTTTCTAGATTTAACTATAAAACTATCTCATAATAAACACAATTTTTCGATATATCATAAAAAGTCCCATACAGACCTCACTATTCACAATACTTCATGTCAGCCAATCCAATACAAACTTGCAGCATCACTCCATGATACACAGATTAGTAACTATCCCGTTATCTAAACATAACTTTGACAATGAACTCAATAGGATAAAACTCATTGCTATCAATACTGGTTACAACCCCCAAATCATTGATAACATATTATTCAGAAAATTAAAGAAAAAAGCTATAGAACAAGTATGCCCTTCCTCTCCCAACGCTAACTCAAAATTTCACCAATCCATTACATTTATAGGTTCTCCATCTGAAAAAATTTCTCAATTTCTACTAAACAGAAATATTCAAACAGTCTTTAAAACCAACAATAATTTAGCCAAACACATAAAAAATAATAAAGATAAAATTAGTAAGCATGAAAACTCTGGAGTCTATAAGTTAACATGTGGTAGTTGCCCAAAATTTTACATCGGTCACACAGGAAGGTCATTTAAAACAAGATGGTCTGAACATTTAAAAGCCTATGAAAATCAGAAATACAACATATCTACATTTGCCATTTATTAAATGAAAATCATATTCAACAAACTACTTTTGAAATTTTACATCTAGAACAAAAAAGTAAAAAATTAAATCTGTTAGAATCACTTGAGATCAATAGAAATAAAAATTCACGACATTTTTTAAATGACCAAACTGATACAAATATGTCTCCTTTACTTAATCTTAATATACTTACATAATACAAAATTCCAAATTATATTAAAAATATTTTCCTTCACTAATATTATATAGTAAGCATATTGTGCTTTCTACCTACTCATTATTATCTTACAACACTATATAATATATTCAGATGTTTAGTATTTAGTTTAATATTTAATTCTGACGAAGCCTGTCATCAGAGCGAAACAATTGTCAAGAAAAAAATTATAAATTTCAGAAAATTACCACAGTGGTTAGTGTTTTAATATAATTTGTGATATTTATTGAGTTATTGAGTAATCATAATTATTTTGTAGAGAATTATATTTGTTTCGGTAAATAAAAAGTTTCTGAAGTAGATATTAATTTTTGGACGTAAAATTCTCAAAATTATGTTAAAGGTCAGAAGAATAGAACAACGCTATTTACATATTATTTGCAAACAAGTCGGTACAAAGTAACTTGCAATCACCTTTTTAACGGCTAAATTATTAGGAAATTAATAAAGAGTGGATAACATCTTAAAAATTAAAAAAAAAAACACTTTTTTGCTCGATCCTCTTTAAATAGTGTATTCTAGTATTTCAAACTATTATTATCCATTCAGAAACCAATTCTTTTATTAATCTAACATAAATTCAGTGAGAATAAATAACTAAAAATAAGCGAGTTATATACAAAGTAACTTCCTATATCATAATATTCCAGGAACCATCTTTCTATGGATGTGTTGGCCGAGTTTCAACGCCATTGAACTGGAAGGTCTTCAACAAGAACGAGCAATTCTAAATACATATCTGGCGTTACTTTCCTGTTGTTTGTCGACATTTGCCGCCTCTGTGATTTTTACGTCCGAACGTAAATTCGACATGCCTCTCATCCAGAATGGAACACTGGCAGGTGGTGTGGCAGTGGGTGCGTCAGCCCACATGATCCTGCAGCCGTCGGGGGCCGTTGCTGTTGGCTTAGTGGCTGGACTGCTTTGTGTGTTCGGATTTCAAATCATATCGGTTAGTATAAAATACCAATTTCAGTTTGTTCCAACAAAGTATCGAAGAAAATAAATAAATAACAGTGTGACGTACATTTTTGTGTGGACATAAAAAGCGTTTGCAAATCAAATTATATTTAATTCTCACACTCAAATTAGAGTTGTTATGGTTAGTTTGGTTGTTTGGTAGGGTTTTCAGTCCCCACAATTGTTTCTGAAAAATACGATAAGTTAGGTAAATGAAAGGAAGGTTTAGTAACTAAGGAAGTTTCTAGAAACTACCCGGAACACTAGTCACCTTCTTATAGAACAATTCTCTCGTAGGATTAACTGAAAGAAAGTAAGTCTATTTATTTGTCAAATAGTTTTCCTGTATATGTGTGGATGTATATTGTATTGTACTTATCTGTATGCACTAATGTTTCTATTGATTGATTAATTGATTTTGAAGTTTGCTTCTTGCTGCTCATTTAATATGCTAGACCCGACATTATTTAGCATCTGCGCGTTTCTTTAGGTAATATATTTGTGTTGTCCTAGTTCACTTTGTGTAGGTATACCATTATCCGTTAGTGCAAGGTTGATATGTCTCTACCTACGTCTTCTTGTATTGGTATTCTTTTTTCTTACTTGCTCTTAATGTTTCACTGGTATATGCTTTCCCACAGACACAAGGCACACTGTACACACAATGTTTGGAACTTTGGGTAGCGTTTTCCAGTTTTGTGTTTGGCATCTGTGATCTTAGTGTATTATTTGTTTAAAAAAACTCGTTTTTAATTTGTAATTATTTCGAACACGTTTAATTTTCTAATATTCATACCGACGTTATTACTCCCAAATAATCAGTTTTATCATTCTTTTGTACTACCAACTAATTGTACTGGTTACTGTATGCCTCTGTAATTATTACATACCTACTTATTATCTGTTTTATGTATGATTTCGATGTACTCGTACTCTACACACATACTTACCTTTCTCAAATAATTTTTTTTTCTCCTAGCTCTATTATTGGAGGTCCGAGTTTTTCTTTAAAAATATTTTCGCTGGCATTGTCATCCTCTATATGTTTGAGCTGCCAAATGTCCATTTTTAACCGACTTCCAAAAAGGAGGAGGTTATCAATTCGTCGCGTATTTTTTTTATGTATGTTACCTGATTTCTTCTCCTGTG
The DNA here is from genome assembly GCA_034190945.1 of Octodonta nipae. Lineage (NCBI taxonomy): Eukaryota > Metazoa > Arthropoda > Insecta > Coleoptera > Chrysomelidae > Octodonta > Octodonta nipae. The sequence goes on from CM067219.1 coordinate 128,745,656, forward strand.
GTGAACCGTTTTGGATGAATAAGGTTTTGTTTAATAGAGTATATATCCGGATTGGTGAAACTTAAAATCTTGGAACAGAATTCTATTGGAAAAGTGATGAAATTTGTGAATGCGTGCATGGAAATCGACCAATATCCCTAACATATTCGTCGTTTTTCCGAAAACTCCTTATGGATGTGTATAGTTTTTTAACGTGTAATCTATTAAGGAAGATCCCTAAGTGATCTCATATACTTTTCTGCGACGTGCAACTTGCAGTTTTGCAGAAAATCGCCAAAAAATACAAAATTCTTTTCAAAAATTTCATCGAAATGACATAAGGGACATTTCCTCATAAATATTTTCATTCCAACGTAATAGTGCGGGAATTTTAGGCACTGGAAGTTTTAATTGCGAATTTAAATTTTTTCTTTGTACATCTCAGGCATATGGATAGTAAAGCATAGTGTTTTCTGTTCCTTAAATCAATGAGTAGCAAGCTCGTTTTGTTTGTATATCAGGCAAATACCTATTTAAATGCAATTTTTTTCATTTTGCGAAGGCTGTGCTTTTAATTGTCACATTCTCCCGGCCTAATAGCAAATTCAGTGACAACACTTGTCAAACTCAAACATGTTATTGGTGCATTTATAAACAGGGTGTTTAGTTATAGCAAACAAAATCACAAAGTAAAGTGGAGTTGCATTTATATGAGACTGAATTATAGGACGAAGAATGGTTGGAATATAGGGTGCAGTGCGTCCACTTTCTACTTTGGTGGTATAAATATGTTGAAAAAAATGTGGAATTAAAATTATATAGGGTAATTAAAAAACTGTTATATGATGTGGACGTAAACAAATCATATACAGGATGGTTGAAATTCATGCTGGAGTTAAATTATATTTATACAGTATGATAAAAAAAATATTTATTTTATAGCCCATAAGAAGTTGCATAAAGTTTGGAGAGGAATTAATGTTACACCGGGTGATAATATAAAATGTTAAAACTGAAATAATTTATGGGGTAGCCCACAAGGAATTATATACTATGGTTGAAATATAGGACGAATTTGACTCCGTAAATATGGGATGGATTCTACTTCGTTCTAACAGCTAACAAATTTATGCTTGTCCGTGGGCAGTCGTATGTACAGGATGGTTGGTACATAGGGCGGAGTGGAATTATCTATAGTTGTACAGAGTTGTCAAAAAAAGTTTAAATGAAAATGTATCAATGTGTAATGTTGAGGCTTTCGATGTCACCTGGTTCTATCTATTAAGGTTCTATATACAAAATAAAAAATAAAGAATGAAAACTATCTGAGTTCAGAAAAACTAAAAATTTGAAAATAAAACATTTAAAAAAAATATAACCGACTTTTACCTATAACTAAAAAGCTAAAAATAATTATAACAAAATACAACTCTAGCAAATAAATAACACATTCAATGTTGTTAGGTGCCTACCCAGGAAGTAAAAGACATTAAAAGGTGTTCATTCTGTACAAATTAATTACCTACTAATCTAATATATTTTTGAAGTCGGTGCCAAGCAACAATCAAATTTGATGAAGTGGTAGATAAGTACGCAATGAAGGATTTTAGATTTGCTTAGCACCGACTTCAAAAATATATCAGATTGGTAGGTAATTAATTTGTACAGAATGAACACCTTTTAATGTTTACATTTTTTACTTCCTGGGTAGGTACCTATCAACATTGAATGTGTTATTTATTTGCTAGAGTTGTATTTTGTTATAATTATTTTTAGCTTTTTAGTTATAGGTGGAAGTCGGTTATATATTTTTTTAAATGTTTGTATTTGTCGTTTTTGGGAAAACACCAAAGATAATTTTGTATAGACGATTGGTGGTCAGAAATTCCAAAATCATAATTCCTTTTTCGTTTCTTACGTCATATTTATTATCATAATTTCTTATACCTATACAGTGTGACTAAGATAAAAAAGACCCGGTATACAGAAGTACAAATACGCCCGTTCACAAAATTGTGTCGAATGCCAGAGAAGAGACCACTAGTCATGTTGTAACAGTAATGTTGTGTTTCTGAGTGTCAGTTGTCAATGGTGTTTGTAAATATATGAATAGTGTTCTCCATAACGCAGTTTTCAGTTGAAAAGAGAGTGCATATTTTTGAGAATTATGTGTAACAGTAAATGGTCCTTCTTCATGTATGTACAAGGCAAACTCAAATCAAATACACTCGCGGAAATCACAGCAAATGAACTGCCAAAACTTGTTAAGACCAAATTGTGCATCGGCGTTCATGGTGGACACTTTGAACACCTCCTGTAAACTATTGAATGTTTATTATGTTGCTTTTCATAATACTCTGCATCTACGACTTTTAAATTAATCAGAATCAGCATCCTTCAGTGGCCGGCCTGTTATTCTCTGACCTAGGTAGGTCAGAAAATTACAGAAGGCTATTGTCTGAGGGCTGTTTATGAACGTTTTTTCTCATAAGCATTCAAAACACCGTGTTTGTTCGGCATGCTGGTAAGTGATTTGAGTGCCGACTCCCTACCCACATAGCAAAACTGCACTGTTAAATGTTAATGCCATCAAAAAAGAATTCTTTAATTCTCAATTTCAGCCATTACTTGAGAAGCATCTCAAAATCCCCGACGTCTGTGGAATTCATAACCTCCACGCAATGCCGGCTGTACTTGCTGCCATCGTCAGTGCTATTTTGGCTGGAGCAGCTACAGAATCAGACTATGGTAGCGATCTTTATGACATTTTCCCAGCTCGTGCGGTATTGAATGGTACTTTAGACATGGCTGGATACAAACCTAGAGGAGCCGGCTGGCAAGCTGGTTATCAGTGTGTGTGTATAGCAGCTACTATTGGTATTGCTGTAATTTCTGGAGTAGTTACAGGTAAGTTTCTTATTTAAACTTATAAGTATTGTTCAAGAAATGGAATACTGTTAGGACAAACACCGGTCTTGTAAAAGAATATTTAGTGAAAAATCAATGAATTCAATTTCACTAGGCTTGTAATTTACTGAACCCGGGTAAGATATGAAGATATGAATCAAAGAGCTGTTTATTATATTAACACAGCAGATAGTTCTTCATATAGCTTTGGTGCACAAGAATAGAATTACAAATCGTAGTTGCAATATCCATTTAAGGGACCATTCATAAATTACCTAAAATATTTTAGGGTTGGTGGGTGTCTGCTAATATCTTTCGTCATCTTAAATGGGGGTAGGTGGGTGTTGGAAAGGGATCTTAAGTAAGATTTTTTTAAATAATATTTCTCCAATGCTTATGAATTTAGTTTTCTAAATTATCCAATATCTATACCTACAGAAAAACTTAAAGGCTTAAAATCACCATTTTCAAATATAAATATAGATAGTTATAACATTAACTATATTTAATCAATATATAACTAATAACAACCAAGCCCTTATTTAATGTAACGATTTATTTACTACAAGGTAAAAACATATTCCATAATAATATATTGAAAAATTTTGTTACAAACAAAAATAATTTAATCAAAACTTTTTCCAACTAAATAAAAAATATTCATCAGAATAATTCTAGGTCTAATTCACAGTATAATATTAGTATGTGTCAAGGCATAAATGTGTCCTGACTTTATATAATTTTGTTGTGTCTGCATGACATAAAATTCATTGTTGTTTGTCATCGTTCAAATTTATTATATTTGATTTGCGAATATAATTTATTTAAATAAACAATGGAACAAAATGAAGAATCAAGTGAAAAATAATCATAACCTTTCAGCAGCAAAAGCCGCACCAAACGCAACTACTTCTATTCCGAAAATAATATCATATACGTGCTACTCAATTTAATCATAAAGGAAATACCTAATAGTTGTACAAAACGAACTTTCGGACAAAGTAAAAATTTACTCACGCGTCTTAAATTGTCAAGTCACACTACAGAATTGCGATTAAGAGAGCAACATTTCTAAAAAAGATGCAGCACAAAATAAATAATATGTTTTTGTAATAAAAATAGGTAATATTAATTACAATTACAATTAATTTTAATAATAAGTTTTACGGCATTAATATTATGAGTCTAAAAGATATATTACATTTTATGGCATATTTACACAGTAAACCTAATAAAATCAGAATCCCATTATTCCATTTTTATAATATACTAATTACATATATAGAAACTAATAAAATACAACTTGACAATTCAACTATACTTAAGTTTAAAAGAGTCAGCGTTAATTCGTTTGAATGAAGACGATTGTATCGCTTCTACTTATGTAGAATTCAATCTGGTTACCGACAATTAAGGAAGAAATTCGTAATGGCCATCTCCTTTTGAACAACCCAGTATCGGGATAGTTCATAAGGTTTTTCCTAGGTTTTCCTTTATGCCGTTAATGGGATCACTGAAATAAAAGAATTCTTTGATCAAATTTTTGGAGAATGCGCTATCTTATGTAAAGTCGTACCTAGGAGCACCACTTATAAATTCAATAGACAACTCTTTCAAGTTCTTCCAACTTGAAATCTATTTAACTGTAATACATGATCTTTAGAATTATTTGTGCTACCTATATATCTAGAAACAACAATTTTTTCTTATGTCAACTTAAATGTCATTTATCAAACTTTCATTTCGCATTTTATATTTTCAATACATGTTTAAAGCCATTGAAAATGAGATCAGAATATATCTAGATACGTTTGGTTTTTCCGTAAATATCCAGATTTTTGTTTCGATTGTGGTGTTATTTCCAAAGCACGCATAAAAGTAATCAAGAATAAGCCAGAAAGTACATTTAGAAGATAAAAAACAAAAATTGATATCATGACTGAAAATTGCTCTCCCAATTACTATAAATTCATTAGGCCATTTTTGAACAAATCTTAAGGAAATTGTACCTCTCAGGACTTTTTTTTGCCGCAGTTAAATTTACTGAAAAGCAAGAGCGAAATATCTGTGATCCATTATATACTTCCAACCCGTATAGATTAATATTCGAACTAGCATCCTAATTACGAAACTTCGTCTAATTCTTCGACCGTCCCAAAAAGACACTTTTCCCAATTAAATCGGATATATTAAAAAAGTTTCCTTTATCCAATCGTTTGAGGAACAGTTACCGTTAAGAAAACGGAATTAAAGAAGAGTTACAGTAACAATTTTTAGGCGATTGCTCGAGCAATATTCTTCAGTATTAACTCCAACTGGAAAAGCGGCCTTAATGCCCTTTTATTAGCTCATTCGGAATTGACTTTTGAGAAAAGCTGAAATAACAGGAAGCTGCAATCGATAAGGTTGATTTTACGACGATTTATTCTTTTATGCAATTCGTTCAATAACATCGGACTGAACGAATGGAATTTTGTTATTCAAAGGATTACTAAGTTGGTTTATTTTTTCGAAAGATTTATGCAATTTCAAGCTGCTTCTAATGCCTACAGCGTTCATGTAAAATAACCGGAAAAATTAAAGCTTACTTCAATTTATAACTAAACGAAATGTTTTTCATCTAGTTTGAAATTATTTTGGGGGATGGAAAAAAAGTTTCAATAGAATTAACCCAGCAGAAATGCAACGTATGACGTATGACTCCAATATGTTAATGAAAATTTGTTAATAATAAATCAATAAAATGAATAAAACTGGGAACCCGTTTGGCCAAGAATGTGTCATATAATAGATATTTTATTGTTTTTTTTTATTATGTGTATAATTTGCTTTCTCAGTATGGATAACAATCTAGTGTGGGCGACATTTTCCATTATATATTATACAAATTAAGTTTTTAGGGGTTTACACTGTATTAATGAAGATACTTGTATTTTGAATGTTCATTTGGGATTTTCACTCCTCGCAACGGTTTCTGAAAATGCAGATAAGTTAATTAATTGAATAGGTGTATTTATTATTTAAAAGCAGTTTGTGGAAACTGCCCGGAAGACAAGTTGCCTGCTTATAAAAAACTCTCTCGCAGGATTAACTGTGAGAAGGTAGGTCTACGGATTCGTCAACTAGTATTCCTGTATAATATGTTGGAATGTATTTTGTGTTGTACTTGTATGTGACGTTTCGATTACTCATCAGGAATCGTTGTCATACAATGCTTGAAATAATCTGCACTATTTTTGGCAATGTCAATTGATTGATTAATTGACTTTGAAGTTTCCTTTTTCATGTTTATTTGCCAGGAGCTGTTGCCATGATAACGGTATCTCTACAGAGGGTGTCCCAATTTCTCCATTATTTAACAAAATGCAGACACTTTCTTTGATTTTCCTTTTTTTGGTATGTTTTTATTTAAGTAGTATTTTTGTCTTATTCCACACCATTTTGTTAATGCCATTATCCGTGAGTACATGATTAGCCAATCTCGATGTGTCTATATGTCTTCTTGAGACGTTGGATTGGTGCTCTTTTGTTCTAATTTGAAGAGATAAGTTAAGTAATTACATAACTTATCTGTATTTTTCAGAAACCATTGCGAGGAGTGAAAATCCCAAATGAACATTCAAAACAGCCATTTGCTTCCTCGATCATTTAGAAACTACTTAGATACTTGTAAACATTGGATTGTGTTTGCAGTTACTTGGTGGAAGTTGAAATGCATGATGACTTGAGTAATGACAATCTTACACTTTATTTAGAAATTGTGAATATTGTTTCGCGTCCGATGGAGCTTATTCATACAATGGTAGTACCTTAAGAAATGCATGGTTAAAGTTTCACTTTTTTATTTATATTAATGTGACATATATTTCGCCAAGTCTGGCTTTATTGTATTTCTGATGAAGCAAGACTTGTCAAAACATATGTCAAATTAAAATAAATAAAAAAGTGAAATTTTAATCAACTGTATGTTGTTTTTAAGTAATCTTAAAATCAATTTTCATCAAGTGAAAACTGAAACAATCAGTTTATCTTGACCTTTAAAATAGAGAATGATGTAGAAAATTTGGCATTTACATTGGCATTACAATATATTACACATATTTAACATTAGTTCGGTATAGAGAGCAATACTTATTATTTATTGTTTATTAATTTAAAGAAATATTGTCACCTCCATTGAACCATCCAGGAATTTATTTGTTTATTTATAGTATTACTTTTACAATTAGCATACTACATTTTATGTGACAGTGACCAATACCAACTTTCTTATTTTAAAAGCAAGCCCCTGTATATTATTTAATTTTTGGATTCTTCAGATAATTCTAGACATAATTCCTGTACAATTTACTAAACCTATTTCAGATTTATTACAAAAATTAACATTAAGAAAAACAAAATTATTTTATTCTACAATCTTGTTGTCTGCCTGCATCACAGTGGTGATCAGTGACAATGCTGTTTGAATTTCCTTAACTATACGTAATAAGATCAGAAAAATGGTTCATTTAACAGAAAAACACAAAATAATCATTATACAAATGATTGGTTATGGAGATAACATACGGACACAAATAGAAGTTTCTCGTTTTTTTCACGAACATTTTCCAAATTTAACGTCTGCATCCCAAGAAACAATTAGCAAAATAGAAAAGCAGTTTCGTGAGCTTGGTCATGTAGAACAGATAAAAAAAGTAGCTGCCAATGCTCTAAGTGATAATACGAAGTTGGATATTATGTTTGAGTTTCAAGAAATTCCTCATAATTCTGGTCGAGAAGGAGCCCCATTGCTAACGTTAGCCACACATCAATTTTTAGAGTTTTAAAGGAAAATAAAATGCATCCCTATAAAATGATGTTAACTAAGGAGCTCATGGAAGACGATTTCGATAGGAGAAAATATTTCTGTGAACAAATGATGGTAACGTAGATAACAATGTGATCAAATTAGAAGATGTTTTGTTTTCTAATGAGAGCATATTTACACTTCACGGTCCCTTTTTTATTGGTGGCAACTTGAATGGAGATAAATATTTAGAACTGCTCCAACTTTGACAAACTTATATCCTGATCCAGTAAACCCACAAGTTACTGCTAATACAATACCGTTTCAGCAAGGTGGAGTACCGTCCCATTACGAAATCAATGTCCGGCAGTACCTGAACCAAATTTTTCCAAATCTGTGGATTGGGAGGAGCAGATCAATAGAATGGCCAGCACAATCTCCTGATTTGACGCCATTGGAGTACTTTTTGTGGGGATATGTAAAAAGTACTGTACTAAACCTTCAACTTAGATGACCTAAAAAGGATAATTACGCTTGCAATTAGAGATGCCTGAGATGTTGAGTAACGTTAGAAGACATTTCTATATCAGATTAGTATGTTGTCAAGACGTTCGGGGCGAGCATTTTGAACATTTCCTACATCGGCATTAATGTTTTTTTTTTATTAGTATTAAGAAATAATCAGTATTACTTATTAGGTTTTTAGTGTAATGTAGCGAATATGTGAACTGAAATAATTTTCTTTTTTAAATGTTAATTTTTGTAATAAATCTGAAAACACTTAATATTTCCGAAACAGTTGAAGATAGGTGTAGGACAATGTACATGAATTATGTCTAGAATTTTCTTGAGAATAAAAAACAAAAATAATACACATGGGCTTGCATTTCAAATGACCACTGTCACATGAGACACCCTATATATATTTGTTAAAAAATGCGGATTTAAAAATACAAATAAACGTGTCCAAGAGTTTTTCCCAACACGTCCTTCTTTATTCATTAGCGAATTTATTTCATTTGGGTGGGTATAACATTTAATCTTTCCAAGTAGATCTCCATCTCCGCCTAAGATTTCGTAAGACATAAAAGATTGTAGAAGCGAATAATATATAACTTTCAACACTCTCTTCTCTAAAAACTGTAGAAGGTATGTATGTATTTTTTTATTACGTTGTCCCCTTGTATGGTCCCAAGTAAAGTGTTGATCAGTAGTGATACCTATATACCTAAAAGGTGATGCTTCTGGAATATAACTATTAGAGATTTCCCAGTTTGGGTAAGTGAATTTTATATGATGTAAAAGAAAGATATTTAGTCTTTTCAACATTAACGTTGAACTTGTTTACCTCAAACCAGTTCTTGACTGAATGATAAGAAAGGGCCTAATACTGTGCCCTGGGGAACACAAAAAAACACTTTTTTTATCGCTTTTCACTACATCAACGTGAACTATTTGCCGATGTTCGGTCAAATAACTTTTCATCAATTTATCTATGCGGCCTCTAATTCTGTATGCATATAATTTATCTAATAATATCAATTAGTAGCAACTATTAGATATTTTCCGTCCTCCAACTGGGACTCAAAAATATTACCATTTCAACCCCTTTATGAAACATTGGCTATAAATTTTCTTCTGTCTGTTCATTACAAATATTTATTAAGGCACTTTGTTCGTCTTAGGATATTTTATTATAGCAATAAATTGGGCCGAGATTCCTTGGAATTATTATTTATGTCCCGTCTAGACTTTCGTTTATTCAAATTAAATTTGTCTTATGATATTCAGGTAACAAATTACAAATTGTTCTTTAATATCACAAATATGAAATCAAGTCTCTCATGAATATTTATCATTTGGAATAACGTACATGTAAATGGATATGGGCTACTAGAATTATTCCACGTACCAGCATAATTATAATACAAGCAAAACTTTGCTGCTATTTATGAGGTGTTGAAATATGTGATAGTGGTTGTTAGCGTCAACAAAAAATTTATTTGTAAAGTAATTGTAGTAGTACTAATTCATTTGAGTATTTTCATTAATTTGAAAAAATAGTTTGTAATTCAACTGGTTAAGATTCTTCTAATAACAAGTAATTTTGAGTTAATATCTTTATTCATTAAAAAATTGTCTATGATCTTATCCATATAATTGGAACTTTGCATTTATAAAACAATTGTAGCGAATAAAGGTTATTGAAAAAGTTTGTATTGTTGCTCTTTAAGAGTAATGTTGAAAATGTCCGCTTTGGGTTACCAAATTTTGTATTTTCCTTGACTTAGCTAGAGAATAATCCTACTTCAGGAAAACCATCACGTCTACGCGAGCCTAGACCCTTTTTAGGCATTCTTAGGCTGACGGTACACATGTCCGTCTTCCGCAAAAGATGACCACCCACGTTGGGTATACCCTTCTTTAAAATGGGTTTTTTATGAATGGATATATTCATTCTATTCCCTGAACTACCCAAACATTTTTCGAGGATGAAAGATATTTCGACCAATTTGTACCCTTTTAAGCTTGCCTTCGGTATTAATTTTATTCATTAAGTTGTTTTTCGATCTGTCAGTCCTATCCGCCAAAGGTCGGTAACTACAAAAGCCTGACTCGATGCAAGGGATCGATGGTTTCGGGTCATTTCATAGTAGGAAATTTCAATAGCTGCCAGGCCAAAATATCCAAAGCGCAATAAAAAAAAATATATAAATCTGCAAATGCCGAAAGAAAGAAAGCTTACCACATAGTTCAGTTACTGGAGGTTTTTAAGTGATATAACACCTAACAACATTTAAAATATGTATACTGAAATGCCCTTAAATTTGCTCTTTTCACTGGTAAATTTAATCCTTATAATTTTCAACGTTGGTAGTCGTCTTCTCGGACGTTTTTTATGTCAGCGGAAGGTTTTAACCTATTTCCGAGTTATACTTGGCATCTTGCGGACGACGGACGTGTGTACCGGCAGCCTCATACAGTGACAGAGCCATAGAGTACCTGAGGCCCTAAGAAAAACGCAACACATGAATTATATGTCTTTAACTGATTGGTGCTTGATTACATCAATTAAGACACGTATCGCCATCGCTTTCAATACAACAGAGATGCAGATACGACCAGTCGTTTTCAATTCTCCTGCATACACCGTTACGATTCCACTTGTATAGACATGCATATCTTACACACTCTATCTGTAGGTATTATCTCTATGGACAGAGCCCGTGTCCTTCAACTAATTTAATTTATATATCTCAGACAAACTCAGCAACCAGCTTAGCAAGTTTGATGTTTTAAGCCCTCGCCCGTCTGCGATTGCCTTGACAAGGAAACTTCGAGGAACGAGTTACAATATCTACCAGTTTTAGACTAACGTAAGAAAAGTGATGCTGTTAATTGGAATTGGAGCAGATTACCTCAGAAAAACAACCCTAGGAATCGAATACATAACCGTTTAAATTTTAGTACGTTAGTATTGTCTCTATGAACATCAACTCGATAAGATGTGCTTCGACATCTATTGAAATCAATACATAAAGTAGATGAATAGATACCACATAAATTGAGGACATACTCTATTACAAAGGCTCAACCAAGGTTGGTTTAAAAGCTCGTCTGAATTCTTAAGGAGTGTGTTTAATTTTTCTCTAGGCTCAATAGTCTGACACAAACACTGAATATTCTTTATGTAGGGTGCACAGCCCCTCAAATTTGATTTTTTTATTGTTGTATTTTAAAGTACAAATGTAACACTTTCAGTATTTCGAAGTTTCCTAGGACTTCCATCGTCTTGAAATTATTGACCTCACAGCGTTTCACTAGCATTGGATCTGCTATCGTCATCAGGTAAATGATGGGAAATTCAGAATATCCGTCTTATTTATACCCTTAAACGGTCGTGTTCGTTGGGTCGCTTAATCCCCTGTCCGTCCAATCAGCTTTGACGTACATCGCGATTGGTTGTTGGTGATGCGTAGCGACAGTGACTCAAGAAGAGGTCTCTAAATGTTTTTAATTTGGACGCTAGGCTCACTGATTATATTCTAAACCGATCTCTACCATCCATCGGATTCACCATGGAAATGAAATCAAGAAATCTTCAACTTATTTTATTCTTAATGGTCAATAACATGTATACAGTAGTATATAAGTAAGTAGACTTTTTCACAAAGGTATCTGCCTCACAACGATATTTCTTAAACAATTTTTATTCAACTATACTCCACGTCACCACTAAGACAGCTGTAATACTGTAAGGAGGCAGGGAAAGAACCTTCCTTTTATTGGGAACTGACAAATTGAGGCATGCAGTCTGGTGGTAAAAGAACAAACTATTAATAGCTTACACTTTTTAGTAAATATACATGCTGTTTATATTAGCAGTAATTTATTTAAAATAAATTAGTGATAAATAAAGTAAAAATGGAAGTTGGAGTTTTTCCAGAACGTGAGAAATCAAAAATAGAGTGTGTTGCGCAGTAAGAGATTGTAAAAGTAAAGCTCAGAAAAATCTGAATTTAATTTTGCATAAGTTTCCAAAGGCTGGTGAGCGTACAGTGTTATTAGAAAAAAATTTTGGTAATTTGGAGAAAGTTGATAAATTGAAAGCGTGGAAAAAGTTATTAAAAATAAATAAAGTTACTCCTCGAATAAAAATTTGCTCCCTACATTTTAAAAAATCCGATTATATATTACCAGGTAAGTTTTTAAAGTTTAACCTAAAAATTAAAAAATGAGTAAATCAATTTCTCTAAATCGTCACCTTTACTGAAATAAATAAACAAATATTAAATTATAAAGTTAACAATTATTAAAAATTAATTACACCTGTGATGGATATTACAAATCTTAGAGGTTAGAAACTTTTAACTCACCGGTAACAATGAAATAATGTTGCTACTGCATGTTTGCACTTTTCTCCTTCACCAGCCCGACAAGAACAATTCACTGAAATAATTTTTCCACTTTTCGCTATATTTGCTTTTATTTCATGTGGCTTTTCTTTCATATGTGACGTTTGTATACAAAGCGCGGTAACGACAGTCACATTTTCATTGCTTTTTTCACTATTAATCCCACATCTAATTAAATGACCAGCAGATAAAATACATTGCGAATCGCGAATATTTTTTTGTTTCGGGTTATTATCCGTCCAAGTTAAGATATCTGAGATATTTAATAACATTTTATTAACTTATCCTATTATCACATGGATTAAACATTTAAAAGTGTAAGCTATTTTCCGCCATGTTTTTTAAGCCACGCCTCCATGTCCGTTCCCAATTGCTTTACTCAAAGAAAGGTTAGTAAGCGGTATACAAGTATATATGGAAATGGTGTGCATATACTACGTGAAAAGTACTGGCATTGTTAATAATAACTAATTACTAATTTATACACATAAATAGTATTTATTTAAGTCGTGTTTTTCTTAAAACTTACTACTTTGCTAATAATTTTGTGCAGCATCTGAGAATAAAATAACTTACAGATAATTCCACATGAATTTTCAATGTTGCCATGGGTGACTGGTAGAACTGACTCACGTATCCCTTATGAAAATAATTTTAGTCACATCCTATTTCGCTAAACATATGTAAAAAAGGTTTCAAAACCCATCAAAAGGGAACTACGTTGATAATCTACTTGCAGTAGAAATAAAGATGATGTTTCGGCAAAGTCATATCAGACTTCATCAGGTCGGTTTACGCTTCTAGTTACTCAAACGCTAGAAGCGTTTACAACCAGTTACTCCACAAACACTAAGGTAACTATGTTGTGCAAAAAAAACAAGAAATGAAACATTTGTATTGATATCATACTTTAAAAGTAGTCAATCTGTGGCCAAAAAATTATCACAAAATACTGTTAAAGCCTAATGTTGTTATCTCTTCTAACAAGAAGAGATTAAATAAGGGAAAGTAAAAATGATTTAACAAAATGCAATGGATAGGAGTTGTATATTTTATTACACTACTTAAATAAACATGAAAAAACTTAACGCGCCGTAACGTCTATTTTCCTTTCAGTCAACGTGAAACACATTATTTCGGAAAAATATTCGCTATTGGAACCTTTCCAAAGACTTGATTAGCCATAGCTTTCAGCACAACTTCGTATGCTTTTTCCAATGACCCGAGAAGGCCGTCAGCGACATCTCTCCAGTTATCGTTCATTACTTTCAGGACATTATCCGATAGAAGTTTGTTTCCATTGAACAAGTTTTCATACTGAAAGGATGCTCCCGTTATGGACATTTTAATTTTATAGGAGTCGACTATCCAATATATTTGTCCGCTTTTTTCCTCCTCTTTGAATGCCATGTTATGGACTATCGTCGTTCCAACTGCAAAAGATCGATTAATGTAATAATCATGTAACATAGATTATTGATTTTGTTAAATTATATAATTGAAAGATTATTTACATTTTCTTTTAATAAAAAAGAAAAAAATCTGATATTGATTAACTTGAATTTATGCCTATGGCCTTACAGCGTATTTTACAGCCCGACAACTAACCTATAAAATACTTAAGTCAAAGCAACAACTTTTTCTAAATTATACTGAACTCTCTACCAACAATAACATCTGCATTTTGTAGATTTTCGTCAGCGTTCTTGATGGACCCACTCAAGTGAAGTCCATGTATGATTATTTGATTATGTTTTGTTTTAGCTGTCATAATTTCTGTTCAGTACTTTGGTTAGCTTTATTGAAACTGGAGGCTACTGCAAGAAAGGCTACATTAGCAGGTAACATTTTAGCAGGTACCCTATCTTTCGATAATATTCTATACTGACGCTAAAAGTCAATAGGCTTGGCATGTCACTGCTTTAATCTTTCTCTACAGTCCAGACTTTCTTTGGAATTTCGTTGATCTCTGGACGTCTCATCCAAATCATTTTTGATTCTTTTAAACCCAAACCAACGCCGTGCTTCTTTACGACAATTACAATTTCCAAAATACTCTTTATGTTGATTACAATTTCGAGCTCCTTACTTATGGCATATCTCCATCGGATAATTTTTCGATTATTTAATTCATTGCAATAAGTATCCTCTACTGGAGACTTTGGTGACTGTTTGCTGAAAATTTCACTGAATTTATACGGTGAATTGTTAGTAGGCCTGGATAATGTAAGTTCAGATCAATTATGCTCTCTGATAAGATACTTGCCCAACTACAAAGTCCAGCTAACCACAGGTCTACTTAGGGCTCACACTGTAAGTAACATTCATTCGCCAGTGATATTCAAAGTTGCTCCTAACTAACTAAATTCAGGAGGGACTCAAAACTGTGGATATAAAAATTAATATAGCAGCACTAGAGTTAAATACAACCTAATGATCTTTACCATTGATGATATGGGCACCATAGTTGAAAATAACTACCCGTCGTCGATAACAGCGGCGACTCCCAAAACACAGTGAAGGGCTTCATTATATACCTTTTTGCTGACTATTCTGGATTTCTGGCACTGTATTCCAACAGAGAAAACTCTGTGTGGCAAATTGCTCTTTAATTTCCTTTATGTCATCTGAATAGGCTAGATGTACCAACAGTTGGATTTTAGTCTCAAACTTCTGCAATGTTTCCATATACTTAGCTTCACGATTCATTGTCATGAATTCCATAGGTAATTAAAGTTAATGTATCACAATCTCGCGGTGATTTCGCAGGAATTATTCTCTTCATTATCCAACTGCTATCGAAAGTAGGTAAGCATATCAAATCTTCTTGTAGCTACTATCTTCAGTAGAGAACCTTTCTTCATAACTATTTATGTATAACATATTTGCAACCAAATTTAACGTTTTAATGCCAGCTGAAATTTCCACATCTAGAAGTTTCTGATCGTATTAAAAAAGCTTTGATAGGTTTTAGTTAACCAAAGAATCATTTGGTACGATTTTCTAGAAATGACAAGGAAACGGGGTTATACATAGCACTACTCTCGATGTCCTAGATGTCCAAATTCATCACGCGTTAAAATATTAATCACTGTACCTTGCCGATTCCCTGATCATGTTTGTTTAGGGTTCCGTATATACCCTTATAATATCACTCCGAATTTCTGCCTCTGTCCCATCACAGCAATTTTCTCCTAAACTACTGGACGAAAGAGGTTGAAATTTGGTATCAATGTACAGTTTGGTGACCCGATCAGGAGTACATATCGTAAAAAAATATATTTTAGGGGGGGGGAGACGAAAAAACTCGACCGTTCCCCCCCTGATCTCCGGAACTAATGAGCCTACAATTTTGAAAAAAATAGGAAATATAGAACGTTGCCCAAACTTTACAGGAAAAATAAGGAGAAACCATTAATATTAATTTGGGGGGTAAATTATAGAATTAAATAAAAATTTAAAAATAAAAAAAATTCAAACTCAGCATGTAATATATCAAATGAAAGGTCTCATTCTAAATAATGTAAATGTATTTTTTTTCATATTAAAAAAATATTTCAAAAGATATTAACGAAAATATACAAAAATTTACCGATTCCCCCCCCCCTTATCACCTAAACTATAAAACCTAAAGTATTGAAAAAAATTAGAGGTATAGGTCTGACCTGAAGTTTACTGGAAAAATAAGGAGAAACCTCTACTTTTAATTTTGGGGGACAAATTACAGAATTAAATGGAAAATATTAAATTAAAATTGTTTCTAACCTATCATGTTAAATATCAAATGAAAGGGCTCATTACGACGAAAACAAATATATTTTTTTCATATTTTTAAAATAAATTAATTAAAAGATATTAACAAAAATATTAAAAAAATTACCCATCCCCCATCTCCGAAACCATAAGCTGGGAAATTTTGAAAAAAAAATGGAGGTATAGCCCCTTACCTGAACTTTACTGGAAAAATAAAGAAAAACCCCTAATATTCAATTTGGGAGGTAAATTATAGAATTAAATGGAAAATATAAAATTAAAATTTGTCTAACCCATCGTGTTATATATCAAATGAAAGGGCTCATTATGAAGAAAACAAATATATTTTTTTCATATTTTTAAAATAAATTAATTAAAAGATATTAACAAAAATATTAAAAAATTACCCATCCCCCTATCTCCGAAACCATAAGCTGGGAAATTTTGAAAAAAAAATGGAGGTATAGCCCCTTACCTGAACTTTACTGGTAAAATAAGGAAAAACCCCTAATATTCATTTTGGGGGGCAAATTATAGAATTAAATGGACAATATAAAATTAAAATTGTTTCTAACCCATCATGTTATATGTCAAATGAAAGGGCTCATTATGACGAAAACAAATATATTTTTTTCATATTTTTAAAATAAATTAATTAAAAGATATTAACAAAAATATAAAAAAATTTACCCATCCCCCTCCTATCTCCAAAACCATAAGCTGGAAAATTTTGAAAAAAAATGAAGGTATAGCCCCTCACCTAAACTTTACTGGAAAAATAAAGAAAAACCCCTAATATTCAATTTGGGAGGCAAATTATAGAATTAAATGGAAAATATAAAATTAAAATTGTTTCTAACCCATCATGTTATATATCAAATGAAAGGGTTCATGCTGAAGAAAACAAATATATTTTATTCATATTTTTAAAATAAATTAATTAAAAGATATTAACAATATATAAAAAATTTTACCCATTCACCCGCTTTATCCCTAAAACCATAAGCTAAAACATTTTGAAAAAAAATGGAAGTCTAGCCCCTCACCTGAACTTTACTGGAAAATAAGGAGAAACCCCTAATATTCATTTTGGGGGGCAAATTATAGAATTAAATGGAAAATAAAAAATTATAATTGTTTCTAACTTGTCATGTAATATATCAAATCACAGGGCTCATTATGACGAATACAAATATTTTTTAATTTTTTTAAAATGAATATTTTAAAATATATTAAAAGATATTTCAACAGAATTACCCATTTCCCCCGTTATTCCCCAAAGTATAAGACCTAAATTTTTTTGTTTATAGGAACAATATGAAAAAATTCTATTATTTGGCCCTCAAATTTATATTTTTTATAAATTTAAAACGCACTCATTCCTTGCTTGTCTGAAACTGGAATATTAGAATCTTGAAGGTGGTACGGAACCAACTCGCACTTGACCAAATTATTTTACTGATTCAATTACAGCCTGGACTAGTTTCTACTATCTTTGACTTTGACGGATTTAAACATAATATTTTCCGAACTGAGTTTCAGTATATGTCTCATCTATATCTTATTTTGGGTTAGTTGTTTGGTTGCGAACGATTTTTTTAGCACCTTTCATTTTTGACAACATTTCCTCAAATTACCGTTATTGTATGTAAAATCAATTTTGCTGATCACTAATTGATCATCTAATGTTTAAATCAACTTGTAGTGTTGTTCCTGATGTGATACATTGTGTTTTTATATTACGTGATAAAATTTTGTAATTCAGCATTCCGTTTTTCATCTAAGATTAATTAGGGGTTTCCATTTTGTTCCATTTGATATTTTATTCGGTCACTTTTTAATACATAGGTTTTTCACATTCTGTATGTCGTTTTTAGCAGTAAAAATTGTTTTATCCTCGAATTTGAACGCAGTCTTCATAACAATCACATTTGATGGATGGATGGATGCAATGCCAACCCGCACTTTTCAAGTAAGGTAGTTTTTTCCGACTAGGCAATGTTTTCTTTAAATGGTTCAGTAAACAGGCAAAATTTTTGATATTGGGCATCAGAAAACTCACATTGCATTATGGAAAGTCATACACAGTTTTCGAAGAAAGTTAAAGTATGGGCCGGAATTGTGGGTACTTCAATTGTAAATCCTTTTTTTATTGTGGGAGCACTTAACTCAGAAAAGTATTTAGACCTATTATAAAATGACATAATACCCTGCTTAACAGAACTTTACCCGAATGGTGAAAGCTCTAATATACTGGCAGATTCGGTATGGTTTCAACAGGATGGAGCGCCCCCGCACTATTCGCGAACAGTGCGAGATTATCTTGCCAATATTTTCCCAAATAGATGGAACGGAAGGAGAGATAATATCGGGGTTTAAAATCAATGGGATTTTTATAGATATTTGATATTGATGATTTTGGTGAATTATATTTTATAAGAAAATGCTTGATCCTATATTAAATTTATATCAAATAGTTTCTAATATAAATGTAATTAAATTAAATTGCTTATTACCTACATTTCCATCACGTATCTAAAATATTACTTACATGCCTGTATATTAGAGTCACCTTCTCCAGAAATTGATAATTGAAGCAAATTTCCTGATAAATTGTAATGAGCTTGCTGCGAAAAATTATTAAATGTTGTAAACGTCAAAGTTTTTCTTTCGACATCTAAACTGCAAGAAATGACGTAAAATAAATAAAATATTTCTTAAGTAATAAGTTAAGTGTTATTAATTACTCACTGGGTATTTGAGATTTTTGTTTGCAGGTAACCATAAAGTTTAGAATCAAAGTAGTGTTGTGAAAAACTAGCAGCACCTTCTCCTTCAATATGAAATTCTTTTATAACCATTGGGTCTACAGAAGGAAGTCCTAATGATGCAATACCTGAGGAAATTTTATATGTGAATTATGATATATTTTATCAGTATTTTTTTCTTCGTGTAGTGTTTGTGATCTATTTTAAAACAATCTCTCTGGTCAAACTTAAATATGTAGTATCACTAGCTTTTGTCTACGACTTCGATCGACTAGCAAAACTGTTATATATCTATATATTAGGGTGGTCGTTAAAAATTCCTTTTGATGAAAAAACACTTGGAAAATTTTCTTTTTCCTTTTTAATTCAAAACAACACGTGCCTAAGTCAGTTTTTGGGTATAATCCTCCACAATTCCTCATTCAAATCTTAGATGATTATAGACGAAAAAAAATATATTAAAACTGGGAAAGAAAGCTTACTTCAGGCTTGGAGTGAAGCAATCTTGATATTAAAATATTGTATGTACAAATGTAATATTAAAATAAAAATATCAATTTTAATAGACAAATCAACTAGGAATTTTTTTTTATTTAAATTGTTATGTAATATTGTTTTTTTTTATTGATTTGAGTTTTATTATTTTTTATATTTCGAATAAAGTTGTATTTTTCATGAAATATTCCCCAAAAAGATGATTATACCCATACCCAAAAATCGAATTCTAGAGGTACGTGTTGTTTTGAATTTAAAAAGAAAAGAAAATTTTCCCAGTGTTTTTTTCATCAAAAGGAAGTTTTTGAAGGGGTGTCGCAAAAATTCATTTTTAAACGACCACCCTACTATATATATATATATATATATATATATATATATATATATATATATCCTTTAAACCTTTTTAATTAATATTGTTTGTTTCATAAACCAATTCTACAGTCGCTATGTTTACATATGGAACTTAAAAGCTAATCGTGTACCATTTCTTTAATCCTTAATCCTATAATTTTAATGGATAAAAGAAGATAGGTGCAACCCTTTAAGTCGCATAAGAATATATATAGTGCGCACGTAAATTGTGGAATAAAATATAAAAAAACATGGGACATATCAACCTTAATATACCTAATAAGGCGCAAATTTGGACATTTCTCATTTCTTATGACGTCATTAATGTGGCCTGTATTACGTCATACACATTTTTTTTAAATGAGAACTCCAATATTTAATATATCGATTTGAAACATCTAGTAATTTTGCATAAAGGGGCGTTTAAATTTAAAATGGGGTACAAAACAAATTTTTCTAGAAAAAAAAATTCTCTATTCACTTAAACCAAGAAAATATTTTTTGCGTTTAATTTTTTAATATAAATATTGATTCTAATTTTTCAAAGGTTTTCAAATATTAAAATATTATTAGGTGATGAACTGATACAGCAATATAAAAAAAATACCTTTAGAACCTATGATCTGCACGGCACCGGCTATAGCTTTGTTGAGGCATTCGTCAAGATTTGGAGAACTCAAACTGCATAGTTGGAAATCTTTGGCTACAAATATATTACAATTTATATTGTAGTACAGAATATTCAGAACGACTAAACATAACTCGTATTTCTACGAATCTTCTATCTCTGTTAATACTCTTAAATATTCACAGTTTTGTATTTTTAATGCAAAATATTGCTATTAGGCTAGCCACAAAATGACTCATTTTGCGACTGGCCTTAATGTAAGTTGCAGTACATCTCTTCTAAATAATAACTCGTTTCGTATAAAAAATACCACTTTATTATCAGATTTCAGATGTTCTTTCTGTTCAAATATATGTTAGTAATCACCAAATTCTGACGATTTTGAAAACATAACACTTTATAAATGAATGCAATAATTGTGATATTTTACATACCGATATTAAATGTTATGATCCATCTATAAAGGCTGTTCCAGATTCGCTTCTCTATATATCTCGGCTAATATTATACCTACAGCAAAAGTTTTAGAGGAAACTTAGTGCTTTCGATATATGCTTTAAGATTTACAATGGATTAATTGGGTTTGGAAATAATCGGCAAAAACTGAAAGAGGCGGATTTCATTATTCGCCAGTATATCTTAATTTGGTAGCTGTCAATATGTGCCATTATTCAGATTTTTTTTAAGACAAATAAAATGGTATATGATATATCCCAATGTTTCTTATGGCCGCCATATTGGATTTTTCAATTATTGGAAATAGTGTAAAATTTTCTGTCCAATAATGTCTCTCAAGTGCATAAAAATTTTAATTTCATCGAAATATCACACTTCATAAAGTTAGGCATTACTTGTTCTAAGCAGGCTATGACTTTTTTCTTGCAAAATAACATTAATGAGTTGTAGTCAAACAAAATGGTCATATAAGTAGATTTCCTGAAAAAAATCATAATTTTGTAGTATGTACCCAATTAAATCTACTACTAATCTCAAAAATTCTTGAATCTTTATTGAAAGACCAAATGATTAACTACTTTGAAGTAAATCATATCTTTACACCCCATCAATTTGGTTTTCATAACAACAAGAGCACAACTCTGGCTATTAATCGACTAAGTGAGTTTGTGGCAGAGGGCTTTGAAAATAAGCATAATACATATGGTACATTCCTGGACTTAACGAAGACATTCGATTGTATAAGTTTTGAAATCATTCACAAAAAGTTATCTTACTACAACTTTGATTCGAGCAGTATTACCCTTATAAAGTCCTATTCAGAAGCAAGAGAACAGTATGTGCTTTTTGAGACTCAGCAGTCCGCGAATCGCAGGATTCAGCGTGGCGTACCTCAGGGCTCTGTGTTGGGTCCTCCGTTATTTCTCATAACATAAATAACTTGCCAAACTTTAACAATCTATTGAATCAACTGATAATCCTGTTTGCTGATGATACCACAACATTGCTGCGCTATCAACCTTCAGACCCAATATTGCAGTGGACTCAAATCAAACAGCGTGAAACAGAGAATTGATTTTTAGCCAATAAGCTTAGTCTCAACATTAGTAAGACCCAGAACATTAATTTTACATTACAATCTTCACCATCGACTCTAGAGAGTGATGAACCAGTGAAGTTCTTAGGGGTCTAACTTGATCCTGGGTTGACCTGGGAAGCCCATGTTAATTTTCTTAGCTCCAAATTATGTAAAATAACTCTACTTATAAGGAGCCTGTCAAAAAATGTATCTAGGGGCACATTACTGACAACGTATCATGGATACTTTAGCTCCAATATGTCCTACACGATTTTTAATTGGGGCATATTCTCCGTGCTCTGCTCAAATTTTTAAGTTACAACGCCGTTGTGTTAGAATTATTGCAGGCTTAAAATACCGCGAGTGTTGTAGAGATAGCTTTGTGGGGCTAAAACTACTTACCCTACCTTGCACTTTTATCCTTCAGTGTCTTGTCTATATGAAACAGAACCAAAACAGCTACAGAACACACAACGATATTCACTCCCATTCAACCAAGAAAGGAGGAGAATTAGTTCTCAGCTACCACAGATTGCAACGAACGAGAATGGGTACTGACTATTATGACATTAAATTTTTTAATGCCCTGCCAGCAGAAATAAAAAAATTAAACGTACATCATTTTAAAACAAGAGTAAAAAATTATCTTTTAAAACACGCGTTTTATTCTTTCGAGGAGTACTTAGGAAGTGAATTCAATGTGTAAATTTTTAATGTGTTTTCCTCTATAAAGTACATTGTTGTCTATATAATAGTAAATAGGACATTTTATTTTCTTATCATTTTAATAACATTTTATTATACATATTTAATACATTTCATACTTTTAACGCATCTTTTTCTTCTAATGACGCTCTGACTGATGTTAAAAATTCAAATTGTCAAAGTGGTTTTTTAGTAAGTAGTACATTCTTCTCTGTTCAAAATCGTAAATGTGAAACACAAATTAACGAAAACTCGTAAAATGTCCAGTATTCCCTATTCAAATGAAGAACAGTTTAACATGTTAGCGCTGTACTTACAATCACACCAAAAGGCCGACATTCGTCAGCAAAGTTTTTAGAGATGTATCCTCAAAGATGAAAGCCCCATAAAGCTCAATTCAGAAAATTCGTAGTTAATTTAATTCACCATGGGGCTTTCGCACAACATATGTGGAAAATGAAAATCGAAACAGAAACATTTTCCAAGCTGTCAACGAAATGCCTAAATCCTCGGTAAAATCTGTTGAACTGTGTGCCAAATTCAACGGTACAGAGAGTGTTAAAGTAGAATAAGTAGCATTCATACAAACCCATAATAGTTCAAGGAGTGGTGAGTGGTATAGTAGAAAGTGTAATGAATTTCTCGTTTTTGTAAATTATATCTTCTAGCCCGATGAGAGTTGGTTTACGAATTGTGTAGTCTGTAATAAGCACAACAGTCATCATTAGGCTGTGACAAACCCTCACCAAATGGCAAAGATATGTCTTCACGCTAAATTTGGAAGTAACGTTTGGTGTGAGGTAATCTAACTTGCCTAAGACATCGAATTTTTGATAAATTTAGAAATAGTATTAGTGGAAAAACAGTCACTAATTGTCAAAAATGTCTCGATGCAAATGGACGCCAATTCACAATTCTGTAGATTAAGACCTAGTTACGCAACAGTTAAAAACTTTATTACATTTTACATAGCGAACATAAATGGGGCAATTACTAATTAGTTCAGTCATTATTTAGGTTCATATTCTAATGACCTATTATTATGTTCATGTTCTCTCGAAAAGTCATTACATCAATACATTACTTTCTTATTAATATTATTTTGCGACAAATAACTCATGGCTTTTAGATATTCTAAGACATCAAATACTGGTAGTTTAAGATAGTAGTAGTACCTGGACGACCGAGCCGTTCTTGTGATTTCGATATTTCATCATGTTTGCTATATACAAATATTTTTTCTGAGAAAATTACTATTTAAAACTCCTTACTTACCTAACGAATAATTTAATTTCTATGATTCTATTATTTTAATAGTTTAAGTGTCAAACATGATTACATACAAAAAGACTATATTAACCAAAAAAATATTTATTGGGTTTGTTAAGTAGTGAGTGATGCCCCCTAGTGTGTTTGTTTCACTTTTACTTTTTAAAATACCCTCACAGGTTACTTTCAGATTTTGCAAACAATATTAAATAAATCTTCAAAAATGGTCGGACCTAAAAAAACATAAATGTGTAGGTTTGTCATGAAAATAGTTTTCTACATGCTTTAGCACTGTAATTGTTTTTACTTTGCACAAGGGAATCTTCACCCTTCAAATGTTTAAATAGGTGTTTTAAAGATATCATCTTTGGAAACTTGTTATTTGTTCACTTCTATATTATAATTCACCACATGAAAGTTTATAAACTTAAAAACTAACTGTATGTATGCATAAGCAAAGCAAAGCGATCGGGGTATAGTGCGGCTCGGCACGCGCTACCTTTTAGTTACAGAAGATCGTATCCATCCTTGCAATAACAATTGAACCTTTGAAGTAACATTTTTAATATTTAAATTACTCAGTAAAAGGATTTTCCCCAAAGAAGTGACCCTCACCTAGCGATTTCAATTCATCGAAAGTTCCAAATGGGAGAAATTCATTAAGATCGTTAGAGCCGTTTTCCAGAACTCAATTATATATACAGGGTGTAAACGGTTTGAGTGCAAAGATTTTGAGGATCAATACTTCAGGTCAAAACAAATCTAAAAGCTTTATAACATTTTCAGAAGTAAACTACAGTTTTGCCAAAAAAAACAAACAAAAACAAAAGTTAGAAGTTTCGTAGCTGTTATTACAGTGAATAATAGACTAATTCCGGCTTCAAAATGCTTCTAAAGCTAAATATGTATATACTCAATAGCTTATACACCTTTAATAACTGTATTAACAAAGAAATTTAATCTTTAAACTCTAAATATTGTTATAATTTGCCGTACATTTCTCCAAGAAGATGTGGCAACATATAACATGCCTTAGCCAGTAGTACAGCTGACCGCTGCCACGATTGCTTTTTTTCTGCACCGGTTCTTGTAAAAAAGTGAAAGTGATTTTGCGTGATATTCGGATATTTGACGTAGCGTTCGTGATTTGATTTTCATTTTAAAAAATAAATTGGAAAGATAAACAGAATCGGTTGTGCATTGTGATTTCAAGAGTATTAATTTGTGACAAATAGTGACAATTATACAATTAGGTAAAGACCTGACATGTTATTAATTTGTAGGAAAAGCAGATGTAATAGCAAGAATGTTGAATTTTGAATATTTACTATAAAGAATCCAGTTGTTCTCAAGAGCTCTATCATAATGACATCCTGTATGTACATGGGTTTTTATTTGTCTAACATAAGTAATATTAATTTTATGAGTAACAATTATTTTTCGAATAATTTAACACATAAAAGAACTACATATAAGAAATGTTTTGTTTAATATACTTTGTATCGAATTATTTTTGTATCATAATGGAAACAACTTTGCATCTTCCCTTCTTCAACTTGATGAATAAAATAAATCGCCAAATATAAATATTCATTTTAATACATGGATATTAAAAGGATACATTTTTGAAAATAATATATCATAAAATTTTATTTACTTAAATAAATCTACCGGCACTCGAAACTATGTAATACAAAAAATAACAGGTGTCCATTTTTAGCACGACGTTGCCACATTGACAATAATTTACTTACTGTTATAAGAGTTTTTTGTTTTATTTGGTCTTTACTATCTTCACATAAAATGTATGCACTCAAATATTTACACCCTATATATATACATAAGAAGAATTAGATAACCTAATTGAATTAATGCCTAGACTTATTGGGAAGTGTATAGATAACACATTACTAACAAATTTACTAAAAAAAATTAAAAGCTACAGTTGCTCCTTACTGTAGCATTTATCTTTTTGGCATCTTTTTCAATAGCTAGTATAATAACAATAGGCGACATTGAAATAGAAGTAAAAATTGTCAAGCTTTCTATTTCAGTTATTAATATTATTATAGTACCATTGATAATGAAGACAAAACCAGACCTCGAAAGCTTAGGATTTTTAAATTTAGACCATTTTATTCTCAAGTGAGGTACTTTTCCCCCAAACAAATGTACATATAAATTGTAGAGATTTCTGTATCTCAGAACATTTGTGAAAAAGGCTTTCTGTAGAGAAAAAACATCAATCCTGTATTTTTTTCGAAATTGAGGCGCTTGGGGGAAGTACTAATAAGACACAATTTGTCAAATTATAACTTTTTCATACAAAAAGGTTAATTGTAAAAGTAACAAGCTACAGTAAATTTGTTACAGTTTTTTTATCAAATGCCGAGGGCACAATAATGTAGTTAGGTAGTGTATTAAGAAATGGTCAAACAGCTCCAAATTTTGTAGCAAGATTAGTAATAAGCCGCATGTATGTATATGGCCGATGTAAACAGGTGTAATTAAGAACAAAAAAATACATAAGCATTGAAGATTGAATTATTTACATAAAAATTTAACTGCCTGAAGTAAAAAAATTACGCAACTCATTGTTTCCAAAAAACCGAACAATTATAGCTTTTTTTGGAAAAAAAATGTTACAAGTCACTTTTATTTGCATAAATTGTAATTTATTTCTTTAAAAATTAAGCAAATCGTGACACTATTTTTATTATTTTGAAGAAACCAACAAATGCGTTTGTGTAACAAATATTAACTAGTAGGCATTATTTCAAATACCGAAAATTAATGAAGTATTTTCCAATGAGTACCTAAATAATCTCCCCAGTAATCATTTACAAAAATCCTGGAATTCAGTTGTTAAGGTCACTTCTAATTATTCGGTCCTTAGATTTCTTCCTAAATTTAATATCTTAATTCTTAATCACTTAAATGAAAAACAGATCCTAGTCTATCCTATCTAGTTAATAATAATTCCGAGGTCGTCACTCTTATTTATTTTAAATCTTTTATGAGTACCAACGAGATACTTACGCAACTGATGTCCAGAAATTGTAAACACACAATATAGCAATAACACTACATTGATTTGTCGCCACTTTTCACTTACACATTTAACATATATTGAATACATCGTTGCAGTGAGCAGCAAGGTAAATAAGTATTTAAACTGGAAGGTTAGATGCAATAAAGAACTTAAATAATTATTTCCATCACCAAAATAACAGGTAGCACACTGTTGTTGACATATTATAGGCAAGGTAACTCAGCATTATATTAACCTATTTCATTACAAAATAAGTCCGCAAGTGTTTAATTGTTTTTTCTCTAAAAAGGTAACAGTAATAGTATTGTTAACTATTTCTTAATTCCTAATTAAGTTTCAGAGTTGTTTAAAAATAGTAATTTTGAATGTTTGTCAGCAATAGACTAATAATAATTAGCGGAACATTTTCATAAAAATTTGAATTTAAGTAACCAAATGTATGCATTTTTCATTTAATATGTCTGTCTTTACTGCCAATATAGTCAATGAGAATGGGGAACAAGTCATTCCCTCTGCTCAAAGACCAGACGGAACATGGAGTAAAGCAAGGAGACTCATAGATATTTATGTACCACACGGAGAGGTCCTGGTATATGAAACTAAGAGGAAACAGATAATAAATAAAAAATTAATCGAATAGTTTTGCCGTTTAGATGTAAGTGAAAAAAGACAACTAAAAATACTTGTTGAAGTTATTGATCCTTTGGAAAATGTAAAAACCAGTGTTACACCAAAATCTGAGTATCACCGTGGTGCTCAGGGTTGTAAGTAACAAATTTGGCAACTGTTTAAAAGGTCCTTGACTATTTTGATTTTCACATTAAGTAATAGCTACTTTTTTTATCCACGTGAAATTCAGATTACGGATTTGGCATGCTCTTGGCGTTATGCTCTATGATAGCCGGCATACTCACTAAATCAGTTCTATTTACCCTCTAGGTAGCCGCAACCACCTATGCAGGCATCTACATTAGGTACCCTGGCACAAAATAAACATTCTACCTCATCCTTTCAAATTATGGATTACAAACTAAATGTTGTGTAACTACAATGTAGAACAAATAAGTGAATTGATTGAATAATTTGAGAAAATGAATTCCAGATAGCGGTATTTACTAAAACAAAGAAAAAGGAAAGCGAGACATTGGAAATGGGCATCACTGTTGCAGTAATTTTCATAGAGAAGAGAAAAACGTGAGAGTAAAGTTCTAAATAGCTAAAGATAAAAGTCATCAATCAAAAAAGACCAAAACAGATAAAGAACAGTTGATGAACATTGTCTTCTAAACGTTGTTTGTTGCATATTCTTGATTACTTTTATGTTTTTTTTGGGGAATAACACCACAATAGAAATAAAACTACGTATATTGCAGGAATAACAAACGTTTCAAAGTCTATTCTGACTTCGTTGTCAATGGCTTTATATTTATTGATGTGATTGCAAAATGAAAATTTTCGAAAAGATCGACCTTTCCAAAAATCTATTCATATGGAACTTCGTTAACTTATTTATATCATTTATAAAAACTATGCCTGTGCTTTATAATCTTTAATTTGCGAATCCGGCTTGCACTTGACCAAATTGTAAAATTCGCCAGATATTGGATTTTAAAAGTGCTATTTTTCTCTACATATATAAAACGGAGAAAACTTTTTGATATGATCATGCATCAGACGAAAACAATAAATAAATCCACTATTGCCTATCAGGGGTATTACAAGCGTAATTTAAGGGCGTAACCAGCTTTTGAGTTAGCGAGGGACAAAATTACCAAAAAAATTGTCCTAGATGGATCAAATGGGAAAAAAGTGTCCTTAGACAGGAGGCCAAATCAGAATTTTTTCGGTCCAGGGTGGGGGCAAGTCAGCAATTTTATGGGAAGCTTTAATAGCTCATGGCAGGTTCTTCAGGTTTCAGGTCGTCCAGGGGGGCTGGGCAGCTGCCCCATAAGCGAATTAATAGTGTCATTACTGCATTGTCAGCATGAAAAATAATGATTTATAATAAAATCTGTAAACTCCGCAAGTCTGGATTAATATTTTCATCGAAAAAGTGTTTAATTTTTTAGGTATATACATTTTTGAAGGGTTTCAATTCTGTCACATTTTTATTATGGTTTGGCGTTATTAATAAATGTATCTTTTTAAAACTTATTTTTTTCCAAATATCTCATAAACTAATTGAAAAATAAAAACAGATAGTTTATTTTGCACATAAAACAAACGTATAAATGATTTCCGGCAGTACATTTATTTATTTTGTTTCTAAAATTCACGAAATAACACATTTTACAACGCTTTTTATATGTTGGGAAATGTATACCTTTCAAGAAAAGTCATTCAAATGAAATCGATACTGCTTATTTTCCTATACTATTAATTATTAAAATAAATTAGTTTAGATCTTCAACATAATATTGTATCGACAAAAAATCTTTCCATTTTAACATTTTTCGTCCCACATTTGCTTCGGCAAATTAACCTTGAAATGTAACCAAACCAGTAATACGACATTATTTTATGAAAACTTAATTAAATTAAGTAATAATAACACCCAGGCTAACAATCGCAACTAAACCAGAGACATTATAACTACATTTTCGTCTTATCAGAAAAAATAATATTTATGTGGAGTGCAAAGTGCAAAGTCTTGGCAAATCATTATCTAATTTAAAAATCTTAAAATACAAAAATCGTTTTAATTCTAATCAATCATCATCGAGAAACAAAAAAAAAACACAAAATTTCATTTTATCCATGGCTATTGTAGAAGCAGAATTAGAAATTATAGTTTTTGGAACAATTATTACATTGCTCAGGTACTCATTGGGAACATTTTATTAAAAAATAATTTTTGTTGTCATTTCTTTTACTTTGCGGTACAGGTAGTATTTGATCTCCAACAGATTTATAACATTAAGTATTCTATAGTGTTTTCAATTATCTCTGGCTCATGATACCTCCCTGAGTAAATGAACTCGTATTAAGAATTGGTGTTCTAATATTTTTTACCGCCATTTAATCAAAATCATAACCGGAAATGAGTATAAATCGATTCTTCAACTACTTTAACAATAAATTTATAAAATTGAGAAAGTGTGGCGTTCAAACAGATGTGCCGCTGACTTGGAAATGATCAATAAAATGCATTTCATTTCTATATATAAAACCTGTCATATTTCTAAATATTCTTGTTCCTAACTAAAGTGAATATTCGTCGTCACTTATCCACAACATAAGGCATATTTAATATGAAAAGTAAAGCAGGAAATACGTCAGAATTTATATATTCCAAAAAATCATATTAAAAACTTTTGAACTTTGCAATTTATTCTCATACAATCCAAGTTTTTGACTATATTGTTGGAAAACCATGCTGATATAATTTATTCCAGTGTTGTGTTTTTACAATTGAACTTTGCTTTACATTCTAAGAACTTAATTTAGTTTTGACAGACAAACAGTTATGGAACAAACTAGAGCTCTTCAAATTAATTTGTGTTTATATTAGTTATAATTATAAGGCAAACACCGGTATTAAAGCAGATGTTACAAACTACAGAGCAATATGTAATCCGAACTTGTTTAAAAATATCGTCACTAAATATTTGACTCAGCAACTTGCTATAACCAACAGCTTGGGTTTTTTAACAAAAGCTCTACAGAACTAAATCTTTTTACCTACAAGAAGTATTTGACAAATGTGTTGAACGAAGACGAGGTTATTCTCTCGATATACACCAATTTTTCGAAAACATTGCACATAGTAAATTATATAATAGTTCTTAAAATTTCTTAATAACCGACAGTCTGCACTAATACACAGAATACTGTGTTGTTGGTTTGCCAGTTATCTTTCGAATAGAATACAAGTTGTAACAATTTTACAAGCCAGGAAATCACTGTTTCCTATGGACTACCACAGGGGTCTCATCTTGGACCTATTTTAAATAAAATATTTTATTTAATAACAAAATGCTAATTACTTATGTTTTGCAGCCGAAATGAAAAATTATCTAGCGATCTTTTCTTCAGAATACCATCTTGGGCTGCAGTCTACCTTAGATATGTTTGAAGCTTGGTGTTCCACTAATGGTATAGAACTGAATCCACCAAAATGTAATAGCTTATGCCTTTCCCGAAATCGCAACACAATCTTATTTGACTATGAGTTGTGCAATAACACCCTGTCTTCCGTTTCGGTTATGAATGGTGTAACACCAACTTGTCTTCAGTTCCACAAATTAGAGATCTTCGTGTCTTAATTGACTCAAGTTTTCCTTCCCACATTAACCCAATGGTTTCCAAGGCTCTGACATCACTCGGTCATAAAAAGATCTACGCGGGAGATTAAGAATGAAGATTCGATTCGGTTACTCTACTACTCCCTAGTTAGACATATATTACCATATGCATCGTCTGTGTGGTCTCTAGTCTACACTTGCTACATCCATAAAATCGTACAGTTACAACCCAAATCCTTAAAATACATTTTATTTAAAGCGAATATCAACCCTCCAGATGAAATCTTTGAAAAATACATACATCTTCGAGCTTATTTTCGTTAGAAGCCTGGAAGACTCGAAGAAAAAACAAACACCTTAATCTTAGACTACTTAAACGTAACTTCAAGACACACCAAGTCAACAAACACGAACACTTTTTTGGAAATGCAAATGAACCGAGAAAGTTATTTTTTTATATGACGTGGGGGTGCATAGAAAAGCTTAAGTTGAAAGTGTCGACCAAGATTTCCTATGTGGGTTTTCCGCCATCTTGAAAAATGTCAATACCCAATTTTTTATGCACAATTTTGAATACAATGTCTTTTGATTGATACCTTCAGGATGCTCATCTATCTCTTTCAACGACTGGACAAAAGCAAACGTAGTTTTACTTAACGTTCAACCTCTCGACCGAATTTCACAACATTTTTCGAAGGTTGGTACTAACAAAAAACGAACACTTTTATCGAACTAATCTTACTACAAATTCCTTTATACCCGAGAATAGTTAAACCAACAAATAGAAACATCTGTAGCCTACATTTATTCAAAGGCTACAAACAGTTCTGTGATAAATTACGATTATTATTATTGGAATTTTTTTTTTATATTATTATTTATGTTCAGGTATATTGTATCTGATTTTACTAATCGATATTTGTATGACATGTAGGCTCCTTTGGAAGTTTGTTGTGTGCACTTATACTAATTTGTGTTAATTGAGTGCAAGACCCATATGTAATTAGGTTCAAAATAGATACTTTGCATACTATAACATATTAAGTAATTTTTCAATTATCTGCATACGTTGTTGAAAAAATTGCAATTTATAATTTACAAAATTTGTTTAAATGGAAGTACTCGAATTATTATATAGATTAGTCAATAAGTAATAAATGTATAGCTTTTCCTAACTCACGTGAAATCTGCATTTCATTGAATGTGGCGTCGATTAAGGGGGGATAAGGGGGTATATCCTCCCTATAACCATCATCATTTAATAAATTCTTGCTTATTTCTTCCATATTGAATCGATGTATAAGTTCTAGTGTAAAGTCATCAGCAATAGACTGCAGTATAGATTGCTACAAAGGAATCAGAGTGACTCTTTTAATGTAATCGACAAGCTTCAAATAATTCTCGTAACCTAATTCCCAAGTGATTGTCCCATCCAATACGGGTGGCATGTCCTAAATATTGGTACAGACTTAAGTGTATCTATGTTTCTGTTGTTTATTTTGATAGACTTACTTATGACCAATATGATCAAAAACTGTGTTGGTTTTATAGATCTCACGTCTAAGTTTTCTAACATGGTATATGCTTTTGCCATATTGTCTGTTATTAATTAGAACAATATCCACAGCGAAAATAGCTTAACTTTTCTGTATCAATGTACGTTCCTCTATTCTCTAAATTTTGTTTGTGCTTTATAGTAACGCCATGAATACTTTAAGAGAGGACGTATAAACTTTTATAAATCTTCTCTCTTATTAACTACATATTTACTTCAACATATTAAGACAAATAGCTGTGATATATCACAACAACGTATGTTTTAAGGATAGTATTGTAATTTTCGTATTTCTGGAAATTTATATAATGTTCGGTTTGGGAAAAAAATCTTTTAAGGGGTCGTTCTTAAAATACGTCACGCTAAATTTTATCTTTTCCCTCCCCCTCGTCACCCTGCGTTCCACTCTCTGAGACCCTCCTATAAATATTACGTCATACAAGCTGGATCCCCATCCTATATGATACATTGCGACTAATACTAATATTACACAAATATCAATATAATGAATAAGCATCTATCATAACGATCTTGCAGAATCTTATTCGTTGTTTTCCATTTCTTCTGTTTTGGGAATTAATTATTAATTTAATTGGATAACATTTTTATAAGTATTAAATAACTGATGGTATAACTCACTTCTCACAGATGCCATTATTTTCGAAAATCTTAACTGTTAAATCTAAGAAATGCTAACTTAGACTGAGTAGCATACGTAATAACGAGTCGGTATTTGTAGACTACTAAGTGACGAATGAGATAAATATATAAAAATAAATATAGTAGAACAATTAAAATCTGTGCTTTTGTAACATAAAATTATAGTAGCACAAACTTTGGTATATCTAGATAAACTCGCTAAGCTAACACATTTATTGGAAATTTTTAGCATTTCTATTGAACTTCAAGTTAACCAGGTTCTATTGTCTACAAGAAATTATTTGTGTATAATAACACTGTCTAAGTGTATAATTGTCTAAGTACTTATTGGGAAATAACACCACAGTTAAGAAAATTGCTGTATATTCCAAACGGTTCGGGGTCTAGGTCAGACCCCGTTGTCAATGGTTAGAAAATTGGATAAAAATTCTAAGATGTAAATTAAAACATTTGACATAAATTGTGAATCCTTCTGCCTATGTACGGTTGACGAAATCTTAATTCTTTGGGAATAATCCTCATCTCCCGACATCTGCACAAGAATATCAAGCTATTCTTGGTTCGTGCAATCTTCTTATACAAGTCCTCTAAGTCCCCAAACTCTTTGGTTACTGCAGTCCCATGGCTGATTTCTAGTTGTTTCCTGAATGATATTTGTGGCATATTTTCCAATGTCTAAGTACTTCTTGGAAAATAACACCACAGTTAAGAAAATTGCTGTATATTCCAAACGTTTCGGGGTCTAGGTCAGACCCCGTTGTCAATGGTTAAGAAACTTGGATAAAAAAGGCACAATTTGTCAAATATTTTAATTTACATCTTAGAATTGTGCTTTTTTATCCAAGTTTGTTAACCATTGACAACGGGGTCTGACCTAAACCCCGAAACGTTTGGAATATACAGCAAGTTTCTTAACTGTGGTGTTATTTCCCAAGAAGTACTTAGACATTGAAAAATATGCCACAAATAGCATTCAGGAAACAACTATAATAACACTATTATATATTTTATTTGATCATCGGCTGTAAACTCTTACTTTCATTTGGTGTTGTATAGGGAGCCCAGAATCCGTTGAAGTCTTTTTTTCTATGATATTGGATGTACATAGTAACTAACTGTAACGGACTTAAATGTATGAAGAAAAACATAATTAAATATACCAAATAATAAGATATTTTGACTAAAATACATACGAAAAATATTTATATATTTACTAAGAATAAACGACTTTCTACCGTAACAGAAAAATGAAAGGAAAACAGCCTAGAGAAAAATTAAATTAGAAATGTTTGAATTGCATACGTCACTTTTCCTTAGGCACCCCTTGTCACATCCCGTCACACTAACTGATACCCCACACCACAATGTATGCCAACGGATTATATGAACGACGCCTAAGTCCTAAATGAAAGTTCTTACAGAGTTAACCATAAACCAAAAAAATATATATATTGTTTATATGTGTCCTTTCAGTGTATAACTGGGAACATATTTTGGCAACTGATATTTAGATGCTAAATAATTATAAAAGAATATATAATAAATTTTATTGCAAGTTTAACAATAGTAAACTTAAAGACTAAGGAATGAGAAAAAGTTCATCCATTGGAATTTTATCGAATACACCAGCAAGTCCTTGTCGGGCTGCTGTACTGTAAGCATACTCAATGGCGCCGATGACATCTCCCACTATATCTCTCCAGTTGTCATTGGCTACCTTATGAATGGTGTCGCTCAAAGTTTTATCGCCATTAAACAAGTTATCGTATGAAAATACGACACGATCAGTGACATTAATCGTTAGCTTCAAATCATCCAGCATGAAATACTTCTTTTCTTTTTTTATTTCTTCTTTAAATTTGATGACACAGGTTAACTTGGTCTTAACTACAACAAAAACAAGATAAAATAAAAAAAAATAAATAACCCCCGACACACAAAACCTCTAAAAGATTTGATAGGAATTTCATACCTGAGACTACTCATATTCGCGCACCTGATCCACTAGAGCAGGTCAAGTATTTAAGTGTCATCTCTAACGATGGATTTACTCAAACACACAAAAAAATCACTAAATACGATCCAGCTCTTTGGATGTTCAAAATATATATTTTCCTAGAATTCGATATTAGCGTCATCTACCGAACACAATTGTGAATCTAAATCATCCAGAGACCCACTCACACATTTACACAAAAAAAAATCATTAATTTTGTCCAACCATTTAAAAGTTCAAAAAAGTTCTCCTAGAAACTGATTTCTGCGCCACCTACCATGTTCATTTGTTAATCTATACCATCCAAGAACCCACTCAAGAAATTTCGCCAAAATCCATCGAATCGTTTAAAAACTGTTAAAAAATGTTAGCAAATCCATTGGGTCAAGTTGAAAATGGGCTGACGAACTTCAAACGGCTGAACAAACCTTCACAAACTATGGCTAAGAACCATCTCGATAACGTCAGCTTCCAAACACAAAAAACTGCATCAAAATCCATTCGTTTTAGGAGTTACGATGTCACATACAGACACACAGATCCACAGATACACACCTTAAACTTATAACACGGGGGTTGAAAAAAGTTTTTATCAAAAGTGCTGGTACTCTAACTCTATGACGTTATGATAATGTATCCTTTCGTTACTATGGATTACAAAACTGATCTCCTATACTGTACTATTCTGATGCAAGTTCAAAAAAATGAAAGCAAATACTTACGAAATTTTACAATGGAGTCTCCTGATCCAAAAACTGGCATCACCATTACCTTTCCGGATATTTCATACTGACCTTTTTGAATAAGATCCCCAAATAAAGTAAAATTTAGAATGTTATTACCGACATCCATTCTGAAAATAAATAAATAAATAAGTAAATAAGGACGTCATCTATCATCCAATAGGACCAATAGGTCTTGTTTTCTCATGGGTTGTTTGTGCAATCTGTCTGTACAACTATCTAAACTGATTTTGTAGCCCCATTCTTGTTGATGTTGGAACCGGGCCGATGTCATTTGTTTGTTTTAGACAGCTAATATGTGTTTATCTCTAAATCTAAACTGGCTGAAATTCTGCTGTTCGTTCGTCCGTACGTTCCGCAAGTTATACTATATATCGCTTTTTTTCTAGCTTAACTTTTGGTTAAGTATTTCTCAGACTTGTGTCTATAGGCTGATGCGGTTTGTATCGTGTCTATTTCATGCTTTCGAAAAATTTGGTCAGATCTGTCGGATATTCCTTTGATGTACGATAAGACTACTTTTGGGTTTCAAGTAAGGTAGTATTTTGATTTTGGTTCTAGTTATTGTTGTTCTATTGCCTTTTTGATTGTGTGATTTGTGTATTCCGTTTGGCGTAGAGCGGCAGTTATCTGTTTTTATTCTGCCTCTGTCACATCACAGCCATTTTCACCTAAACTACTGGGCGGAAGAGGTTGAAATTTGGTATCAATGTATAGTTTGGTGACCCGATCAGGAGTACATATCGTAAAAGAAGAAATTCTGATTTTAGGGGTACTTCTGGGGGGAAAAACTAAAAAAATCGACCGTTCCCCATCCCCTGATCTCCGAAACTTCTTAGCCTAAAATTTTGAAATAAATACGAAATATAGGTTGCCCGAACTTAACAGGAAAAATAAAGAGAAACCATTAATATTAATTTTGGAGGGCAAATTATAGAATTAAATGAAAATTTAAAAATAAAAAAATGTTCAAACGCCTCATGTAATACATCAAATGAAAGGTCCCGTTCTGAGGAAACAAATATATTTTTTTCATGTTTTAAAATAAATAGCTAAAAAGAGATTAACGAAAATATACAAAAATTAACCCATTCCCCCCCTTATCTCCGAAATTATAAAACGTAAAGTTTTGAAAAAATTAGAAGTATAGGGTCTGACCTGAAGTTTATTGGAAAAATAAGGAGAAACCTTTACCTTTAATTTTGGGGAGCAAATTACAGAATTAAATGGAAAAAATAGAATTAAAATTGTTTCTAAGGGATCATGTAAATATCAAATCATAGGGCTCATATGACGAATACAAATTTATTTTTTTATTTTTTTTTAAATGAATATTTAAAAAAAAATTAAAAAAATAATTAAAAAAAGTACCCATTCCCCCCTTTATTCCCCAAACTATAAGACCTATTTTTTTTTTGTTTACAGGAAAAATACGAAGAAATACTTAATATTAAAATAGGGGACCAAATTATAGAAAAAAATATATGTTTTTAAGGCACCATGCAATACATCAAATGAAAGGGCTCATTATGAGGAATATAAATATATATTTTTCATATTTTTTAAATTAAATGTTTAAAAGATATCAACATACAGATATAAAAAATTCTTATTTCTCGCTTTATTTCCGAAACCATACTACCTATATTTTGAAAATAATTAGGGGTATTGGGGCTCATTTCGAATTTATAAAAATTATTAAAAAACCCTATAGTAATTTTAGGGACAATTTATACAACTAAATGGAAAATAAAATTCAATTTTCAATCGCATCATGTAATATATCAAATAAAAGACTCATTACGTAAATTACACATATATAATAGTTTTAAATCATTTGTTTAAAAGATATTAACAAAAATATTAAACATCGACTCAATTCCCACTTTAGAAACTATACTATTTAAATTTTGAAAAATATTTTATTTCCATTTTTAAATAATTTGAATAACAGATTTAATAACTTATAATTTAAAACTTGACCCTTTATCTTCCAATCTACAGCACCTGAAAATTCAGACAGTAAATTATAAAAGGCTTCCCTGAAAGTTTATTAGTAAAATAAAACTCGAATGTTAATTTTTGGAGGCCAAATTAGAAAATTAAATACATATGTATTCTTATAAAAATCAAGCGAATTCCGAAGCAGATAAAATAAAAAGTCTATGTGTGGAAAATGAAAGTTAATATTTTTTTATAAGTTAGGGTAAATATAAGAAAATGCACCCATTCCCTGCTTGTCTGAAGTATGCGAGTCCAACTCGCACTTGACCCAATTATTTGTTATTAACAACTGATTTTCAGAAGGGTAGTGATGGGATTTATAAATAAGGTATCTTTTCATGTGTGTCAGCTTTCTATAAACGGTGTAGTGCAGGTGCCCATTCCGGGATTTTTTCCTTACGAGGTCGTCAAGGAAAGGCAACTTTTTGTTTCCTTCAAGATGTAATGTGTATTAAATCTGGAGGTGCATGTAGTTTAGATGCTCTAAGAACTTAGTTCTCATTTCCCAAAAGACCATACAACAAATACGTCATCGCCGTAGCTTGTCCATAACTTTGGCATCAGAATTACTGTCTAATGCTTTTTCCCGAAATAGGTCATTTTAAAGAAAGCAAAAATATTATTTAGCAGCAAACTTACTTAACGTCAGAAACCATGCAGTCTTGTAAGCCATACAAACTCACATTAAAATAATGTTGGTCAAATGAAACAGCACTTGTACCAGCCTTGATGACTAGTTTCTCAAGTTTGACTGGTTCCAGGGAAGGGACTTTCAACTCAGGAATTCCTTCAACAAAGACATATAACAGAATTAAACATAATTAATATTTTCGTTAAATGTGTTGGTATTTTCTTTCATATAAATCATCATGAAAGAAATATTAAGTGATAAAATAATTCTTAGAAAAGATTCTAAGACATGACTTATGATGTGAACAGATGCCCTCGAACTTCGATTTACAATCATACTGTCATACAGATATCTATATTTCGTAATTGACTGGCCATCTTTATAGAAAAATGTAATTCACAGTTCGAGAAAATTTGTTACAGTTCTAGTTTGTAACATACAACAAATATGAGAGTTTAGTCTAGAATGGCAATAATTTGTTCTGGTATAGAAAAGTTTAATTTCTTGTTGCTTTTTCTCTAAATTTTTAAATAAATTATGTTGTTGTTCTTTCTTACTTTGTATTAAGTTTTATTGTACAACATGCCTTTAATAACTTTCTAAATAAATTACCTGTTAAGGTAAAAACAAAAGGTCATATAATCACTGTGAACTATATTTGTTTGACTTTGTATAACATTCAGCTGGATTTACATAATTCATAAGGTTCATTCTCTAGCTGGCTAATAATACAATTCACTGTTTTAGAGACAAGCATTGCTATTTCTTCTTTAATAACAATTTATATATGATTAGGCCTAGAAATCAATCTTCTTTCAATTATATCCAGGCTTCAATTAATTACTAGATAAAAATAAAAGAAACGATAACAGTATTATTTTTGACGAAGGTCCATTATAAATGAAATTCAAAATTATACCGACCTGATGTACCAACATGTTTTAGAGCATTTCCTATGTTTTTCTCTAGACATTTATCCAATTCTGTATCCTTTAAGTGACATCTCTGAATATAATTGGCTGTAACATAAAATATAACTTAAACAATATTAATGAATACGTTAATATTCAGCTTCAGAGCAATTATCATTATAACATTTTATAAAATTAAGGTATGACAGCTTAATAATGAGTTACCACAGGCTCAATAATCATATAAAGAAGACAAAAAATAAAATTACAAAGAGGACCAGTTCAATTTGAGGCATATCTTTGCTCATATCAAAACACGTTCTGCGTCAAGCATTTCCCTTTTTAAAATTAATTTTCCAACAATAGAAAACTTTTCTACACTATTAAAATCTTATTAACGGACTTCAAAATAGAAAGTTTCGATGTTTTCCCTGTACCTTATCATGTGTCCAATATTTGCTGAAACTATTCTAGCCATTTAATACATGAACAATCCATCCAGTATATGCCGATCAAACACTGCCGACGATATTACGTAATCAGCAACGCCCTTACTTTGAATAATAATAATATATTCAGTTTGACGTGAATCTGAGAGCTATTCAGATACTTTATAGTAGATCATAATTCAAATTTCTATTTAATGATTAGAAATAAATTGTTTTTAAAAACAAGATTTCCAAAGTCGTGCATATTATTGGCGCAGTCATTCGGATTGTGAAAGTCTCCAGGAACAGGAAATATTTCGTAAATTCAAACGCTAATTCACGATTCCAAAGAACTGAGTTCCCCAGCGGCAATTCAACCAAATGGACAACGCACAGTATCCATCAAGTCATCATCTGCACAATTCTTGTCGAGCTCCTCTGTACCTAATACTTCTCGATCCTAATGCAGGGTTAGATTTAACGAACATTTTTGAACGACCAAAATCTGTGAATAAAATTTTCCAAATGGAAATATTGATTTCGAAAATATTGAACACTGAGTTCGCAACTACGAAAGATTTTCCAGTCTTGAAAATATTGCATTTCGAAATATTCGTGAACGGTTCCTCACTGAATATAGTTGATATTTGAATTGCTAAATAATGATACATAGTTTTAATCATTGTATCCCTATCTACTTGTGAAATAAAAAAACTTGGCCATTAAGCCTCATTTCAAAGATAACCCAAATGAGCTTCATTGTTAGGGTTCCGTATATACAATATACGGATACCCTTATAATATCACTCCGGATTTCTGCCTCTGTCACATCACAGCAATTTTCTCCTAAACTTCTGGTGACCAGATCAGGAGTACATATCGTAAATTAAAAAAAAATTATTTTAGGGGTACTTCTGGGGGGAAAAAATAAAAAAATCGACCGTTCCCCCTCTGATCTCCGAAACTACTGAGCCTAAAATTTTGAAAAAAATAAGAAAAATAGATCGGTGCGCGAACTTTTACAGGAAAAATATAATAGTAATATCAGTTTTGGGGGCAAATTATAGAATTAAATAAAAATTTAAAAATAAAAAAAACATTCAAACGCATCATGTAATATATCAAATAAAAGGTCCCATTCAGATGAATACAAGTATTGTTTTCATATTAAAAAAATAATCAAAAAGATATTAACGAAAATATACCAAAATTTACCCATCCCCCCCTTATCACTGAAACTATGAAACGTAAAGTTTTGAAAAAACTAATAGAGGTATAGGGTCTGACCTGAAGTTTACTGGAAAAATAAGCAGAAACCTCTACTTTTAATTGTGGGGGGCAAATTACAGAATTAAATGGAAAATAAAAAATTATAATTGTTTCTAACTGATCAAGTAATATATCAAATCAAAGGGCTCATTATGACGAAAACAAATATATTTTTCCATATTTTTAAAATAAATTAATTAAAAGATATTAACAAAAATATTTAAAAAATACCCATTCCCCCCCTTATCTCCGAAACCATAAGCTGTAAAATTTTGAAAAAAAATGCAGGTATAACGCCTTACCTGAACTTTACTGGAAAAATAAGGAGAAACCCCTAATATTCATTTTGGGGGGCAAATTATGGAATTAAATGGAAAATAAAAAATTATAATTGTTTCCAACGGATCAAGTAATATATCAGATCAAAGGGCTCATTATGACGAATACTAATATATTTTTTTTTTTAATAAATATTTTAAAATATTGTTACGAAATTTACCCAAAGCCGACCCTGTTTCATTTCAGTACGACAACAAACGCTTTGAGATAAAAAATGGTTCTCGAAAAGACTCGGCACCTGTAGGAGT
Source organism: Octodonta nipae (assembly GCA_034190945.1). NCBI lineage: Eukaryota > Metazoa > Arthropoda > Insecta > Coleoptera > Chrysomelidae > Octodonta > Octodonta nipae. The sequence goes on from CM067219.1 coordinate 128,787,830, forward strand.
AAAGATGATTTTTACGAGAATTTTCTATGCTGGGCTTATAAAGGAAGCAAGCCACGATGGAGAGTTCAGTTATACCGCGACTACTAGCGTATATGGGAATGTTATTGTTGTATGTTGTTATATTTGAATCAGCTGCTTTAATGTAAATAAAGTTCTAGAAAAGTGAAAGTGAATATTAGTTTTATAATTTTAAATTGATCCCACGGACTTTACAACAATATATTAAAAAAAAATTAAAAAATTACCCATTCCCCCCTTTATTCCCCAAACTATAAGACCAACATTTTTTGTTTACATGAAAAATACGAAGAAATCCCTAATATTAATATTGGGCGCCAAATTATAGAATTAAACGGAAAATAAAAAAATATATTTTAACGCATTACGCAATACATCAAATGAACGGGTTTATTATGACGAATACAAATACATATTTTTCATATTTTTAAAATAATTTTTTTAAAAGATATTAACATAAGGATTCTCATTTCTCGCTTTATTTCCTTAACCATACTACCTAAAATTTTGAAAATAATTAGGGGTACTGGTGCTCACTTGAAATTTATAAGAGAAATTATTAGAAAACCCCCATAGTATTTTTAGTGACAAATTATACAATTAAGTGGAAAATAAAAATTCAATTTTCAAAATGCTCATTTGTTTAAAAGATATTAACAAAAATATTAAACATCGACTTAATTACCACTTTAGAAAGTACACTATTTAAATTTTGAAAAATATATTTTATTTGTATTTTTAAATAATTTGAATAACAGATTTAATAATTTATAATTTAAAACTTGACCTATTTTGCCCTATATCTTCCAGTCTACAGAGCCTCAAAATTCAGACAGTAGATTATAAAAGGCTTCCCTGAAAGTTTATTGGTAAAATAAAACTCTAATGTTAATTTTTGGGGGCCAAATTAGAAAATTAAATACATATTTTTCTTATAAAAATCAAGTGAATCCTGAAGCAGATAAAATAAAAAGTCTATCTGTGGAAAATGAAAGTGTATATTTTTTGTAAATTCAAAACGCTTCCTTTAAAAGATAATAGGGCAAATATAAGAAAATGCACTCATTCCCTGCTTGTCTGAAACTGGAATATTAGAATCTTGAAGGTGGTACGGAACCCTTAGTATGCGAGTCCAACTCGCACTTGACCAAATTATTTTTTAAATAATTCGACAACATTATTACGATCAAGGAATCTAATTAAAGAAGTTCTTAAAATATTTTTCTTATTTGTGGATTCCTAAGTAGGTAGCAGAGCAAAAGTAGTTGTTTCCATTTATGATCGGGAAATATGGAACGACATCAAAACCACCTTAATAATGAACTTAAGAGATAACCAGAGACTTAGTCAATTTGAATCAGCTACCACATGAATCACCACTGCAGTTCTACGAAAGATGTATGGAAATTTTTAAGAACCTTTGTTACTATATCGAAGTCCACAACGATAATCCAATCATCAAAGGAAGTAAAAAGGCCTTCTTTGAATCCTCCGTTCTCCCAAGAGACAGAATGACAATGATGAACTGTTTTTATTGTGCAAGATGTCTCCAATTTTGAAAAATTTGGCCACAGATAACTTGTTTTTTTTAATGGATTTTTTTCACGTTACAGGACAACTCATTTTCTAAAAGTTTCTTCAAAAACCAAGAAATCACAATGGTTCACGCTTTTTATATGATTTCTTATTGTTCGTCAAATATTTTTGGTCTTAGAAGGTCAAGGAGTTTTTCCATGCCATATAATGTTTATTACCTTTCCAACGTTATAATAGATTGTCTATAACTCTTCTAATAATTTCCTATGCATCCTCAATTCCTTATTTTGATGGATTTTTGTATACCGCGCAGAAGTAAATTAGACCACGGGAAACAAACGTAGAATTCACTAAAAATATATGAAACAGTCAATTAAATGAACAATAAATTACCAATAACCTCGCTAGTAATAAATTGGTTCAGTAAATAAATAATAATTAACAACATAACTTCAAAGTCAGTTCAAAATGGTGACCTCCTTGTAAAACGCAAATATGAATTCCTCGGCGAAAAGAATTCTGAACCCTCTTTAAGATTTTTGAAGTGGGAGTTGCGAAAACATTTCTTGATCTCATTTTCATATCTTCACCTGTCAAGGGTTGTTCAATATATACTTTTTGTTTAACGTATCCTCACAGAAAAAAATCAAAATAGTCTCATTCCGTCCCATCCAGTTTTGATGGGATGCCTCATTAATCCATGCAGTTATAACTCTGGCACGGTTAGAAGTTACCCCACCTTCCTGAATATTTTAATTAGGCAAGCTTAACATCTTCTAGGAGTTTGAATAAATGGTTATCTAAGAAATTTATATACATGCTGGAATTCAAAATACCGTCAAAGAAAAATAGACCAACAAGTACAACACATATTCCCGCCCATCTCTCCTGAATATTTATCTAAAAAAGTGTGTTTTGGTCCGAGTAATATGGTAAGCGGTAAGAGTATATCTTCTCTGATATTTATAAATTGCACTATCTATTGTTGTTAATCGGGACTCTTTAGTATAGTGAACAAACTTAACAAGCGGACAGCTGGCCGCCTTCGTGATGCAGAAATAATTAAAAAGTAAATTTTTGCATACAGTTTTAATAACTTTTTTACCTTATTTCTAAGCTTATTATTACAGGAATGTCTTCATTTTAACCCGTTTGTAATACTTATTTGGCAATCGTTTAGGCATACTTAAACGGTCGTACGTTTTTAGATTATGGCTGTGATATTAGTTTTAAACTTCAAGGACCCCACTGCTTAAGTGGTACGTTAGTCAATTCTTTAGTCGTACCAGTTTGACCACAGGGTACGCCTTTGGTTTTACAATTTACTTTATTTTTTATCAGCATGGAGAAGTACAATACGTGGAAGCAGGAGAATATGGACTTTAGAGAAATATCGAAATGGAGAAATTGGATTTAATGAAGCCTTTTAGCCAGGGTAGTCAAATCTACTTCCCGGTGGCTACCAGAGTCATGGCAGTCGATTCCAGAACTCCTTAGTAACTAGGGAAGGAGAGGGTCTCTACACAAGTAGTTCGCCCGATACGCTTTCCTTCGGTATTGAGCGAAAGGGAACGAAGTCGACTTGTTAAAACTTAACACAAGTAGTCGTCAGACCTACCTTTATTCGGGACTGTGGCGATAAGACGACCTGGTTAGTAACTGTGAAACCGGCGTTGGAAATGTCGGGTCATCGCCTTGTATGGGGTGCGACATAGTATTCGAGACGAGAGCCCTTTGCCGATCTCTAGCCTTTTACCCTTAAAACTAGGCCAAAACTTCAGCAAGTAGAGGCACCTACACCTTTAAGCGGATGTCAGTCTCGTCTAGTAAAGTAAAAGAGAAAGACTTGTAGGGAGCCTAACGTGTCACCCATCAGCGTGGACCCTCCTAAACGAACGGGGTATTCGGAAGATCCCAAAATGGTTGGTGCGGATGGAGAGAAGCCCCACTAGGTTAGGTTACCGGTATCTCTCCATTCTGGGTTGGCTTCGCACGGACAATAGCAAAACTAGATTGTACATCTGGGTGGGATGGCGATCCTGATTGGTCGTTCATACAAGCATTTCACCCTTGCAGCGTGTGAAGGTAGACGACGGCCATTGGTGGTGTCGGACTGGGGATTAATTTGGTTTTTTAAAGATTATATTGTAATTTAATTTTCTGTATTATTTCAGTAATTAAGCTTCCAATTTGTAAGTAATGAATAACCAAAGAATAGTTCATCTCAGGCTGATTGTTTGTTATTGTTAGCTGTTCATGTGATCCGGGATTATTAAAGATTTTTCTATAAAGTTTATTGCATGTTCACAAAAAATATTTGCAAAGTACGAAAATGCCATAGGAGGTACGAATTAGGCGACTAGGCGCCTTAATCATATCTAAGGTATATTTTTGAAAAACGTTAAAATACGTGTTTTGATTAAGTAAGTTCAAGTTTCTAAGATTATTAATTAAAAGGCAACTAAATAAGGAATTGGTAGGTGCAGTCGATTTTATTTTATTTGAATTGAACTTATTGTTACAGTAATATTTCTCTAAAGAATACGAAATAAGCAACCTTACCTTAATGAAAATTGTATTTGTTTACCAATCCGTTGTGATGAAAAGTACATTCACGTTAAATAAGATTTTATTCAAAAAATTCAAATTCCCATTCAGTTGTTGCTCTACTCAATTGCAAAAATTAGTTCTCTTTTGAAAGTCCAAACTCTGAAGCTCTTGGTGTACTTGAACATGATAAAGATGGAATTTATAATTTGATATTTTTCTCCTAATAGAGGTTCTACTTATATCAAAATCCCTCTAAAGTTGCAGCGAGATACTGAATTTTTTATCTTTGTCGTTATCACTGATTTTATCCCTTCTTGTGTTTGAGAGTAGCAAGGACTTCCTGTAGCAGTGAACCTGAATCATCAGAAATCAAGTTCCACTGCCGTCTTAGATCAAACTATTTTACGAATATAAAAAAACCACACAAAGCATGAGTCATTTTTGAAGAAACTATTTAGAAACAGATACAAATAACATATTGAACGAAAGTAAGTTAAATGAGTCATGATTTAGAAAAATCAAACTCAACTGTGCATTTTAAGTAACACCTATGACAAAAAAAGTCTTAGCAAAATAGACAGTGGAATCCAAATATGTAATAATCTCACCCTACATTTGGGGCTGATTTTTAAATTACATATCTGTATAATTTTTTTGCCTGTTCATTGGGTTTTCTGTCCTCATTATTTTTCCTGCAAACAGATAAGTATTTGAAAATTGCATATGGAGAACAAGGTGTAGTAAGGCAATTTCGTCTAATTGCTCGGATTACTGGCTGTCTGTACATTATTCCTGTATACAATGTGGAATTGCCAAATGGAATATATTCGATAACGAATGAAGGAGGGCTTGTAGAGAATAATGCTTGGACATATCGATTTGTATTTTTAAATGCGCATTTTTTCAACAAAAAAATATATATAGAGTGTGTCATATGACACTGGCCAATATCAACGTTCTAATTTTAAATGCAAACCCCTGTATATTATTTATTTTTTGGATTCTCCAGAAAATTCTAGACATTATTCATGAACAATGTCCTACTCTTATTTTCAACTGGTTCGGAAATATTAAGTGTTTTCAGATATATTACAAGAATTAACATTAAAAAAAGAAAATTATTTTATTTCACAAATTCGCTTCATTACACTCAATACTTGATTCCCATTTAGCTCTTGATATTAAGATAGTAAGCAAAAACTATTTCATAGTTCCTTTTTACTAATTAAAAATAACATTATCTTGTTGTCTGCTTGCATGACAGTGGTGATGAGTATCAGTGTTATTGTAGTTTGAATTTCGTTAACTGTACAGTATAATATCAAAAAAATGGTTCACTTAACAGAAATGCACAAAATAACCATTCTACAACTGATTGGTTATGGAGATAACACACGGACACAAATGGAAGTCTCTCGCTTATTTCACGAAAATTTTACAAATTTGCCGCCTGTATCCCAAGGAACAATTAGCAAAACAAAAGGTTAGATAACAATGTGAAGATGTTTTGTTTTCTGAAGAGAACACATTTACACCTCACGCTCATTTTAATTGTCCAAACTGCTGTTATTGGTCTAATGAAAATCCTCACTGGATGACAACATACGCAATATCCTGAAAAAGTCAATGTTTGGGCAAGAATTGTTGGACATCATATCATAGGTCCTTTTTTAATTGATGGCAACTTAAATGGAGATAAATATTTAAAACTGCTCCAAAATAATGTCGTGCCAACTTTGACAAACTTATATCCTGATCCAGTAAACCCACAAGTTCCTGCCAATACAATATGGTTTTAGCAAGATGGAGCACCGCCCCATTACGACATCAATGTCCGGCATTACCTGAACCAAGTTTTCCCAAATCGGTGGATTGGGAGGCACGGATCGATAGAATGGCCAGCACGATCTCTTGACGCCATTGAACTATTTTTAGTGTGGATATTTCAAAAGTACTGTATACAAAACTAAACCCCTCAATTTAGATGAACTAAAAAGACGAATTACGTTTGAAATTAAATCAGTCACACCTAAGATGATGTTGAGTAACATTATTAGAAGACGTTGGCGGCAAGCATTTTAAACATTTCTTACATTAACATTAATGGTTTTTTGTATTTTTAATATTACTAAGAAATAATCATGATTACTTATTAGGTGTTTAGTGTAATGAAACGAATTTGTGAAATAAAATAAAGTTTATTTTTGTAATAAATCTAAAAACACTTAATATTTCCGAAACAGGTGAGGATAGGTGTAGGACATTGTCCTGAATTATGTCTATAATTTCCTGGAGAACACAAAAAAATAAATAATATACAGACGCTTGCATTTAAAATAACAAAGTTGGTATTTTTCCCAACACGCCCTCCTTTATTCGTTATCGAATTTATTCCATTTGGCTGTTCCACACTGTATAAGTAATGAATTGTATTTTGTACCACACTTATCTGTGTTTGGAGACGTTTCAGCTCCGACTCTGGAATCGTTGTCAATTGTTTAGTATTGTATTTCGAAGTTGTTTCTAAATAATTTCACTTTGATGTTAAGTTTGTTGTTTGTCGAAAATTTGACTTATCGGTTACTGGGAAAAAATTGAGGGAAGAGAACCCAAAGAACAACCAAATTAATGCAAGACCTCCTCAACAATATTTTCGAAATTACTTATATATCTGTATAGCCAAAATCTTCAATCCACACACTATTGGCCCACCCTGAATAAGGAATTCATATGGGGGTGTACATATACAGGGTGACACATTTATAACTGTACAAATACAGAAAGTATACAAGGTATTCCTATACAATATGTACTCTGTTATATTAAAATATTATTATGGCGATACAAGGAATTAGCATAGTAAATTGTCAGTCCTGCTGACTCCAGTTCGAAACTCATTAACTATGAACGTTTCTATTTACAATTTAAACATATAATTAAGTACTTAAGAAAACAAATGTTAACAACTTAATTTATATGTTATGGGATGTACCTTCTAAAGATAAAAAAAAAACTGTGCAAAGATGACCTAAAATGATTGTTAAAATTTTGAAGATAATATACCTATATGATTTGCAAATTTCTACCATTATAATTATGTAAAAAATTATGTCGCAAATGATAATAATTTCAGTTTTGTATTCTTAAGATTCCAGTTAATATACATGTACGACGCTAAGGCATATTCAATAAGCAAAACCAAATTGTCATGCCATCATACTATTATTGAATAAATTAACAATACAAATACACTTCAAAAGTCAATTCAATTCAAACCGTCAACAAAAATCAAGATTTTATTAACAGCCTTGATTTGAATTATTAGAAAATTGTGAAATAATTTTGCCCTCTAGCTGTGGAAAGTTTATTGGCGCTAGTACAGCTATTATGGAAGGGATGAGGCAACAACTGTTATTAACGTAAAATTTTGGTGGTCAATTAGCAATTAAAAAACTCAAGAAAATTTTGCTGCAATGGTATGTCAAATAATAAATTAAACTTTGTTTGTTTCAAAATGCTTTACGGTTGTTCAGATATATTACGATTTCAATTTCTAAGAAGAAAATGCAAGAAACCAACTCTTAAGTAACAATGATGCGGTATAAATAACTACGATACATAAGTACTTACATATTTAGAAGACCTTAAAGTGCACTGTATGTATAATCTCAATAATTTTAATTTAATATACAAATTTAGCGACGACTATTTCTGTATTATATCCAAAATATCCAGAAATGCAATGCACCTGCTGTTAATTTATGTTAAATAATACTGTTTAGGTTAACAATTGTATTGAAATTGAAATTTTTCAAAGGATAAAGGGTGTTCCAATTTGAGGTAAATTTCTAAATTTTTAATAAAATACACAAATTATTTGAGAATGATCAAATCTTCCATTTCAAGTTATAGTACAATTGTTTCGGTTTAGTAATAGAAAACAATATCTTGTAAGTGACCGCCTGCTGCTGTACGACAACCTTCTAATCTTTTGCCAAAATTTTCGATAACTTTCTGGCATTACTGCGGTTCATTTACTTGAAAACAGTAAATAATGTTCTCTTTTAGGTCATCAACTGTTTGTGGATCGTTGACATAGACCTTTTCTTTCAAATAGCTCCATAGGAAAAAATATAGAGGTGTTAGATCGCAAGATCTAGGGGGCCAATTAATGTTTCCTCTTCGAGCAATTATTCGATTACCAAATTCCTGTTTCAAAAGTTTCATTGTTTCTGCTGCTGAATGACATGTCGCACCGTAATGTTGGAACCACATATTCTGCACATCAATATGCTCCAATTCATCCCACAAAAAGTTAGTAAGCATTGTTCGATATCGATCACAATTCACAGTAACAGCACTTCCATTGTCATCTTCCAAAAAGTATGGACCAATCCCTCGACCAGCCCACAAACCACACCAAAGAGTTACTTTTTGTGGATGCATCGGTCTTTCCATTATTTCTCGTGGATTTGCTTCACCCCAGATTGAAAAATTTTGCTTGTTAACAAATCCACCCAATTCAACATTTGCTTCATCGCTGAAGATGATTTTGTTGACAAAATTCACATTTTCAAATTTCTGTTGTAATGCCCAATTAACGAATTGACGACGTAAACTAAAGTCTGTTGACTTTATTTCTGGCGTTATCTGAATCTTGTACGCTTTTAAATGAAGATGTTTGTGCAAAATTCTGAATAAAGTAGTTTTTTGGAATGTTCAATTGCAGTGCACGATGATTTTCTTCTGAATGTCCACTATGACTTTTATTGATCCAGTTTCCAGAAATTTTTAAACAATTTTTCCAAAGGTAATAATTTTCTCTTCCATATTCTGTATGAAATTTTCTTTCAACTTCTGCACAACTTTCACCAAATTTAAAATAATTTTAATAATAAACACGCGTTGCTCAACCGTATATCTCTCCATTTTTTAATAACCGGAATATTCCTACTTGTCATCTGTCAAATAACATATGGCATTCTAGTACAAAAAATATAAATGGAGGCACATTTAAAAATTAACTTCATTGATCATTTTCATATAGATTTGAAAAGGTACATTAACCTAACGGCTAACAATGTTGTATGTCAAATTGAAATCAAACTAATCAAATTCACTAAAACGACCATGGCCGTGAAATTTGAATTATTGCCATGATGTCAGATTTATTTTAAATCTCACTAATTTTATGAAACTATTAGTCTTTAAAATAGAAACAATATAAATTAAAAGCATAATTTTAAAATAATAAAATATTATCGGAAACACATTGATAAGTTACCACACAATAAAAAATTCTAATTTTAGTTGACAAACTATATTTAGAAAGAGTTTCATTTCTTTCTTTCTTTACGGGTACCAAATAAATGGTTATTACCATATAATATAAATTTTAATGCGTGAGATCTCAATAACGTGATAACTTTCGGAACCGATCAATATTTGTTCGTTTTTTGTTTAGTTTAGTTTGTTTTTAGAGTCAGTCTATCTTACACTTTTTTCCCAATCTGGCGGCACTGCTTGACATAGACAGTGTGGACGTAAATAATCTTTTTTAAAATTTTATTTTATTTAATGAATAAAGCAATATTATAAAAAAATTAAGCATTCTGCACTGAAGCTCGTCAATAGCCAATAAACAAAATAAAAACAAAGAACATTGGTTGTGGTACAGACAATAAAATAGTACCGAACCGTTTTGTCTTTGCCTATTTATATATAGATTTGATTTGATTCGCAATGTCGAAATTAGTCAAAAATCTTTAAATTACTCACTATCTTAATATTCTATACCTCAGTGCTTGGAAAATCTGGATCCCGTATTTCAAATATCTTTTAGATATTCAGATTACTTCCGCCGTAATTGTTAGCTAAGAGATGACGTGACTTTAAGAAACTACGATAAGGCACAGAAGGGGTAGAAAACTACTTAAATAGAGATATTTTAAATATAATGTTCGTGAGCTCCGTTCCCTTATGAAGTTGCTCTTATCTAAATACACATAACCATGTAAACTCAATTAAGGGAATGAAATTATTGGATACGAACTGACGTAGTCGTCGATGACTAGTTTTTATTTGCGGTTTTAACGATATTAACTGTGCTTATTATCACTTGAATCTGGTAGAAATGTACTACGAATAATGTCATTAAATTGAATTGCTTTACATATTTTAATTAACTGTGTTTCTTGGAAAACATCTTACATAAAATGTACATGCCATGTCAGAGTATAAATGTACGAACATTAATATTGTTACAAATTAACTAATTTTGAACTTATCTAACAGCTATCGCTTTGATAGAAATGTAATGACTCAACATTTAAAAGTTCTCACGATTACCATAGGTCAGTTAAAAATTACTAGAGTATACAATTTTCCAAAGTGCTTTTCCATGGAAGTTGGTATTTTTAATTGCCAAAAAATATTCACTGGTGTTTAATTGGTTTTTCTTGAATCAAGTAAATAGCATTACAGATAAAAACTGTTGTCTGGCAGTATTTATAACTTTTTAATAATTCAACCATCTCATGTTAATTCACAGACCAACACAAAAAATGGTTTGAAAACTTTTTTAAATTAAATGCTGATCTTTATAGATTTTAATGTGCCAAATCTGGCCTTAGTTTTTTTGTATCACCCATAGTTTACAAGCAATATGTATTTTTAAATAGTCTAATACCCATATACAGTATAATAGGGAAATTAATGAAACACAATGTTATATCATGAAAATAGTTTATATTTACTTACTATAGCAATGTTAAATGATAATACAGGGTTCACTTTTCAATTGGAATTGGTCTATATTTTCTTTCCCTTCTTTCCTTGAAGCTTCTTGTGTAGCATTTTCTACGATGAACCGCTAGCTGAACTTCCCGGTGAAGAAACCAACAGTAATCCCCCATCATGTTAGTATTCCAGCGGCCCTGATAACGTTTTTCCATCACTTTAACGTCCTGGTGGAAACCTTCACCTTGTTCCTTACTAACTTCTCCTAAACTGTCCGGGAAGTAATCAAGGTGGCTGCTCAAAAAGTGAACTTTGAGGCTCATCAAACACCCTAACTGTTCAATTTTTTTTAACATTTTAGCAACAATAGATTTTTATTCTGGGTCTTTTTCATTTCCCATGAACTTGATGACAACTTGCTTGAATGATATCCATTCTTCTTTTTCATTTGAGGTCATTGTGGATTCAAAGTTAACATCAAACATCATTTTCTAATATCAGGTCCGGTGAAGACGCCTTCTTTTAGTTTTGCTTCTGAAAGATGTGGAAACTTCTGACAGAGATATTTGAAACAAGGTCCATCTTTTGGCAAAGCCTTAACAAACTGTTTCATGAGACCTAACTTAATATGCAATGGTGGTAGGAGCACGTTTTTGGGATCTACAAGGTTTTTGGGTAAAATGTTCTTCCCACCAAGCTTTAAAGACTTCCTAGCAGGCCAGTTCTTTCTACACCAATGTTGATTTCTAGCTCTACTGTCCCATTCACACAGAAAACATGGAAATTTGGTAAAACCACTTTGCTGACCAAGTAGCATGCAGGTTACTTTTAAATCACCACATATCATCCAATCATGTGCAAAATAACCTATTTTATTTAACACTATTTCTAGATTTTCGTAGCTCTCTTTCATATGTACAGAATGACCGACAGGTAAAGAAGCATACATGTTACCATTGTGTAGTAAAACAGCCTTCAAACTAGTTTTGGATGAATCAATAAACAGCCTCCAGTCTTCCTTGTTGTACTCAATTCCAAACTCATTCATTAGACCAGGAATGTCTGAGCAGTACTCCAAACCCCCCTCTTGTTCAAAATACTTTGAAAAGTGCTGTTCCCTCTTTCTATACGCATGAATGCTGGTTCCAGCCGCCAACAAGTTCTTTCTTTCTTTCTTTAAGCCTAGAGCCAAGCAGTTCAGCTTTTTTTTTAGTCAAGCCCACATCCCTAACTAAGTCGTTAAGCTCGACTTGAGTGAACAATTTAGGCTCTACATTTTCTGTAACACATTGAAATTCCTTATTGTGTTGTTCATCTAACTCCGACTGTTCATCTTCTGTTTCAATAGAATTTAAGTCCCCTGGTGGTTCAGGGACCGGCAAATCTACACCGTGCCCTACTGGTTGGAAGGCGGACGGAAGGTTAGGGTAACTTATTACCTTCTTATTCTTAGAGTAATGGCCACTAATATCAACACTGCAAAAGTAGCAGTCATCAGAATGATTTCTTGGCTCCCTCCATATCATAGGAACAGCAAATTTGAAGTGTTTTTTCTCTTTTTTAGACCATTTTCTAAGGTCTTCAACACATACGTAACATATCTTATGTGGCGCCCAAGATTTATCCTGATCTCCGAGTTTAGTTCCAAAGTATGCTAAATAAACTTTTTCCACAAAGTCTGTAATGTTTCTTTGGTGTTTTTTAATTACAAACTCACCACAAATATAACAAAAACTGTTAGCAGAGTTTTTACAACCGCGACTAGACATTGCTCTGAACACATGTACAGGGAACTTGAAAGTGAGGTTAGGTAGATGGTTGGTTTGGTTGGTTGGTTTGTGGCCTTCGCCGATAAGCATTTAGCCAGCCTCGAGTTAGAAGAGGTGCATAATTAAATGCGTCTGGGATAACCCATCCTCCTCTATATTAGCAATTTCAATAAAAAAATAGATAAAAACTTATTCTTCCTGGACTTCCAGGTTAACTAAAATCTTCTTTCTTTGTTTCCCTTCTTCCTCTTAACTAGTGTCTATATATCACTAATTCACTTATAAACTATTTTCACTTCATGAGCGTCTCTCACTTCTAAAAGCGTCTATCATATACAGTTTTATTCATGTGCGGAACCTTTTGAGGTCTTATAATAAAACACTTAACGAACAATCACTAATTTCTTATACTATTCCTTATTAAATTTAACTTCTAATTTCTTTAATCCAATTTTTAAACTAACTAGCTATTTACACGTGTGGCCGTCCCGCCATTTTCCCGGAAGTTCCTCGAGGTTAGGTAGAGAGTAAACAAAACATCAGCTGTTTAGCATTTGTTTGAGCAGTGCTACCAACATCAGTTTTCTTCATTAGATCTACTTTTTCAATATTATTTGGAAATTATAAAAATGCTGTAAAATTCTAAAAATATTGCTTAATTTCATATATTTAACTATAAATTGTGAATAAGTGGTGGGTGATACACCTTTTTCAACATTATACTTGGATTCAGCAACCTAAAAAACATAAGAATAAGGTATTTTCAGTAGAAAAGTTTTTTCATCGTTGGCCTGTGTTATCAAATAAGTCCCTACAATCCATAAATTATTTTTTTATAGTTCTGTTTTATTGTACGTAAATTCAGTTTGAAAGCCTGCATTTCGGTATTCGCAATCAGGTAAAATATAGTGGTGGGGCGAAATCTCTTCCCCTATTGTTACTGCTGCCTATGAAACAGATATTCATTTTAAAATGGAAATTAAATACAGAGCATTTATACTGTTATAAAATTGTAAGTTTGTCTGTCTGTTTGTTTGTTCGGGCATCACGTAAGAACTACTTAACTGATTTTGCTGAATCTTTTTTTGTTGCAACGCCTAGAGTTTGACTTAAAATCTGGTAGACATTTTATCTCCCTGAATTGACAGAAACGATAGATATGGCGAAAAAACTTCTACCATGTTAGGTAGTATAATTATCTAATTGGTTCCACCTAAGCCCGTAGCCAGCAGGGGGGTCTGGGGATTCAACCCCCCCCCCGCAAAATTTTGGAATTTTTGGTTACAAGATTCAATTTTAACCAAGTAATCATGTTTTTCATAAGAATAAATTCTATATTTATGCAATTTTATATATCCTGGAAATACATGAACAAAAATATACATTTTACATACCTAATCAGCCCATCACCAATCAAAAAAATGTTGTGGTTAAAAACTTGTTTTATATCCACAAGCAGTTGCATATATAGGATGGGTGAAATATATGTCGCAAACTATAATTACAGCTATTCAGGTGTGTTTAAAAAATAAGTAATGTAATGATCTACAAGCTGTTCCATTTACCGGATGGTTGAAATATAAGGTGGGGTAGGATTCTAAGGATACAGGATGGCAAATAAGTAGTTGCATTTAAAAGGTTGTTGAAATATAGGGTGGTTTTATAATTATACAGGGTGGGTAAAAAGAGCTAGGAAAATTTTGTTATATAGCAGTTGCATATATGGAGTACAAGAAACATGGATGCAGTAAGGTTATAGTTATAAAGTGTGATTCAAACAAGGTTAGAAAAAATTGTAAATGACGGGAGGTTTAAATGAAGTGTGGAAAGAAATTATACTTAATAATGTCCTTGAAAAAATATGAGGAAAAATAAGTTGCGAAGATAGGATAGTTGAAATATAGGGTGGACAAGTGTTATGGTAAATTATTTTAAAAATGTTACATTGGTTAACCAATAAGCAAGTTGCGGTTTTGGTGAAATATATTGGGCATTGATCGATTTATAGTTATACAGGGTGGTAAAAAAATATTATACTGGGTGGCCGATAAGTAGTTGCATATACAAGGTGGTTGATATAGCGGGTGGAGTAGAATTTTTTTTGGTAGGACAGAACATGAGCTGTTGCATATATGTAATATCTGAAACATGGATCGAAGTAAAATTATCGTTCATACAATGTGATTAATGTGATTAAAACTATGTTAGAAAAAGCTACATATAAGGAGTGGTTGAAATACAGGGTAGAGACAAATTATACTTTCAAGGGTAGTTCGAAAATAATTATATCGCATAGTCCATAAGCAGTTGCATATATAAGATAGTGAGTGGACCGGTGTTATATATGCACAAGAGGGTGGTTGAAATATTTTGTAGAGTAAAATTATGCTTATACAGGGTTAAAAAATAATTGTTATATTGGGTAGACCATGGCAGTTGCCTTCTACTATATGGAATATTTGAAATATGGGGATAACCAAGATTATAGTATTAGATTGTGTTTAACACAATGATAGAAAAAGCTGCATTTAAAGGGGAATTAAATTATAGGGTAAAAAGAAAATGTAATTTACAAAGTGGTTCAAACAATTACAGTTATTCAAGGTGATTAAAAAAAATGTTGAATAAAATTGTTATAAGGGGCCGCTCATAAATACTTGCAGTTTGGGTGAAATATATTCGGGATTGGTGAATTTATAGTTAAGTAGGGTGGTTTACACAATTTAAAACATTTTTTATATAGGATACTCCATATGTTTCATAAGATATTTCTTTTTCTGAAAGCTTGAACATTCCGTACGCTGGTAAAACCGCGGGTAACGGCTAGTTATGATATAAATATGATGGTGGCATGAAACAGAATAAAAGATAACCATTAGCTTGTGTAGGTACATATATTATATCAAACAACAATGAATTCATAACCCGAATTTCTAATAAAGTACAAATACAAAAGAAAAAAGTCCTCAGATAATGAGAGTTGAACTTGGCTCGACACTAATAATAGGTTTTTTGACATGAAATTTACATTAGCAATTTAATAAAAACGAATACGAATTTCAATATTTATATAGTTTTGTATTAACTGTTGTTGTATTTTTTTACAATCGTCTAATAGAAAATAAGATGAGCATAAAAACCTATAAAAAATTTCTATGCGAAATACCTTTTACAAAAATTCAGTTCATTAATGTTAATTTACTTACAGTAAAACAAAACCTCATGAAATCGAATCATATTGCCAGGTTTTAGGTTCTATCCTGTTTTAAACAATTACTATGAGCAATTGAAAATTTTATAATTTTTTGCAAATAACTCAATAACTAACTATTCAGTCGGCTAGTTGAACCTATAATTTAGTAGCTATTGAAAATGCACATAAAATAAACTTACACTTAACACTAATTTTCATGTCCAGACATATAAATAAGTTCATGGGACTTTCAGTATATTTACCACATGGGATATTTACAATCATACAGAAATACAAAAACCTTAGAGATCCTTATCCTTTTTTGGAAACATGTCTTATAAATTTGCAAATATATTCAAACCATCCTTAAAATCTCGTTTAAAACGAAAGACACTTTAGGTTAAATTTTTGTAAACAATAAAATTTATTTGATGGACACAAGTGGGGTGTATTAGCTGACTTGTGATACTTGTAGAGCGTCATATATAGGTAGAATATTCAAGGGTTTTAAAACTCGCCTTAAGGAACATCTTAGGTGTCTTAAAAATAATAATTCATCTGGTGATTCCCAATTTGTAAGCACAATTTTGGTAGCGCTAGTGGTAAATATCTTATATACAGCTAATAAAGGTTATTTTTTGAATAATTTGGAAGATTTGGAAATTTTGAGGTCCTTTATAAAAAACAGTATGAATATTTTCAACATACAATTAATTCTTAATTATACACAGTTATAGTCGGTTTCGATATAGAGACACATTATATTTACTGAAGGTATGTCTCCATAGGGGGGTGGGATCTTGCATAAGTTCCATATTGTTTAAATCCATTGTATTTGCTTCATCTATGATGTGGTAAATTTTAATAATTTGACTTTACTCTATAGTTGTTCTATATATTGATACGTTCTGTCTTTCATGTCTATAATAGCAGTTGGTCTTGTCACAACTTTACTTTGTATATTGTATGTGTAATGTCTTCGATGACACATTACATATAATATCCAAAAAAATGTATGTATTAGATCTTGCGGTTTTAGTTCAATGGTGGTTCAATGCAAGTATATAATTGACGAAGGACCTTTAGCGGAACAATCAACAAAACATTGTATCGTCGCCTAAATTATTCACGAAATAAAAGTTAATCACTGACCTTTTACGTCGAAGCTCGGCAGGTGGTGTTTTCTTGGTTCTTCTTTCTTCACAGGCTAGCCCCGCAGCGGCAGGAACTGTTTTTAGAGATTCGTCTTGACAACACGTTACACAAAAAATAGCGACGTAATGTTCATTGATTGAGCAAACAAAAATGTGGGTTTAACAACAAATGATGCGCTTTTGCAAACACAAAAGAAACAAAATGAAAGCGGTTTAGCGGTTGTTGAGACCGGAACTATAACTCGCGAAATCGTAACACAATAACAACAAAAAGCGGCCGTCTTACGACGGAATCAAAAAAGCGTCCAAATAGCTTGGAAGTCAATACAGGAATAACGAATACTGTCTTTATTTTACATTTATTTTTGATAATTGATTTGTAGTTATACATTTTTTATTATATGTAAGTAATATGTATTTTACCAGATTTTTGTGAAGAATAAGATTAATTGTAGTATTACTCTGAGAATGGGTTACTTATAACCCCGAAACTAGTCAATTTGTCAAAAACAACAAAAACATTTTTTGGGAATAAAATCATTTTAAAAGAAGACCACCTCCAACAAGTCCAAAGGTTTGAAAACTTCTCCGCGAATTAGAGTTCTCGACTGTTGGCTGTGCCAACACCAGGATGGCGGAGAATCGGTTGGAATTATTGGCAACTGGTCTCTATGAACAAACATAATACGTTCCGTTCCGACAACAACGAGTTAGAGAATCTCTATGCTGGCACGCTTCTGAAGGTTACCTATTCGCGTTTAAAAGAATGTTTTTATTATTATTCAACCTATCCTCGTAAATTTATAAAATAGAATAAACGAGCGGAAATATATGCGCCTAAATAGTATTGAACAGCTCAATATTTAGCTAGTTGGTTCCTTCCAACCCTAAACGCGCATTTTGCACCCATTTTGTTCATAATAACCGATACATTATCATTGATTATACTAATAAAAAAATCATTTTTAGGGTTCCGTATATACAATATACGGATACCCTTATAATACCACACAGGATTTCTGCCTCTGTCACATCACAGCAATTTTCTCGTAAACTACTGGACGGAAGAGGTTGAAATTTGGTATCAATGTATAATTTGGTGACCCGATCAGGAGTATATATAGTAAGTGAAAAAATTTTGATTTTAGGGGTACTTCTAGGGGGAAAACTAAAAAAATCGACAGTTCCCCCCCTGATCTCCGAAACTACTAAGCCTAAAATTTTGAAAAAAATTGGAAACATAGAACGTTGCCCGAACTTTACAGGAAAAATAAAAAGTAACCATTAATATTAATTTTGGGGGGCAACTTATACAATTAAATAAATTTAAAAATAAAAAAAATTTCAAACGCATCATGTAATATTTCAAATGAAAGGTCTCATTCTGAGGAACACAAATATATATTTTTTAATATTTTAAAAAAATATATTTAAAAAGATATTAACGAAAATATACCAAAATTTACCATTCCCCCCCCCAAACTATAATGCGTCAAGTTTTGAAAAAAATTAGAGGTATAGCTTCTGACCTGAAGTTTACTGGAAAAATAAGGAGAAACCTCTACTTTTAATTTCGGGGGGCAAATTACAGAATTAAATGGAAAATATAAAATTAAAATTGTTTCTAACCCATCATGTTATATATCAAATGAAAGGACTCATTACGACGAAAACAAATATATTTTTTTCATATCTTTAAAATAAATTAATTAAAAGATATTAACAAAAATATAAAAAATTTTACCCATCCCCCCACTATCTCCGAAACCATAAGCTGGAAAATTTTAAAAAAACAATGGAGGTATAGACTCTCACCTGAACTTTACGGGAAAATAAGAAAAAAACCTAATATTCATTTTGGGGGGCAAATTATAGAATTAAATGGAAAATATAAAATTAAAATTGTTTCTAAGCCATCATGTTATATATCAAATGAAAGGGCTCATGATGAAGAAAACAAATATATGTTTGTCATATGTTTAAAATAAATTAGTTAAAAAATATAAAAAAAATTACCCATCCCCCCTTATCACCGAAACCATAAGCTGAAAAATTTTGAAAAAAATGGTAGTGTAGCCCCTCACCTGAACTTTACTGGAAAAATAAGGAGAAACCCCTAATACTAATTTTGGGGGCACATTATAGAATTAAATGGAAAATAAAAAATTATAATTGTTTCTGAGTCATGTAATATATAAAATCACAGGGCTCATTATGACGAATACAAATATATTTTTTTAATTTTTTTAAAATGAATATTTTAAAATATATTTAAAAAATATTTAAAAAAATTACCCATTCTCCCCGGTATTCCCGAAACTATAAGACCTCAATTTTTTGTTTATAGGAAAAATATGAAAAAAATCCATAATTTTATTATTTGGTGTCTAAGTGCTTCTTGGGAAATAACACCACATTAAAGAAATATCGTTCAGAAAACAATCTATTATTTGGCCCCCAAATAATAGAATTAAACGGAAAATAAATTATTAGAAAACCCCCATAGTAATTTTAGGGACAAATTATACAATTAAATGGAAAATAAAGATTCAATTTTCAAACGCATCATGTAATATACCAGATAAAATGCTCATTATGTGAATTACAATATATATCATATTTTTAAATCATTTGTTTAAAAGATATTAACAAAAATATTAAACGTCGACTCAATTCCCACTTTAGAAACTACACTCTTTAAATTTTGAAAAATATATTTTATTTGTATTTTTAAATAATTTGAATAACAGATTTAATAATTTATAATTTAAAACTTGACCTATTTTGCCCTTTATCTTCCAATCTACGGAGCCTCAAAACTCAGACAGTAGATTATGAAAGACTTCCCTGAAAGTTTATTAATAAAATAAAACTCTAATGTTAATTTTTGGGGGCCAAATTAGAAAATTAAATACATATGTATTCTGATAAAAATCAAACGAATCTTGCAGCAGATAAAATAAAAAGTCTATGTGTGGAAAATCAAAGTGTATATTTTTTATAAATTTAAAACGCTTCCTTTAAAAGGTATAAGGATAAATATAAGAAAATGCACTCATTCCCTGCTTGTCTGAAACTGGAATATTAGAATCTTGGAGGTGGTACGGAACCCTAAGTATGCGAGTCCAATTCGCACTTGAACAAATTATTTCATTTTTGAAGGATATACACCCTTTCAGGGACTATTTTACATTTTTTATAATAATAAATAAAGTTTCAGCTCAAAAGGCATACAAAAGACTTACGTAACTTAGGTGAGTTTTTGGCCTCAACAGAGAAAAGGACATGACTTAAAATTAAACCAAACTTGAATAAAACTAACAAGAACTTCATCTCTTAATGCATTCGTAAACACTGCACCAGTCACCGAGCAAATATTTGTTTTTTGTAACTTTGCAAAATCATTATACATCAAATCCTGTTCATGCTATTAAATGCCATGTTGTAGTCGATTTAGTACCTTACATTACAGTTTTTTTCTTATCAGTTAGTTGTCGTAATTAAATAAAACTATTGCAAGTATTATTAAGTTATTCAAGGATTGAGGACAGCACGTATTTACGCAGTGAAATTAGTTTCGATAATTTAGTTTGTGAATCTTTCGTGAGTGAAGATACTATTACAAAACCTAAAACAATATATTTTGAACCAAACGGATTCTGCAAATATTCAGGCCAAATTTTTTACAGCAAATTTTTAATCATTAATTGAATATATATGTCTAGTCTAAGGCTTTCACGTATGGAACAATACAAAGAAATATTTATCCGGGAATACATCCGTTAGTTATATTGAATCATGTTTGAATCCTGCAGATGTTTCGCCAAGCTCTCACTTGGCATTTTCAATGCGTTGTTACGGTGAATTGAGAGGTGATCTACCTGAGCTTTTTATTTTATATATCTCCCTCGGATGTCGTATCCGCCCCTTCGCTGCCGTGTCAGGTGTGTTGCTTGTTGACGGGTTTGTATTTTGTGTAGCTAATTGTGTTTTCTATTGATGTTGAATAATTGTCTTCCATGTGTTAGAGAGGTGCAGAGCATCGTCTCTTTTGTTTAGTTGTTTAAAACAGATATTAAAACTACAAATCCCATCACCACCCATCTGAAATACAGGGAGTTGCCAACACGCTAATTTCCAGATCCATACGACTGACAGACGACAATAACAAAACACACGAATTAAAACAGATAACTACCGCTCTACAACAAAAGTCTATATAAACCACACAATCAAAATGGCAATAGCACAACAAGACTATGAGCCAAAACCAAAAGATGACCTCACTGTAAAACCAAAACTAGTTTTACCATACATCAAAGAGACAACGGACAGAATTGACCGGATTTTTCGAAGGCATGACATAGCGACAGCATACAAACCGCACCGGACTATAGGCACAAGTTTAGGATATCCCAAACCAAAAGTTAAACTTTAAAACCAAGGGGTATATAGTATAACTTGCGGAACGTACGACAAGATATACATCGGACAAACGAACAGGAGAAGTTCAGTCCGTTTAGAGGAACACAAATTACCTGCCAAAAATAAACAAATGACTAATACAAGAAACTATTGAAATGGAGAAAACTAAACAGAGAGACGACGCCCTGCACCTCTCTAACACGTGGTAGACAATTATTGAACATCAAAATAAAACACAATTAGCTACTCAAAATACAATCCCGTCAACAAGTAACACACCCGACGCGGCAGCGAAGGGGACGGAGTCAATACCGACCAATCAGGCGCGATACGACCTCCCACGGAGATATATAAAATAAAAAGCTCAGGTAGATCACCTCTCAGTTTTTGAGAATGCCTTGTGAGACCTTGGCGAAACGTCTGCAGGATTCAAACGTCAATCAATATAACGAACTGATTTATTCCCGGATAAATATTTCTTCATATATAGATATATATCAGAATAAAACAAAACGACCAACTATAACTCCTCGACCTACTCATAAAGAAGAAACCACATGGCGCATAGCACATACGGGGTACTGAAAAATCACCCATACAGATATCTAAATTCAAACTCATACCACCGTCTAGCACAGTTATTCTCAGAACTGAAAACCATGATCCATAGATCCGAAAATTTAACGGACATCGAAAACAGCAACACCTAAATCAGTACTTGCTTCGATCGGCTATAACCACAGCATAACACTTACACAAAAAACTCAGAAGACATTTCGGCGGCTTCTCTCTTCTTCATACGAGGCACATCTGACAGAATCAGGAGGATCCTAAACAAGCATTAAATTGAGACTGTCTTCACTTCACTACTAATAAAATCGGGCAAATCCTACAAACACCTAAGACGAAAATTACTTTCGAAGACCAAGATGTATATGAAATGCCATGCAAAGATTGCGATCTTTCGTACGTCGGTCAAATGAAACGCAAAGCAAAGCAAATACACGCATGAAAGAGTATAAAAATGCAATGAAACAAAAAAAACAATGTCTGCACTGGTCCAATAACACAGGACACCTACTAAACTTTGAATAGTTGAAAAAATTGCACAAAATTTCAAATTATAAATTAAGGCTTGTTGAAAATTCATTGAAATCGCTTAAAGAAAAATGAGCCTTAATAAATAAGTGCAGTGGCAGGACACTATGTTTCAGACAAAAGTCTAGCAGCACACAGAAACACAGAGAACTTACCTAAGATAACGAACAGTATTTCAGTGGCGACTAGCCAAAGAATAAATACATTTTTAAAAAACAAAAACCCACTTCAAAAAAATAACTTGACTAAAAAGCATAAAATAATTTGTTATTGTAATTGTCGAATTCCCTGCCATAATCACAATGTATCCGTAATGGAGTACCGAAGTGTTGGAAATAGAGTAGTAAGGTACTAACAACGGTTTTTGCGGATTTGTCGGTTATGGGGTAGGCCTGAGAGAATTTTGTTAGTTCGTCCCGGATAGTTAATGCGTAGTTTTTTGTAGGGACTTCTAGAATATCGATGTTGACGCGTTCAAAGGGTGTCTGTGGGGTTTCAGTAATGACAAGTGGGCTGTCGAGATTTTTCCGGTAAACTTTTGCTCTCTGGCAAAATTGACAGTTTTTGATAAAATTGCCAACGTCCTTAGTCAGTCCTTGCCAATTGTATTTTTCTTTTATTCTGCGGATAGTTTCATTGATGCCTCGGTGTATATTATTTTTGCCGTTATGGAATTGGTCGAGAATGATTGGTATTTGGTCTTTCTCAACCGTTTGGACGATATTTTGGCAAACTTTCCATTTGATATCGATTTCGGAAAAGATAAACGAAAGCATTTCCAAAATGGGCAGTTCAATGTTATTCTCAACACAGAATACTTCATTTTCAGTAAACACATCTCTACTATTATACAGAGATGCGAAAAGAATCTCGTTGACTATTTCTAGGTCAGAAGGGAGAGGGACGATGTAATAGCGTCTTTTTCTGACACTTTTGCTTGCAAAGACATTTACTCTAGGGGTACGGAAATCAGCATGTTCCTCAAAAAAGGATTTTATGAAGTCGGTGCCAAGCTAAAGTGAAAATATTTTGGGAAGTAAATTTATAAGTTGTACTTCACAACTTCGCTTCTCAAATTCACAACACTTCATATAAAGTATTTAATTGTTGCAGTAAATATATATATATATATATATATATATATATATATATATATATATATTACAATTTTTATTTATGAAATGGCTTAACTGGATGCAGTTTTTAAATCTAATTAACTTTTTTGATATTACCTAAAATAAGGTATTTTCCTTTTAAGTATCATGTATTAGTTTGACCAACCTCTTTTACTGTTGAATGGATTAACTTGTGTTCTAAATTTGTTTATTTTGAGTGATATGGCATAATTAGATGCATTTTATAGTTCTTATTGCTCCTGTTTGATAAGAATTTTATATAATATGAAAAATGAAAAATAGAGGTATTTTACTATTAATCAAAATTCATATTTGCTGACAAAATTCGTATACAGTTGAAAAGTGGCATTCAATAAGTACAGTATACGTTTCTGACCATGCAAATATTTTTATGAATGATAACTTTTTCTCTAAATAATATACATACGAACGTTTTCCGATTAAATCCAACTTATGAAGACACACTGTATATAGAAACCAACTGAAAACCTCCATCTTGAAGTTGATTAATTGACATTTATTTCGATTTATTTCCAATCAACTTTCAATTGATTGTAATTTTTAATAATACAGCAAAATTGGATGCAGTTTTCAATCTTATAAACTTTGCTGCATTACAATTTGAAATATTATAAAAAGGTACCTCACTTTTAAACAAAATTGATATAGTTTTTGTAACGTAGTATACAGTTAGAAAAGTTACATAAATACTTATTATACAATTCTTAATGCAATGGCATAAGTATATGCTGTTTTTAATTTAAATTGCTTCTATTTGATAACAATTTTAGATATTAACAAAAATAAAGATGCTTCACTTTTAATCAAAATTCCTATTTGATGACAAACCTCAGCTGCAGTTAAAAAAGTTACATGGAATGATTACAGTGTACGTTTTAGACCATGCAAATATGTTTATGAGGAATAACTCTAATTCTCTTAAAATTGTTAATAAAAAGAAATCGGTTGATATCTGAATACAGACTGGATATACAGACTAATCGAAAACCTTTACTTTAAAGTTGATTAACGTACATTTATTGTGATTAGTTCAGTTTATTTAAAATTTATCCCGAATTTCCGAACAGAAACATTTCCATTTTTTAATACCAGCAACTCCACCAAAGCTTATTGTTAAAAATATTTTCCCCATTTTCTAAAAAACGGTCTGAGCTATGTTATTGAAAAAAATATATGGTGCTCCTTCGGGATCCCCCGGAACTAATCCAATTTTCCATATTTTTAATACCAAGGACTCCACCAAAGTTTACTGTATAAAAAAGTCCCTAACATGTTTTCCCGATTTTCTAAGAAACTATAAAAGCTATGTTGTTGAAAAAAGTATGGGACCACTTCGGGATATCCCCGAACTTTTCCAATTTCTTTTCAATTTATCCCATTTTCAGAATAGAAAAATTGCTATGTCTTTAATTCCACCGACTCCACCAAAACTTACTATATAAGAAAGTCGGCAAAATAGTTTGCTCCCATTTTCTAAGAAACTGTACAAGCTATGTTATTGAAAAAAATATGGGACCATTTCGCGATCCCCCAGAACAACATCCACTGTATACGGTCGAAATCCCTTAAACCGTTTGCGAGTACAAACATATAAAAATCATAGGTACAGACGAATTGAAGAAGTTCTGGATAGCCACATAACACCTTTCTTGACAAACAACATAAAGGCAAGAAGGACATGAAACAGTGACGATTTATTTTTCACCAATTTACAGGGTGGTAACATCTAGTTTCAGAAGAGGATGAGAGCGATCTTATCAAAACGTCATAAAACTATTTTTTTAAAACAAACTAACATACAGGAGAAAAAGATTAACAAGATTGGTGAAAAAACAAGAATGCATTCTGAGGTATGCAGAAAAAAAATGAGAAATATCTTGACCATCACATTTTGCAGTCTACGGTGAATAAGGTTGAAAGAAAATTCCGTCAGTTTGGACTGTCAAAGTTGAAAATTGAATGACGAATAGAAATTGGATATACTTTTACATGTTGGAGAAAACCAACGGAAAGCTACAAGAGAAGTAGCTGGTGATAATAATGTAAGTAAACCATTTGTATTGAGACTGCCATCCATTTAAAATAAAAGTTCTTCAGGAACTAAATGACAATGATCAAGATGGTACATTAGTGAAACATTTTGTCCAAAAAGTACAATTTCGTATAGAAAAATTGTCCTACCTTCGGATTTTTATTCATATGAGGTCCTGTCTTAGTATAAGATATTTCTTAACTTTACAATGTCACTGTGATATATACAATAAAATGCGTTATTGCTCAAAAACCTTTATTCTCAGAAACGTTTAATATAAATTACTTGTAGTACATCTGATCGTTCACTAATTATAGATATTTTATTAATTTATTTGAATATCTTGTCTGCTGGAATTTTGTCAAATACACGATTAGCAAGAGATTTAAAAAGCAAAGCGTACGTTTTTTCAAGACCACCTTTCACATCTTCAAAAAACTCCAGCCAATTATCATTTACCGTTTTTGAAATGGTATCCCCCAGAGTTTTGTCTCCATTGAATAGGTTATCAAAAAAATAATCTGCTCCTTGAACTTCTGCTTCCATTTCATAAGAATCCAGTACCTTATATGAGATTTTGTTTTTTATTTTGTCCTTGAAAGTAAGTTTATGAACAAGAGTTACGTTCTCTAAAAATAAATAAATATAATAATTAGTTATTTGTAAAAAAGCTTATATGTCTTTTCAATTCCAGTGTTTTATTTAAACAATAGGATGAAAACATTATATTTTAAATATTATAGAGGAGAATTATATCTCCTAGGATCTAAATGATGGCGCTGTAGTCAATAATTAATAAATTCTATATTCATAAACAGAAACTATTTATATTCATTACAGTTCCTAAAGGGGGCGCAATGTTAAGGTTGTTGATCTTTATATGTAAAAGGATTTCCCCGTCTGTTAGTAATTTTGTAACCTGACCGATTAAGATCACACACAATAGGTTTATTTTGTTGGTATGCAAGCATTCGCTGTTGTCAATTTACTAACGAAATGATTCATATTTTACCAGTAAAAGCAGAACAACAATTGTCTCTTTATTATAACAGTTTTCATACCAAACCAATAGTATACTTTCTATAGCTAGGTTCTTTATTAAACGAGGCTCACGATTTCTATTTATTATCTGATTTTTGAACTGCATAAATGTATGTAGCGCGCCTCAATAGTCATCTAACACACTCGCAAATTAATTTCGTTGTTGGATTTCTAATCCGTAATTTATTTCTGTAAATAATTTGTAATTCTGCTGTTCTCAAACATGAATTTAATGACAAGTAAAAAATCTATATTCTGTATATATATTTAGATTTAGTGTACTCACTGACAAAGATATCGCAACAGCCAGAAGATGATGTTTAAATTTATTATTATATTGGTAAAACATTTTTGCTATAGTAAGGAATAAATTATTAAAATTTGCTAAAATTTGGTGAATGCTTTTTTACGTAAATTATTTTAACAATTAATATTGTAGTCGTTTTTGAAAAGGTTTTTTCAATTCGAGAAATCGCTAATCGCACGAACAGAAATCCAACTACTGTTATGAGTTGTTGTCAAGCGTAGTTTGATAATAAGGCACCGGACGTCGAAGGGACACAAATGAAGTTCAAGATCGACATTTAAGACTTATGGCCTTTAAAGACCAAAAAAAAGGTCATCTTGTAAGTCTCCAAACGGTTTGCCGCTGTGTAAGGTCTTTTGGACTGCAGCCTTATCGAGCCCTCTTACAGCTGAGAATCGATGTCAATATGATGGGATGAGGGCAATTGCACATGGAAGTAGGTTACTTTTAGTCTTTGTTCGAGGCAACATGACGGCGCAATGTTATCTTCAGGAATTAGTGGAGACCTTAATCTCTAATTGATCCCATATTTCAACAAGATAATGCTGGACCTCAAGTTGCTTGAATTAGTTTAATTTTTTTTAAGAGACTCGTATGAATCTGTTGTCATGAGCTCCCAGATTCCCCGATTTTTCGCCCATAGTTTAGGATTGGAAATTTACCCCGCCCCCACGGACTTTGGAGGTTCTAAGACATAAAATACAGATAGCTTGGGATAGTATTACTCAAGACGAAGTAAACAATCCTATTGAATCAATGCCACAACTTGCTGGGAAATGTATAATAACCGCGGTGGACAAACACTTTATTAACAAACTTTAATAAAAACATCTCACTCTGGATGTTGCGAGTTATTTGTCAGTAAGTATATTTAATATACCTGAATTTAATTATAAAACGTCATCTATGATTATCAGGAAAGTTTTAAAGCGTTATACTGAAAGCTAAAGGCAAGAAATGTTACCAGAATGGCGCTGGTGTAGAAACAGGATATGATGTGAGTCGCTGAATATAGAATAATCTATATATAAATAGGCAAAGACAAAACGATTAGGTACCATTTTCTCCTCTGTCTCTCAACCGATTTTCTTCATTTTTCTTTTGTTTAGTAGCTACTGACGACCTTCAGTGCAGAATGCTAATATTAATATATAATATTGGTTCATTCATTAAATAAAATATAATAAAAATTCATAATTTACTTCTATACTGTCATTCCAAACAACTGACAGTGCCGCCGCCTCCAAACCGTCAAAACTCAAAACATTGGGTAAGTATATATAGAGGGACCTATCGTTAGATGCTTTTATATACTTAGAGCATGTACTGCTGGAAGTGGCATGCAAGCGTTGTTATTGTTTCGTGGTAAAATAGTCAATGTAGTAGATCAGTATTGATTTTTCGGACGCGTTGCAGTAACTTTTGTATTAAATATTCTGTTTTAAATGTGAATTTAATTATTTGATTAATATATTATTATCACAACCTTCCATAAGGTATTGTGTAAAAAATTGTCAGACACCGGACAATAGAGAATGTATTAAATATTTAAGTTCTCCTAGGGTTGTTGGTCCTCTCTTGATTGAAACCGCAAATGACGAAAACTTTTAGGTCGCAAAGTACAATTTTTCAATTATTATATCGGATATATTGCCAGGAACGATTCCAGCCAAAAATTTGGGGGGCCGTTCTTTGTCAAAAATATTTCGAATACTGATTTGATTACATTATTATTTTCTTTTTATTTCAATCGATTTGTCAATATGAGTGAACAATTTTGGTCATTATATCCACTTCTCCGATTTCTCCACAACTCTGTTTCTTATAAAAATATACATTTACAACCACTAGTATTACCAAGGTATGCTATATATATATTTTGTTTTCGTAAATAATTTTTGAGATATTCTAAAAACTTTTAGCGTTGTGTTTTAAATACACCCTGTTGCTAAATCAGAGACACCCTAATTGAATGCATATTGACGGATAATTTTAATATTATGTATTGGATTGAACAACAGCTACTTTGAAGAATAGTCTGGAAATGTTGTGATAATAAAGTATAGTTCTATAATTTATATTATTTATATTATATTTATACTTATAGTGACCTAGTTATACAGGGCTTTCATTTCAAAACTAGCAAAAATATCACACGGTAATTTACATTTATGGAGTGAAAATAATTTCCAATTACACCAAAAATTGGTTAATACTGGAATCGTAACAAAATAGTGACAATTATTTTATTATGTATATTACTAAGAAGATACAAAGAAAGAGAAACAAACACAATGCGATAACAATAAACTGGAAATAAATTTCATGAGAAGGTATTTTTTTCATATTACATATTTTATAACACTTTAAATATATATCTTGTCTTTTTTATATCCCGACTTGCGCAAACAATGTATGGCATCACACTCCCTCTTAGGCACGCTATGAGGGAAAATTCACTAAACGCCAGATATCCTAGATCTCAAAGGGTTTAGCTCTGTGGGAGCCCTTGCCAGGTTTTCAGTCCCGTGGTTGGAGTCGTGACGGCAGTTTCCCATGAATTTCCTGACCGTCCGGGCTGTCCCTAATAGGACACTTTTTGCATTTGTTTGTAAAGATGTTCGTCCAGACCGAGGTATTTTAAATTGTTTTATAGATGTTTTGGGACTACTCCTGTGGTAGACATAACAATTGGTACCGTTCGTGTGTTGTTCATGTCCCACTAAGTCTTTATTTGAAATTCCAATCTCTATATTTGGTTATTTTCTCAGCTTGCTTGGTATTTATATTATTGTTGTTAGGAATTGCTATGTCAATTAAAGTTGTTTTCCGTGATACTTTATCTACCAAAACTATATCTGGTCTATTGTGAGCAACAGTCCGATCGGTCAGTATCGTGCGGTCCCAGTACAGCTTGTAGTTGTTATTTTCTAAAACAGATTCTGTCTTGTATTTATAGTATGGTAATCTTACGGACTGTGATAATTCAACTTTCAGTGCTAGTTCCTGGTGAAGTATTTTTGCCACAGCATCGTGTCGTTCTCTGTATTCAGTTGCAGCGAACGCTTGCAACCTCCTGTGATATGCCGGATAGATTCAGATGTTTGGCAATCGTACCTGCATCTGTCTTTGTTAATAGAAGGGTCTTTAACGATATACTTTATTATATATTATATTATTATATTATTAATAAATGTGTTTATCTTATTTATTACAATACTAAGTTTGGAGTTGATAATGGGTTAAGAATATTTCTTGAAATGCTAGCACAGTAAAATCCTCCCAAAAGCTGACATTTAAGAGGTAGCGTACCCCATAAAATTCTGTACAAATAACATCACATTATGATATTTATAATGCACCATGTATGCAATAAATTTATTCTTATTCAAAAACCTTTATTGTGTTGTATATAAAAATAAAATCTTTATTCTTTGTACCAAATCCAATTTTTAATTTATTATTTTCAACAATTCCACTTATTTGAATATTTCGTCTGCGGGAATTTTGTCAAATACTCGACTAGCAAGTGCCTTCAACACCAGTGAGTATGTCTTCTCAACTCCGCTTTTCACATCATTAAAAACTTGCAATGAATTGTCGTTCACAGTTTTCAAAATGCTGTCGGCCATTGTTTTATCTCCATTGAATAAGTTGTCAAAAAAGAAATGTGCTCCTTGAACTTGGGCTTCTACATCATAGGAATCTACTACATAGTATCAGATGTTATTTTTAGTTTTCTTCTTAAAGGTAAGTTTATGATCAATAGTGGCTTCTTCTAAAAGTAAATAAATATAATAATTAGGATTTACATTATATCCCAATAATAATACCAAATATTAATCGGCAATTACCTATCAAATTAAAAAAAATGTTGGGTGAATACATCTTGATCTATAAAAATCAGGACGAAACTCCAAAAGTAAAGGCTAACAGTAGCTTTATCTTGCTATAACACTCATTTTACTCCGACAAAAATTAAGAAACATTCTAGAAGTTAACCATTCTAATAAAAAAATTGCGAATAGGATGATTAACAAAAATGGCCGAATTTCAATAACAAGCGTAATAACGGCAGCCCAAAAAACGACTAATTGAAGTATTGAGTTCTATATAATTATTGAAAAGGATACACATACACTCTGGCATAGTGGAAGTAACCAGTGAATTCCAGTATTTTCGTCGCAAACTATTTAAGATCGATGGTCGCTTGAGGCGACCAGTTTATATTGCTGCGCGTAATTGAATCGACTGATAGAAGCGATCAGCTGTTTCGATAGTTAGTTACTGTGTTTTTTTTATAATATATATATATATATATATATATATATATATATATATATATAATAACTTGATTGTGGTAAAATAAAGAAAGTGAAAGATAGTGTAAATATATGTACATTTTGAACCCAAAAAATCTAGTGCAATATAATAAATGCAGGGACTGCTAAAAGGGATGCCAATACACATAAAACAAACTCGTTACAAATTCCACACAGAAATCCAAAAACTGTCTAAAAATCCGCCTATGCACCAGAACACTTTCAACAAAACAGAAACGGGAACGTCATTTAGTCTATCCCACAATGCAAACCAATGAAAATATACATATAGGTTAAAAATTGTGGAATGAATCGATTAAGGAATTATACGAAAAACAACTGGGGGAAAAAATGGAAAACAATCTAGATGAAAAAGATGGCATGAACAACAGTTGGGAGAAACTTAAGCGAAAATTATCAACGAAGCTACTGAAACACCCAAACATGAAAAATAAACTTAGAAAAAGCAAGAACCATCAAGACTCTCTGGTTCAGTTATAAGTTATAAAGAAATAAGATAAGTAAAAGAAAGTCAATTTAAAATACAGGACAACGCAATCTCTAGAGGATTATCAAAAGTACAAAAGAGTTAACCAACACACTAGTTGAAAACTAACACTAGCAAATCATTTCAAAAGAATGAATATCGATTTTTGGGGACTCCAGAAACAGATTTTTGTATAAAACTCGATCTTTTATAAAATATTTCTTTGGGGTGTATTTTTATCACATTTATAGCGATGATAAAAGATTATCAGATAGTTGTCAGTGATAATGAAAATTTACGGCTGCTAAGTTTATTGTAGAAATGTTCCTAAAAAATCTTAATTTCTGATTACAAAGAACGCTGGCTTTATATAATGTTAGAAGTAAAGTCAATAAACGTTTGTAATGAAAATGATGATCACTATTGTGCTTAGGCGCACGAAGGCCGTTAAGGAAAAACTCAAAGACTAAAAGGTAAATTAAGCTGAAAAATTATTAATATAGTTTTTTGTATTTAAATAATGAAAAAAAAACATCACACACATCTGTTAATATAGAAAATAAAGCCCATTGTGCAGTCGACACGTAGGTCAATTTTTTAGCAATTAAAGTAGACACTTGTGGCACTACCATTGCCATGTGGCATCAGTGATTCTTTAACAATTCTTTTACACTTCGTAACATCTTTATGAAACCATTAGGTGATAAGTTCACGGGTATCATTTTTGGGGATTATTACATTTTTTTCCTTTTTCTTTTTTAAAGTAACACAAACTTTAACAATAGAAAATACTAGAACAGAAAAGCATAACATTGTTAATTCTCTGTTTTGACTAGATAGAACATATTTGATAAAATGTTTTATATAGTTTAATATAGCATGTGAAGACATTTTTTTTGCATTCATAAAATACATTTTATATGTTTATTGAATTTCTAGTGAATAACACCCCAATTACTGGTATGTCTCTATATTTCAAACAAACATGGAGTATTTGAAATTTACTGAATTTGGAATAATTGTGACGTTCATCCTAAGAAATTCAAAAAATATAAACTAGAGATGTCACAACTGTCTTTCATCTTTTTTTAACAACTTTTATGAAAGATCTCTATCAACTAACTTTAACAATGTAATACCACTCTAAGCCCT
Organism: Octodonta nipae; assembly: GCA_034190945.1. NCBI lineage: Eukaryota > Metazoa > Arthropoda > Insecta > Coleoptera > Chrysomelidae > Octodonta > Octodonta nipae. The sequence goes on from CM067219.1 coordinate 128,820,809, forward strand.
CTACTACATTGTCGAATATTTTATAAAATATCCGAAACATCTTTCTCAAAGATAATTGATAGTGTAATACCTAATCTGTTCAAAATATTTCTTTGACTTATATATTTAATCACCTTTACAGCATTTTTTTAAAGGTTTATCCCTAATTGTGAGTGAATATTCTGCTAATTTATTGCAAAATTGTGATTTGGCTCAATATATAAAATAGCAGTAAATCTTTAATTTCACATAAATTGTTATCTATTGTGGATGGACGTACAAGACTGTTAAAAAAGTAACTGGAGAGATTAAAAAGTTAATAATTGTGCTGAAAAATAAAACTAATAATTCTGCTGTTAACAGTGACCTATAAATCACAATACAGATCGATGCAGTAGATAAAGCTCAGTGCAGTACTCGAGTAGAATACTGTACGTAGACCCTCTATACTAACACCATTTTTTCATTTGCAATACTGTGTTGATTACTGTCTCTCCCCACAGAAATTCTTCTTCACAGTTATTCTAAGAGAAAGAGCTATCTCGAAAATGATCAACCATGTATGTAAATAGCATTTTGTTTATTGTTTGATACTTATCTGTGTTTGGAGTCTTTGTCAATCGCTGTCTATTGTAGTTCAAGGTTTATTTCAAAATGTTCGCTTTGATGCTGATTTTCATGTTTGTCAAAAATTTTGACACTGACAATTTGTCGTTTAGCGATCACTTGATTCTGAACGTACCGCTTTTTTACTCTTCTAGCAATAGATTTGTCCCACACAAATTGAGGTCGATTTTCGCGTTGTTTATCATCATACATCTGGCTTCCAAAAGCCATGCGGACAATTCAAATTTGGCCAACAATGAATTAACCAGCACCGGTAGCATAGGACAGACTGGGATAATACAAAGAATTTGTTGAAACAAGAAAAAATCTGAAGTGAGAAAACTCTAATGAACAGGCAAAATAATTATTGACATTGACATTATTTCTATTAATTCACATGACTGAAAGAAAAAACAATAGAAATGTCTCTCTATAGTAGTAAAGGAACTACCCAAAACGGCTTTTATGTCATTTACGCCTCCATATTTATATCTTACAGACTGATTTTTTAAATGAATATTATTGAAATATTATTGAAATACTGCATTTTGTTTCGATTTCATTTTTCGGCTTATTAACATGAATTGTAGTTACCAGGAACTTACTGAAATCGAGCACTGAATCTCCGCTACCAAAAACAGGAATGAGGAGTACTTTTCCTGTAATGTTGTAAGTAGCCTTTTGTTGAGCATCACATACTGTCGTAAAAGTTAATTCATTCTTATCTTTGTCAAAACTGAAAATCAAATATAATTAAAATATTTATGTTCAGAAGTGCTTTAAAATAATTTTTCTAGTAATATATTAATAAACGCGATATGCATTTTGAAGTCATTGTAGAGAATTTGATTTCAAATACAAGGTGGTGCAAAATTTGGCTGTCATTTTGATAAAAATGAAAAAAAGAGCTCTATTTTCATCAAAAGTTTATTTGAAATTGTAAATTTGATGACATTACTTGGAAAATTTGTCGGCATAGTTGCGCTCGTTTTACGCCATCTTGAATTGTTGCTCGCAAAACCTTTGCCTTCAAATTGGCGATTTCTTCTTCAATATTAGCTTTCAAGATTTCCAAGGTTGTTGTTTGTTGTGGTCAACGCGAAATTTTAAAAATCCCAAAGAATGAAGTTTGGCGCTATTAGATCTGGCAATCTGGATGGCCAGTATTCAATTCAATTCAGTTTATTCAATTTGTTCATTTACAGTTACTATTACAATTAATACTACAATTATAATGGCACATATACATATCAATAAATAATTATATAATTGGAAAATATTTCACTTTATGGTTTATCCGCAGGACAGAAACGTTCACTTCAACACCTAAGCATGAAATGCTTGTTTTGTGTATAAGTGATCAAGTCCACACAGACCAACCATATTTGTAATAATGTATTAACAGTGTTAAACAAAGCATACAATATTCACTAAATTAATGGCATGTGAAAGAGGAGAAAGGCGAGAAATTTGTCAGTGAGCGAAGCTACTAAGAATACAAAATACCAAACTAGGCTGGTAGACTCCTAAACCCAAAAACTAGAAAGTGTCAAAAAAATTTTACTTTAATCTTGAATAAAAGTTGTTGTTAATAAATATTTGTGAAATTCGGAGTCATGACTTTTAATAAAAGCTTTAAGTTCGTTTTTAAATTTGTTTAAGGACCCCACCGTTTTAATGTGAGCGGGTAAAGAGTTAAAAAATTTTGGTCCAAAATACCATATACTTCTTTGTGTGTGACGTTTTTTAAATAGTGGCGTTATGAGTTGCTCTGTAGCAGTACTTCTTGTAAGGATATTCGGTAATCGAAGCTCAAAGTGATGTTTTTTTTTAATATAAATACTAGACACTGAAGTATATACAATTGGGGAATAGTTAAAGTGTTTGATTCTTCCATCAATAAATTTGATGGCCAGTAAAATCTCAAATCTCCATAGTTACCCGAGCTGTCTGAGCGGTTACGGTTGGAACCAACACTGATCGAGACCCAATGCAGAAACTTACGAGGACGAAATTCAAACAACAGACTGAAAATTTGTCAAATAAGCAGTGACACTAAGTCCATGTATCGCTACATAGCTTATTGACAACTGATCGGCGTTATTCTGTTGTTTTGGTGTCGCTATTGGACCAAGAGGTACGATTCCGCGAAATTTAAATGACATTGAGTTGGAAAAATATTGATGATAGTAAATGGACATGAAAGGAACTAATAGCGAAAAAAATAAAGAAAGTCAACAGGAAAAAAGCTGAACTTGTTGCGAGGTAGTAGGTAATTTTTATAAAGATATTAATAATTCCATGAAATTATTTATATAATTTTGTAGGTAACCTACTTATTAATAACTTTGCAGAATAGACGAAAATTGTTACTTATGTTACCTGATCTTAGCATTTATTAAAATTTCAATGCATCTCATGACATGACAAGCTGTTGAGAGAAATATAAATACTAAAATAAAATGAATGAAAAATGTACAATGAACAGTTATTATTGAGTTTTAAAACGACTTGTATCGATGGCGTGACTTATTTACGTGGGAGAGTATAAAAATTGTCCCCTTGACACACTATCTACACCCAACCACGGAATAAGGCCTATTCACTATATATCTAAATCATCAATATTAAATCTCAGTGACATTTAGCGCCATCTGCTCAAAATGCAGCCAGTTTAAACTATGACATTACTTTTGAGCCACCCAGTACATTCACAAAATATGACATTGTTGAATATTATTCCCAAACTTACTGTGCCTTGGGTACTTTTGTCTTGGAAAACCCATACACTTTAGCGTCATAATAATGTTGCTCCAAATTTACAACAGAAGACCCTTCTCCAATGTGTGCTTCTTTAATCTCAAAAGGATCTAATGGAGGAAGACCCAGTGAAGGAATACCTAGTAACCGGGAAACAAAAATATTAAGTAGCAAAATCATAATACCTAGCCTACGAAATGTTAGAATCATTCAAACATAATACGAGTATAAAGTCAAAACCACGTTAATGAGATCTCGAAGTAAAACGAATTACAATTTCCCTTTCTTGAAACATTTTCACGAATATGAAATTCTATAATTGAAACTTAGAGACGAAATATTACCAAACTTTTGTTGTTTTAGTATTGATTGTACATAATATAAAAAAAAGCCCTAATGACACGTTTTAATAAGTCTGTGCAATATATGTTATAATGGGCGTACTCAGGGGCTGTAGAAACCAATGAATTGGCAATATGGGGATCCTTGGTAGGCGAATATGCACAATCAGAATATGTTGTTTGTATTTTTCTAATTTTTTTGGGATTAGCACCACCAATTGCTGCTATAAAAAACAACTAGAATATGTAGTGTCATGTCCATTGAGTTTTTGAGTTACGTAAATTGTTTTAATATTCAGTTATTTATTTTCTAAATTAATGCCTTAGTTACAACTGAAATTATTTACAAAGGATTTAGGTACTGAAATGGTAACTAGGGCCTTAATTTTTTTGGAGTATTATTGTTTTTACAATTCCAGTCTGAACTGAAGTCAGCAACTGTGTTTACAACCATCTCAAGTATTTCTCACTAATGAGAAAAGATAATATTTGGAGAATTAAGTTATAAAAGGGATATTGAAAGTTCGTCTGTCTTCTTACCCCTATTAATGTGGTTTTGTTTGTATAGTTTCGGGGTGTCACCAGTTTTCACATAGGCTACTCTCAAATTGCTTTAATGTTTTTTTGGGCAATAACATCACAATCGAAATAAAACGTCGTATATTGAAGAAAAACCAAACGTTTATATTTATTAAATAAATATAAAGCCGTTGACAACGAAGTCAGAATAGACTTTGAAACGTTTGGTTTTCCTTTAATATACGTCATTTTATTTCGATTCTGGTGTTATTGCCCAAAAAACACAAAAGTAATCAAGCATATGCCACAAACAATGTTTAGAAGACAATTACTCTCAAATTCTCAATCTCGAAAATTTCTTTACGTGTGTCAAACATATAATTGATTACTTAATTGCGAAATTTCCATAAAATCTCCTAAATGTGGCTTTATAAATTGACATTTAAAGTTCAAAAGTATATCTTGCTTCATTAAGTCCCGGGGCAATTTCATTAATAGGACGTTAAGAAACTTTTTTTATTAAATAATTATTCTATTGCAGTTCGTAATAAAGTATTTAAAAAAAATTATTTTGCACTTATCATTGCGTTGCTAGTTTTTTTTTTATTTATTAAGTTTGTTAATGTGTTTGTCCACCGCAATTATCTATACACTCCTCACTGAACTGAAAACAGACAGGGGGTTGTATTTAAATAAAGCCCCATTATTTTCTCACTTGTAAGTTAACAGCGAAATTCTATACAACTTGAAACTATTTTCAAGTCGAGTTTAATTCTATTTGAATTCAGCAAATTTTTTTTAATAATATGTCAAAATTACATCCAAATAAATCAGAGTTATGATATCTTGATGACCCTCCCATTTATTTGTTATCGCCTATCTAAACATACAATAAGATACAAGGTGTTGTATTTACAATAACAAAGTTGTTACATATCCCAGAGGGCGCGCTCTGGCATATATAACAACTTTGTTATTGTAAATACAACACCTTGCATCTTATTGTATGATACCTTTTTTCAAGCAAATTCATTGTTTTGCTGTAAAGTTGGTTTAATTTATTATTTTCTTGAACCAGTTTACTTTGTTATTTATTGTAGTTTATTACATAAGTGTACAATACAAATATGGGATGCTTTATAATAATCTTATTCAGATATGTCCAACCTTATAACATGTGAGGTCATTGTTTTTCGCTGTTATTCCCCTACGATTATCTAAAATTAGCCTTTGGGTGCAATTTATTTTGCATGCCCTTTAACATAACAGTTAATCAATCCATATATTACATTCGAGATACATTTAGGAACCTATCTCTTCATAAACTGTGTTACAGTGACACCAGTTGCTTTATTTCAGTAGAAAATGTTGAATTCCTACTACAATTAAAGAAATTGTCCTATTCAGCCCCCAAAAATGAAACAGAACTACTAAATTTTTGTATTACAATTTAAGCGATTAAAGGATCGTTTCATTCTGTATGTGCTGTCTTTCAGCACAAAGATCTATCCCTAAAGATTACAACAAATTAATACCTTTCGTTCCTATCAAGTGTATAGCAGATTCAATAGCATTGGCTAAACACTTGTCTCCATCGGAATTACCTGTTTGGCAAACTTGGAACTCGCTAGCTGAAAACGTAAAAAATTTATAAATCTGACAATTTTTATTATTTTGTTGATGTGATAATGGATATATTTATGTCAAAGTTTAACTAAGTATATAAAATAGATTCAAATGGTTGTATATATTAATTTAAACGTTAGCATTTTAAATAGTAATACTGTCACATTAAATCGTTTTAGTAATCTGCAAAATTAAAGCATTGGCAACTAAACAGGCAGAGTTTTTAAAGAAATAGCAAAATTAAAATTTGAAATTTTCCTAATCACGCAGCCAAAAAAGAAATTGAAACAAAAAATGTCGGAATCTGCATACATTTATAATCTATAATACTTCAGAAAGAAATAACAATATTGAGTATACGAAAATTATAACTGCAGAACTTATAATATTAGCATGAAAGGGTAGTGTTCAGAACACTTTGTATTTTTTGGGTTTAAAAGAGACAGCCTTTATATTTACATATGTATATTCTCAATTGCTTGGAAAAAACTCTGCATTAAGCGCAATCGCGGAGAGACTCGCTGTTCGCCTCTCCTCCAGTACGGACCTCGCTAGAAACTCTCAAGGAAAAACCGTTTTGTATTGTAAACCCCCTCGTGAGTGCGCATTGCCCAACAAAATAAACTTTAGTTGTGCCTAAAAACCCAGGGTTAAGGCCGGCTACCCACGCCGAATGCAGACAAATACATGGATGGCAGATTTCCCAAGGCTTTTACTAGATCTAACTCGTAGACAAGGCAAGAGTTTTCTTGTGAAGGGCAATTGAGTTTTTTGTCAAAACAGAACCAACTCAAACTACAGTCCACTTAATCCAATTCACTACAGGTAGTCTTGGATGTCTTCGCAGTTAAAGATAATGCGCCAAAGCCTTTCTGTAAAATTTATCTTTGATGTAATTTTACAGAAAGGCTTCAGCACTGTTAGAATAAATAAATACTAACTGAAGCTATTCAAAGCCTCATTAGAAAACATTTGTCGGAAGTTAGAATAGAACTACAAGAAATTATTATATAGATGTAGAATATCTCATATACTTGTACTTAACACAATGAGCAATGAAAAATAAAAATATTTATCGAGTAATCGAATTTTAAGTTAGAACCTACTAGCACACACTTGGAAGCACGAGTAACAAACTAGTCTTAATACCATAAAAAAAATGGAAACCTCATGACCAAGAGATGTCTGTACAAGTTTCCACTTATTCCAACAAATAGTACTGTATAATATTCACTGGACTGGGTGATTTAATAAATACATTTCATATGGTGCCACTGCCAGAACTATCATTTCCACACGAGTAAGTCAAACTCAAGTCACTGAAACTTTAGTCATTTGTAATACCAGACCCCGTACTTAAGAAAAATGTGGCCAGCCTTGGATTCCTGAACCTCGACAAAAGTGAATTGTTTTTGACCATTGAGAGTTAAATTTTCACGTCTACTTCTTATTTTTATAGTCTGAATATCTGGTTATATGGATAGAAAAAATTTAGTTTCGTGGCAGTGCTAAGTTTTAAATCCTTAACAGAAATAGCGTTTCACTTATACTGTATGTAATAATGGGGTTTTACCCCATGATGTAATTGAGAACCTTCATCGGTTAATTAACATTTGTTTAGTTCCCATTTATTTTCAAATAATGTCCCAGATTTCGAACAACCATAATTAGTTTCACTTACACTCTCGCCTTCGTCAAATTTTATACTAAAATAACATGTTTTTCCAATATTCTGACAATATAGGACACTTCGTAATTCTCCTTAACAGAATGGAGTATGACCTATCTAAATTAGTTGATTCATTTTCCAGTAATCGCTGGATACATATAAAAAAGAAACATTTCTACAAATTGACCACCTCCTTTTGTTAAATCGATTAAAAATAAATTAATTTCGCAAACACAAGAATTATAAAGCACAGCGAATATTAAAAATTGTCCATAAATAATACAGGAAACGGGTATTATCAAAAGTACATCCTCAAAATAATTTTTCGAAATGCATTTAAAAACCGCAATACGTACCTACAAACATATTCTATAAAACACGTAGTTACCCCGAAAAACTAACTAAAATACTAATTCTTTAAAGAGCTTTGCTAATTTATCTAGAGAATGTAATGCCAAAAACTGTACATTTAAAGGGCTAGTCGAATATGTATTATATTAAATTGATATATCAAAAGATGCTACATACGAGTATATTATTTGATTAATATATTATTTAAGACATCCTTCATCTATATATAAATACGCAAAGACAAAACGATTAGGTACCATTTTCTCCTCTGTCTCTCAACCGATATTCTTGATTTTTGTTTTGTTAAGTAGCTAATGACGACCTTCAGTCTAGAATGTTAATATTAATTTATAATATTGATTCATTCATAAATAAAATATAATAAAAAATCATTATTTATGTCCATACTATCAGTGCCAAACAACTGACAGTGCCGCCGCCACCAGGGGCCTGTTTCATAATCAACTTGTAACTTGTAATTTTGTAACTTGTAGAATTAAACGTCAAAATTATTGTACAAGTGACAACTTGTAAAATCCAAAATATTAGTATTCGAAATGTGCACGAGAGTAGCACAGAACACAGATCATGGAAAAAACAGAGTGTAGCGCAACTATTGGCGAATATGTTAAATAATGACGTTTATACAAAGACAATAAATAATGTTTTTAGATGAAGTTGAAAATGCTACATAGAAAAACAGAAATAAACACAGGTTTTGAAAATATAAAACGGTATGTTTCCAATCTTAAATTGTGATGAGAAATAAATAAGTTTTAACACATGTGATAAATGTTGAAGAGCTACGAAATAATGACAATAGTTATTTAATAGGATCACACATCACTCCTCAAATACAGATGACATTAACACCATATAAAACGAATTTAAAGGTAAGTAATCTCATAACTTTAAATCTTATGAAACACACATTAATATTGGTAAATTTTATATCTTAATTTATTTATTTCAGGTTAATGATTCTTGTGTTGTCACAGAAGTAAAATGCAGCGGTGTTTATAACCAGAGGCAAATGCATGTTGCTGCTTTAATATGTCTTTCAAAAATAAGCAATGAACAATAATGAGTAACATTCATTGGTCAAGTATTCAAAATGAAGTTCATTTAAGATGTTTTCATCGGTGTCCAAGACTGCATCTTGTCAAAGATGATCAATAACTCATAATGAATTATTCCAAGACTCTTAAAACAAGTATTAGAGGCAGACACAATATTTAAGTTTAATTGCAGAAGTAATTCCTGAAATGTTTAAAAAATGAAATACATTTGCATCTATAATTTTTTTATACCTCTTCAAAAGTGAATTTTAATTATAACAAAGTGATTACACACTAGGAGGAATTCCAAAACAATATTATGAGAACCATGTTGTTGTTTTCTGGATGATAATTGTGGCATCTCTGGTTTTTATTTTTTCTGAGTTCTTTGGGAATAACACCACATGAACTTGAAAGTCTGTATATTTCAAAAGTCCAAACGTTTCAAGGTCTAAATCAGACCTCGTTGTCAATGGTATTACACAAAATGAACAAGAAATTATATTGTTCATGGAAATGGGATATTACTGCAACTGTCACATATTTTTTCACCCTTCTTGCATTTTTAATTTTTGGTATATGATAAAAGTATTTTGCTCATATATGTTCTTGTAAACTTACTGTCCCATTGATCAAATGAAATGTACTTTTATTTTTGTATATTTCAGAACCTGATGTTTTCATGATACTCAAACCATTTGCTAAATACTCCAGATATTTATCAGAGAATACTTGAACATTCTTTTTTAGTTTTATCACAATTTGTGGAGGAATTTGGCTTGTAAGGATTGCAACATGTCTTTGGGTTCGTAATTAAAGAAACAGTAGTTACCTTAAAGTTGTTTAATATTTTCTTCAGTTATGAAACAAAAATTGTTCATGATATTCATAATGTTTTTTACTGCTTCCATCAGTTTCATTCTGCCTTCAAAATGTTTTGAAGATATTCAAGATACTTGCTTAAATTAATTAAATAGTTATACAAAGGCTTTCAGTAACACACATTTAAGCTCATGCCATTCACATTCTGCAGCAAATTCAAGTATATATTTATTTTTTACATTGGTTTGAATGAAAATAAAAAAAAATCAGATTTCCTAAGTAAATCAATATATTACAAATCTGGTTAAATATTTAAAAAAACTCATTTATTTTTAATAGGCACAACCAAACACAAAGCAGATTCACAATGCTATGCCTAACTTCAATCTGAACTGCTTTACATTGATAACAGATAATATTGCTATTCAAATAAAATATTCTATCAAAAAGAAACATATTCAACTTTTTTTTTGAATTGAATTTAAATATAAAGCCACAAGTAAAAAATGAGTAGCAGAAACAAATATTTATATTTGTTTCTGCTAATCGTCTTTTTTCAGATTGGAAACAGAGAGATATGTTATTAAAATGCAAATGTAATTCATTTTTTAAACATTTCAGGTATTACTTCTGCAATTAAACTTAAATATTGTGTCTGCCTCTAATACTTGTTTTAAGAGCCTTGGAATAATTCATTATGAGTTATTGATCATCTTTGCCAAGATTCAGTCTTGTACACTGATGAAAACATCTTGAATGAACTTCATTTTGAATGTCTAAGTGCTTCTTGGGAAATAACACCACAGTTTAAAGAAAATTGCTGTATATTTCAAATGTTTCGTGGTCTAGATCAGACCCCGTGGTCAATGGTTAAGAAACTACGGATTAAAAAGGCACAATTCTAAGATGTAAATTAAAATATTTTGAATATTTGACCAATGAATGTTACTCATTGTTGTTCATTGCTTATTTTTGAAAGACATATTAAAGCAGCAACATACATTTGCCTCTGGTTATAAACACAGCTGCATTTTATTCCTGTGACAACACAAGAATCATTAACCTGTAATAAATAAAGATGTCAAATTTACCAATACTAATGTGGGCTTCATTAGATTTAAAGTTATGAGATTACTTATCTTTAAATTTGTTTTATATGGTGTTAATATCACTTGTATTTGAGGAGTGATCCTATTAAATATCTATTGTCATTATTTCGTAGCTCTTCAACATTTATCACATGTGTTAAAACTTATTTATTTCTCATCACAATTTGAGGTTGGAAACATACCGTTTCATATTTTCAAAACCTGTATTTATTTCCTTTTTTCTACGTAGCATTTTCAACTTCATCTAAAAACATTATTTATTATTTATTAGGTTTGTTCCTACCTGCAGTATCCGTACCGCCATTAAACTGTCAAGAAATCGCCTGCATCGAATTTGTGCGCAACTGCGAATTTGGCACCGTTCAACGTACTACCATTGTACAGTCACAAAAAATATTAGTTGGAACGGTTTTCTGACAAGATTGTGGTCTGAACTCTACGACCTGCATTCCATAACCTTAATTTATTGACAGTTTCTACTGCGCATGATTAGTAAGAATCACCAAACGATTCTTGCTTTCCACCAAGGATTGAAATGACGATGCGAGAAACGGTACATTATTTGGTTGGAACACCGTGATGCATCGTTTACTGAACCGTCATAACTTGGTTGGAACAGGTTTTCTTGAATGCGCATGACGGTGATCGTCACATGTACGCTTTCGCATCGGGTAGGAACAAACCTCTTGTCTTTGTATAAACGTCATTATTTGACATATTCGCCAATAGTTGCGCATGTTAGGTGGCGCTACTCTCTATTTTTTGCATGATGTGTGTTCTGTGCTACTCTCGTTCACATTTCGAATACTAATATTTTTAATTTTACAAGTTGTCACTTGTATAATAATTTTGACGTTTAATTCTACAAGTTACAAAATTACAAGTTACAAGTTGATTTTGAAACAGGTCCCAGATGGTCAAAACTCAAAACATTGAGTAATTATATATGGAGCGATCGTTAGATGCTTTTATATTCTTAGAGCATGTACTTCTGGAAGTGGCATACAAGCGTTGTTAGTGTTTAGTGGTAAAATAGTCAATGTAGTAGATCAGTATTGATTTTTCGGATGCGTTGTAGTAACTTTAATATTAAATATTCTGTTTTTAATGTGAATTTAATTATTTGATGAATATATTATTATCACAACCTTTCCGAAAGTGTGTAAAAAAATGTCAGACATCCGACAGTAGAGAAAGTACTAAATATTTAAGTTCTCCTAAGGTTGATGGTCCTCTCTTTTCTTTAATATTCCTGAACTTGATTGAAATTGCAAATGACGAAAACTTTTAAGTTGCAAAGAACAACCTTCACTTATTAAATCGAATATTTTGCCAGGAGCGTTCCAGCCAAAAAATTGGGGGATCATTAATTTGTCAAAAATATTTCGAATACCGATATTTGATACGTTTGTATTTTCTTTTTATTTCAACGGATTTGTCAATATGAGTGAACAATTTTGGTCATTACATCTACTTCTCCGATTTCACCACAACTCTGTTTCTTATAAAAATATACTTTTGACAATTTCATGAAATAGGGTCGAATTTCGACCACCGGGCGACCACTAGTTATTATCAGTCTAGTATGAAGCGAAAGCTACTTAATGGAGGCCCACATCTACTCATATGAAAATAGATGAGTATAGGAATGAAATAAATAACTTAAAATTATTTTTGTTTCGATATGTTCTGACCGACACCATACTGCCTTGATCTTGATCTCTAATTCATACTCAATTGTCTGTGCAAGGAACAGGGACCAGGTAATATATTAAGAGTCTCTTCTTTTATAGAAAATCAATAAATTATACACGATATTTGTACACAAAAAAACGTTTTAATCATATTGTAGCGAACATCTGTAAGAAAGCTTTTCTATAAGAGACAACCAGTAATCGAAGTCATTTATCTAACTTTTTTTCCCTTACAAATTTCAAATTCTGATCTGTTACAGAAAAGCAGTGAAAAAATAAAAACCTAATCAGCTGATAGAATAACCAAAAAACTCAACAATCATTTCGAAATTACTTATTTATTAATAAATTCAACTTTTATTTAATTATTATTAATTAAAAAAAAACTTATTTATTAATTCTATATGTTGCTTAACATACTCAACAAATAGAACTTGCTTATAGTTTACAACAGTCTACTGGAATCCATAGTAAACTATGGAATTACCATTTGGGGTTCTGCTTATAAAACAAATTTATCAAAATTACAGGTTACACAGAATTATATCCTAAGAACAATGTTTAAATTAAAAAGTTGTGACAGTGTAAAAAGTATTTTTATCAATGAATCTCTTTTAAATATTAAAGGTCTTTATATGCATTCTGCTCTTAAGTTTATTCACAAACATACAGGTTCAAAAAAAATTAGTCATCCTTATTCTACCAGAAGCAAATTACTAGAAATGTATTCGCACAACCGTTACTCCAAAGCTGTCTGTCAAAAAAATATATATTTTAATGGAATTAATTTATATAATGTACTTCCTCGTGAATTCAAAAATCTTTCTTTTTATAAATTTAAATGTAAGAGCAAAAAATATTTCAAATTATAACATGTTAAGTCTAAAACTTGCCTAAAAAATGACTAACTTTCTACGTTCGGTATTTTGCTTCCTATTTCACTATGTTTCTCTTTTTTCTCTTAATTATAGGATCATTGAGTAATTTTGTATATTTGTTTATTAAGTGCTACTTGGTTTAATATCTATAGGACACAACACAAGTTTAAATACTTAGGTGTCCTCTATTAAAACATTCTCTTCTCTCTTTATATATAACATTTCATGACTTTTGTCGGAAAAGAAATACCGAAACAAATATTAATAAACAATTGCAACTATTTTCTATTATAAAATAAGGATGTACTGTACAGACATCCTTTAATATATTTTTTAATAATATAACATATAGTAATAATTATAATTTTTAAGAGAACATTAAACTCTAAGACTAAAAAACTGTAAACTAGTTTGTAAACAATAAACAATAAATTATCATTACTTTATTCGATTCATTTAAAATAAAAGTAAACCAAACTACAAAAATTTGCGGCGCTTTGAAATTGAAATTAGCATTTTTGTTTTCTCTGGCTTATTCTGTTCAAAAGTTTTTCGACTGTAACCAATGATATTAACTAATGTTTAAGATAGGGGTATCGAATTCCCCATTCATAGCGACTATCTTCTGACTAAGCCTTCAAAGGATAATAATCCTAACTACAATGTTTTGCTGAACATTTACATAATTATACTTAGGAACCCACCATTCTCACCCCCATTAATACTACCATCTAATACTTTAAAAACCTCATGATATAATAAAGACAAAATCATCCCTTGAGCATAATTCTGAATGTCTAAGCAAGAAAGGACCCATATGACCCGCCATTAGTTTTTGTAATTAGCTGGAAAATATTCATCCTAAAAATACGAATAATTTCATGATGTAATAAAAGTTTCATTCGAGTTGTGAAGGGTTTGATAGATGGATGCGCTGAATACGCAGTAAGTTCAAAATTCGTGGTGAGAACGGAGGTTTTCGCCGCCAGATTCATAGCTGATTCTGCTTTTTCCGGATTTAGTCCGCGTCATTTTTGAAGTGAAAACTTCTTTAGCGGCGCTGAGCACTTTTTTTTGTATGAGTAAAAATTTCCAAACTCGCGCCAGGGTCACGTGATGCTGATCGAAAAAGCGTAAGATCGAGGGGAAGGGAGAGGGGTCTGCTAATGAAAGGGTACGTTAAAACCGATAAATTATTGAAACAGATAATGATAATAGGGTGTATAACAAGCATATTGTGACTAAAATAAAGGTGGAAAATACATATTGAATAAGAAATAAATATTAATAAGAGTGGATCTATATATCGTCGCGGATAGATCGCTTCGCGTTATCGGTGTTGTATCAGATCGCCCCGCGCGAATATTTCATTCCCGTGTTACAGATTTGTATTAATTTGCGACCTGATTGGTTAAATGTGGATCTATTTGACGATGTCATAAATCGCTCCGCGTATTGTATGTTTATGTTTATATCGCCATTATGATTATTTATTGTGTTCTTCAGGTCGAAGTAATAAGGTGTTTGTTTCGTTGAGTGTTTAATAGTGTTTTTCCCAAGTATTTACAATGGAAGTAAATAACCTTGAGGACATATTTGAGTTGTTTAGAAAAGACCACCTGCAGATTATAGAGGCTTTGCAAAATGCGAATTTGTTAAAAAGTAACATTCGTTGCAGTATAAAGACCTGCAGAAGGTACATGGTGTTGTGGAGAAGAGTAGGAAAACCCTTGAACTACTCATTTGTATGCCGGAAATGTAAAACTCAAAAAAGCATTTTAAGTGGCAGCTATTTCGAAAATATGCACATGCAAATAAAGGAGGTTTTTTATATAATGTGGATGTGGGCTGCAGAAAGCAGAGTTGGTGTCGCAAGTAGAACATTAGGTATACCAGTACAAACTGTTATACAACAGTATCGATTCCTCAGAGATGTGTGTTCTTGGAAGCTGTTAAATGAACCTAACATTCATTTACTTGGTGGCCCAGGGTGTGTAGTCCAGATTGACGAAAGCGTCGTAACTAAACGTAAATACAACGTAGGGCGTTTAGTCAGAGAGAAATGGATTTTAGGAATGTACGATGTACAGCAGAAAAAAGGAGTTATTAAGTACATTCCAAATGGGGGGTCAACAGTTTTACTAGAAGAAATTATCAAACATGTCCTTCCAGGGACGGAGATCTGGACTGATTGTTGGAAAGGTTACAGCACATTGAGCACCCTGGGTAATGTATCTCCATACACCCACAAGACGGTGAACCATAGCAAATATTTCAAAGATTCAGAAACTGGTACTTGTACAAACACTGTGGAGAGTTTCTGGGCCAAACTGAAATTATATCTCAGGCAACTTAATGTCTTAAAGTCAGAAATGTTGCCTGAGTATATAGATCAGTTTATGTGGAGGCAATATTATAAGGGAAGAACTACACAGGAACAGTTTCGAAATATTGTGTTACAAATTGCTGAGAGATATCCTGTAGTATAGTGTTTTTTTTTTCGTGTTAGTAGGTTTTTAAATGTTAGTAAGTTTTTTTAATGTTAGTAAGTTTGAAGAGATGACATGTATCCTTTATAAATTTAACATGTGTATTTTACAAAAGATAATTTGTTAATTATATGTGTATATAGAGGTACAAATCTTTCATTATTTGTTGTGTATAAATGTATATATAGTAATACTAATAAAGTTATAAAAATGTATTTATTTTTTATTTTTCTCATGCAGAGTTTTCCAGCATTGTCTTCAACAAAAACGAAGATACAACAATAGGACGTGATCCTGAGAAGCCCCTCCCGGGCGGGGAGGGGGAGGAAGGGAGGGGCTTCTCAGGATCACGTCCTATTGTTGTATCTTCGTTTTTGTTGAACACAGTGCTGGAAAACCCTTCACGAGAGTGCAGATTCATACACTACCATAGTTATTTATTTATTTTTTTTTTTGTGTTGTCTACCCTTGAATGGCTTTATATTTGCATAACTTAGTGTTTAAGTTTAAAAAATGCCAAAAAAAACGACGAACAAGAACGTACCTAAACCGTAGTGTACCCATATTGTATTCTACCTCATAAATGATAGTACTTTTGTACTTATAATTAAACACAACGTTAATATTGAAGTTTTCACTTCTGCCGGCACTCCCGGAGTGCTACCGGTATTTTTTTCGAATTAGTTTATTTATATACGTAAACCGGGATACAAACAAAGTATTTCCGACGTTTCGCCCACACTTATAAGGTGCGTTTTTCATGAATGAAACAAAAAACAAAACAAATGTTATTTACCTTGCGACTACTCCATTCATTTCATCTTTTTCTCATTTCGGGGGGCCAATTATTATTTCTTCGTACCTATTACTCATTTAGAATTTATACATCATTGTGACAACTTGAATAAAAAGTGAAGTTTTGAAGTGTTCGTGAGAAAATGATTAAATGAATGGAGTAGTCGCAAGGTAAGTAACATTCGTGGTGAGGATTGGAATATTCAAAGTTCAGGCAAAGATTAAAGTAATTTGCTTCCTATTACTTAAGCTGATAGTGTGCTACAGTTAAACAACTCTAAGGTGAAGAGGAACAGAAATTAAAATATGGTTACTAATTACTCTGGGTTAGATTTCCAAAATGAAAACATCTTTGTCATTCACAATAGTCGGGGAAGGTGGTATGAGATGATACCTCTAAGGGAGAATACTTGTAAATCCGAGGACATACAATCTAATCTTAATGTTAAAGCTGTTTTCACTAGTCAGTTTATTTAGATATTGTCATACTTTATGTTCTCGATATCCATTATCAATTAGAGTATTATTAATTAGACTAAAATTCTTCTAAAAGATCTTCTTGTACACACGGGGGTATAAGATGATCCCAGGGGATCATTTTACCCCGTTGAGCGCCAAGCTTATGAAATAAAGTATAGCGATATATTCCAGGTATCTTTTAAATGATATTCCTGAAATAATTATTATTAAAGGGTTTATTAAAATATCTGTTTTGAACACTGGGATCCTTATTCATAATCAATATCAAAGACATAAAAATTTTCAACATTATCAATTAGAATCTTAACTTAGAACAAGAAAGTATATAAATTATTAATCACACAGTATTTGGTAAAAAAAACAAACACATATTCAATCAAAAGTTCAAATATTTTTTGCCTGGAGTAGTGTTGGACAAATAGCAAGTAAATTCAGAAAGGTTAGAAGGGGAGCAGCTGCTGGGTATGCAAACCAACAGGAGCTTCGAAGTAATCCTCGCCAAAATTCTGTGCAATTTAAAACACAGTCACAGGACTACCAGGGTTGTTGTTCATTCATTTTTCAAGTGTTGAGTTGTAATAAGTACTAAGGGCACACTGACACTGACATTCAATTGTTGAGACTTGTGTGTGCAGTATGGTGGAATTTATTCAGCATTCAATATTTACAATGCAGATGAATCCAAAATCAAAAAAAAAAATTATGAACTTATATATATATATATATATATATATATATATATATATATATATATATTCAATATTCAATGTTTTCTACCATAACCTATGAGCCGTTATTGTCGGGTTACCCAAATGTCAAAAATAAGCGTATTAGAAAGCTATAATTACAACAGACATTGTAATTAATAGTCTTTACTAAAACTGATATAAGCTCAAAGTTAACCTTATATTATATTAAGTGGCCAGAATATACAGGGTGAGTTTTTTTGATGATCAGTATGGGGATCTCGGAAACTAGCGGAGATAGAGCAGTGGTTAAATTGGGGAAGATCTGTAGTTTTACTGGGCCAATTTTCTGACGGTTTCGGATTTTTGTAAAAACTCATGGCTTACTAGATATTCTGAAAAAACGAAATTCTGTCAATTTAGCCAAATCCCTCTAGCTTCTTTGTTTTTGATTTTTTTTTAAGTGTAAATATCAAAATTGAAGGGAATTGTATCCCGAATATGATTGTCATGTCCTTGTTTGCGTGACAGCTCTTGTTTTCGAGATATGACACAAACTTATCTTTTTTTGAATGGAAACCATAGTTGGCTATGACCTTAAAAAATCGGAGATTTTTGGAGTTTTTAACGATATAATACTCGATACTCGATATAGTTATTCTTAAAAATAACGGAGTTATGGATGCTTTTCTCTCTTATTTTCACTTTTAACGTAGGTAGCCATGAAAAAGATTGTTTTCACTTTGAGGTTTCCTCATTTGAGAGTAAGTCTATTAGTAGTGCTGAACTGACAGTCGATATTCATAAGTTTTCGTGATAAAATGGAATATTCTAACGAAGAAAAACTGAATATGGTAGAATGTTATTTCAGATACCATAAAAATTCAGTTCGTGCAGCTGAGGAATACTTTCATAGATATTTTAATCGTTGTCAACCTGCTCTATGTACATTTAAGAGGCTTTACGATAGTTTACTCAAATATAGATCTTTTACTAAACCAGCCAAGGAAGGTAATCAAATTAACGAAGTAGCACAAATAAATGTTTTGGTAATGGTAAATCAAAATCCATCTACATCAACTCGTGAGATTGCGGCAGAGCTAGCACATCTCAACAAACTGTAGTTAAGGTACTGAAAGCGCACAAGTTTCACCCGTCCAAATTTTCAGTTTCTCAAACCTTGCTTGTTGGTGACGAACATCGACGTATTATGTTTTGTACATGGTTTAGAGACGAGACATGTGCCTTGACAATCCACAGTTTCCATTAAAGGTGTTATGGTCAGATGAAACTAGATTTACTAACTGCGGTATGTTCAATACAATGAGCATATCTGGGTTAAAGAAAACCCTTTTTATGTAGAACAAAGACGACCCTAGATAAAATTTAGTTTTAGTGTTTGCTGTGGTATCATAGGGTCTACTATTCTGGGGCATTTTATCTATGACGAATCACTTACTGGGGAGCGCTACTTGAATTTCTTACAATACACTTTTCAAGACATTGCATAATGTGAATTTGAGAACTCGTTTAGAAATTGAGTGGTTCCAACATGATGGAGCATCTGCTTATAACTCGTTATTAGTAAGACAGCATTTAGATAATATCTATCCAAACTCTTGGATAGGAAGAAATGGCCCATGCGAATGACCAACCCGGTCTCCCGATTTGGCAGTTATAGACTTCTATTTATAGAGTGCGCTAAAAAACAAAATATACAAAAGTATGAGACAGTTGGTGACCTAACGAAGGCGGTAGTAGAAGTAATTGATAGGCGGTCTGTGAGGAAAGCGGTTATGTCAATCTTAAAAACATGCAATTTTTGTCTAAATAACAATGGTGGACTTTTCCAACATAATTGTAACCATTATTATGTACTTTAATTTCTTAAGTTTTTAGTAAGTACCTAATTATTTAGTTTTTTCATTATATCTGATATACCTAATAAAAAAATCGTCCAATGTTTTTTGGAATAGTTATTAATAAATCAATCTATTTCATGGCTACCTACGTTAAAAGTGAAAATAAGAGAGAAAAGCATCCATAACTCCGTTATTTTTATGAATAACTATATCGAGTATTATATCGTTGAAAAGCTCTAAAAATGTCCGATTTTTTGAGGTCATAGCCAACTATGGTTTCCATTCAGAAAAAGATAAGTTTGTGTCATATCTCGAAAACGAGAGCTGTCACGCAAACGAGGACATGACAATCATATCCGGGATACAATTCCCTTCAATTTTGATATTTACACTTTTTTATAAAATCGAAAACAAAGGAGCTAGAGAGATTTGACTAAATCGACAGAATTTCGTTTTTTCAAAATATCTAGAAAGCCATGACTTTTTACAAAAATCCGAAAGTGTGATTAAATTGGGCCAGTAAAACTGCAAATCTTTCCCAATTTAACCATTGCTCTATCTCCGCTAATTTCCGAAATCCCCATACTGATCATCAAAAAAAACTCACCCTAGATATATTTTCCATAAAATGCACCACTGACGCCTCTAGTACAAATTGGCTGAGGCGGGTGGGTATGTAGTGCTATATTTTGCCAAGGAATTCAACTTGATGGCATTTACTTTCTGTGCACAATCGAAAAGGATCATCTTACCTCTAGAGATCAACTCGTACACCTTTCCCCTACTCAAGTTATAAATTCGAAATATGATCTGACTTTTAATACCAAACTAAACTGACTGAAATAAAGTCACTTAAAAATTGACTGGGCCCCTATTCTGAAAATCTTTCGACCTCCTACCACTCGATTTAGGACGAATGTCATATGAAATCTGACATAAATGAAGTTTAATACTGAGTTAAACTTCATTTATGATAATTTTCATGCAACTTCTCGAGAATAGGGCCCCTGAGTGTTCAAATAATTTTCTGTACGTCCAATATCATTTACAATTATGTGACGATGTCAATTAATTTCTATATACAGGGTCTTCCCGCGGGAGTAACCATAACTTTTCGTGACAATATTAAGAATTAAACAGACTACAGTTAGATTATAAAATGTCAACAATAATTATTGGCAAGTAAGTTAGGGTATGAATATAAGCTACATTTTCACAAAGAATGTTTATTTAAAGCTGCAGGAATAGAGGATGGGATTGCTGTTTTTGTCTAAAATATACCAAGGAAATTGTTTTGTGCTAAAGATAACAGATTTTTATATTATCCAGTCATTTCCTCGAAAAAAAAACGACTTAGAAATGCAAATGAACTGAGATAGCTCAATTTTTGGTATGACGTGGGGTGTGCCTAGAAAAGCTTAACTTGAAATTGTCTACCAAGATTTCCTGTGTGGGCTTTCGGCCATTTTGAAAAAAGCGGAAAATGGTTTTTTGGACAATAACTCGGCTATCCGACGAGATGCGAAAATTGTGATAGAAAACATTATTGTGTTATTTTTCGCGTATCACGCAGTGTTATCCAGGTATTAATCGAAAAATTCAAAAATTTAGGACATGAAATTTGTTTTTTGCTATCTTTTTTCTGCTGATCTATATCGATCAAATCGCCGAAAGGAATCTTGTAGGGCGTATTCAGATCTAATTTTTTTTTTCTTTTTTTTTTGACAAACATTTCGATCTGTAACGCGCTTCTAAGAACGCGCATACAGAGCATCAGTTAGAGTTTGAATCTATTTTCGAACGCGCTCAAGTTAATATCATATCGTATCGACTCTCTGCTGCTTATAGTATATACCGTTTCAACAGACTCCACAACTCGAACAATGTACGGAGGACGAAAACGTCCAGCCTGGAAAATAATGAAAAAAAGTCCACCGTTCAATCTTCTCGAGTGCACAAAAAATTATTCAGCAAAAAAATTCCATATGTGTTTTTGTATTCCATACACATTTATTTTGTATCGAAAATATTTCTTGGCAAACCTTTTAACCGTTTAAGCATTTGTATCTCTACTTTTTTATCACAAAAATGTACTCTAACACTTTTTATTCGTTTAAACGTGTGCTTTGTATTTTTGTTTATAATAAAAATTTATTGTAAAACCTTTTATTTGAAATAACGTGTGCATAAAACCGAAGTATGAAATATATGCACAAAATATGTAATTTGTTGCTTTATTCGCTGGGCGCAGACTCACCAACTTTGCGGCACGCTGGAGATCCTAAAATTTAATGTACTAAATTTTTTATTTATCCGATCGATAACAATGCATGATACTCGAAAAATATAGGACATTATAGAGCATAGAAAAGCTACAGAAAAGTACCTCAAAGTTTCCTTGGACTTCCATCGTCTTGAAAAGGTTGATCTCACAACGTTTCAATTCCTGGAGCACCTAAACCGATGCCAACCATCCATTAGATTCACCATGGAGGTGGAAGAAGGTGGGTGCCTACCATTCGTAGATGTAAAGTGTCAAAGGACTAGGACCGCAATCCAAATAACAGTCTACAGGAAGGCTACCCACACAGGACTGTATCTACATTACAATTCTAACCACCCATCAACAACGAAAACTGTCATTATCAAAACTTTAATCCATAGAGCCAAAAATATCTGTAGTACGCCAGAAGTCCTCAAAGAAGAACAAGTGAAACTTAGAAAAGACCTTTTGGCGAATGGATACCCGGAAATCATCATTAACAAGACGTTTGAAGAAATGGACAAACCACCTAGGCAGGAAGAGGAAACCACGATAGCAACACTATTATTACCGTATACGAAAAGCTTGTCGGAGAAACTTAGACGAATTGCACCCAGATATGGAATCAGAATGATTTTCAAAATCAGCAACACTCTAAGGAGCATGATTTCAAGAACGAGGCCGGACGCTCCAGCAATACCAAATAACTGCATATACAGTATACCTTGTGAATGTGGCAATCTTTACATTGGAGAGACAAAGCGACCCCTGGACACCAGGGTTAAGGAACACCGCACAGCTACTCAAAGGGCGGAGCTGTCGAAGTCTGGGCTAGCTAACGACGCGTGGACCGAACACCACAACATCAACTGGGACCAGGCCAGGGTAATTCACAAGGAGGAGCATCGGTATTAAAGAAAATTTATAGAGACAGCATATATAATCTCGAACGAGAATATAATTAGCAAGTCCAGCGTCCAAATTAAAAACATTTGGAAACCACTTCTTCGGCCACTGTCGCTACGCATCACCGACAACCAACCGCCAGATACGACGGAGCTGATTGGACCGAATGCGACCCAATGACCATGACCGGCGACGCATGACAGATTAAAGGCATAAATACCAGGGATAAATTGAATTCCGCATCATTCACCTGATGACGATAGCAGATACACAGCTATTGAAACGTTGTGAGATCAAGCTTTTCAAGACGATGGAAGTCCAAGGAAACTTCGAGGAACGAGGGACATTATCTACCAGATTCAGACTAACTACAGAAAAGCATTCTATCAAAATTTTCGTATCCGGTCGAATGGCCCAGTTACCCTCAAAAAAGCAACATTACCCATTTTATTGTGTTCATTGGGTTTTCTCTCCCTAATTTTTTTTCCTGCAATAGATGATAAATATTTAAAAATTGTATAGAACAAAGTGTAGTAAAATTGCCCGGATTACCGGCTGTCTGTACAGCGATTCTTCCTCACACTTATTATGAGAGAAAGAGATGTCTACAAAATGATCAACCAGTATTCTTGTATATAAATAATGTATTGTATACTGTGTTATACTTATCTGTGTTTGGAGAGGTTTCAACTCCGAGTCTGGAGTCGTTGTCAGTCGTTTAGTGTTATAGTCGAGGTTTTTTCTAAAAAATTTTGGCTTTAATGTTGGATTTGTTGTTTGTCAAAAAAATTTATAATGAGAATTTATC
This sequence comes from Octodonta nipae, assembly GCA_034190945.1. NCBI lineage: Eukaryota > Metazoa > Arthropoda > Insecta > Coleoptera > Chrysomelidae > Octodonta > Octodonta nipae. The sequence continues at coordinate 128,844,510 of CM067219.1, forward strand.
GTTTGGCGATCCCTTGATTGTTGAGGCTGTACTGTTAGCAATAGATTTATCCAGTCCAAATGAAGGTCGATTTCAGAGTTGTTTATCATCATACTCTTTTTTAAATTTTCCTCTTTCAACAAAATCTTTGTTTTATCCCACTCTATCCTATGATTGCCGGTACTGGTTAATACATGATTGGCCAAATTTGATTTGGCGACATGTCTTTTGGAAATATTATATTGATGTTCTTTTTTCTTACCTCTTTTTTCAAGATAGCAAAAAACCCACATAGAAGATCTTGGTCAACAATCTCTAGGGACCCCCACCTCATATAAAAAAATTAATTTTCTCGGTTCATTTGCATTTCCAATTGTATATAATGACTGGAGTAATAAGCCAATATAGAATAAGTAGTTTTCTTAATTATTGAGTAAACTCATCGGTCCTAGATAAAAATGATTGGGTCATCTACAAATTAACATATTGCAAAAATTGTTCTAAGAAACTTTATAAGATTAGATTTTTTAACCATGGAACTGTGGAAAGTTGAATGGTGCAAAATATTCTACTTAAATAATCTCGATAGCTAATAAGTTCAGATTACAATTTGTAATTTGCCCTGACGGGATAAACAAATAATATTTTGCAAAAACTATATTATATGTCCATTTATTGCAGCCTCTTCAAGTTTTGGAATCGTTGTACAATAAAAGCGGTTTGATCTATATCAAAGATACGTTTGCAACAAAACTGAAAAATCTCAATTTTCAAGTTCTTCTGCCATCAATAACTTATTTAACTGTTGATTGATTTTAATTTAAGAGCCTCAGTTTGTAGATAACTTTGTTTGCCCAAAAAACCTTCTGAAAATCATTCTTCTCTACGATGCATTTTTTGTCATATTTCTAAAAAACTACTTTTTCGATTTATTGTTGAAACAAAATAATGAAGCAAAATTTTCTTGAAACTGATATGGGAGATTAATGCGTAAAAACTCCCTTTATGAATTCTATTAGTTGCATATTACATTCTCACTGTCTATATTAAGTTAAAATTTTGACATAATTTCCATAAAAAATGTCTTATCCTTCACACGATATTCTAACGTTTGTTCAATCAGAAAAGAATCCAAATATCTGAATTTATTCCTTGAGCATAAAAAACAATTTTGCACACTAATGTCTATATATAACTTTTAAAACAAAAATCTGTACAGTATCTGGAAGTATATATCAGTTTTCACATTTTCTTTTCAAACTAGCTAATTTATAATTACTAGTGGTCGAAATTCGGCCCTATTTTATCAAATTGTAAACATTTGTGGGGTTCTTTTGTCAAAGTATATTTTCAAAAAAAAAGTTAAGGAAAAATCGGAAAAGTAGGTAATGACAGGTCATATTGACAAATCTATTGACCGAAAATAAAAAATTAATCAAAAATAGATATTCCAAATAATTTTGAAAATTTTTGGTTGGAACCGCTCCTGGTAAAATGTTCGATATAACAATAATAATTTTAAGATTGTTCTTTGAAACCTAAAAGTTTCCATCATTTGCGGTTTCAATCACATTCATAGTTATTGAAGCAAAGAAATGAACAACACTCCTATCAGAAGTTCAATCTTTAATATATTGTCTATTGTTGACTGACAATTTTTTACACATCTTTGGAAGATTGTCTTAATAATATATTAATAAAATAATTAAAGTCACATCAAAAATAGAACATTTAATGTGAAAACCACTGCACCGAAAAATCAATACTGGTTTACTACATCGACTATTTTAGTAACAATATAACGCTTTATGATGAACTATCAAAGTTAATCTTCGCTTGATGGTCTGACAGAACGTTAGCGAGTCAGTGTCAACCAATCTAACTGCATCTAACGCTCCCTCCATATGTAGTTACTCAATGTTTTGACTGTCTAGGGCAGTTATTATGCAACATTTCGAAGGAAAAATATGTTGAATAAAAATACATTTTATTCTAGAATAGAGGTGTAGGTAGCTAACTTACCATAACAAATCTGTAGATGTCTATTTTACTTAAAAGTCAGTCACCTTGTAATAAAAGCCAGGATTTTGCCGGAATGGGCCCATGTAACATAAAATAAATTATCTATGAGATAAAATACATGGACAGAAAACAGTGAAAGGACACGGCCTTTAAATATATTTGAATATGAAGTTGTACCTAATTTTCAATTCTCTATAAAAATATTAACATAATATTATATATTACATTAATATTAAACATAAATTTTTTAAACATTATTTATTATATATTTTGGGATATGAGACTGAAAAAATTTAATAGTCTTAAATGAATTATAATATTTATACATTTGACAGGTAACGATTTCAACTCGTAAGCAGAATATGCAAGTATCCAACTCAATAGTTAGTATTAGTATTACCAAATAACTACAAAACATAAAAACATATTAATAAACCACATATCTTAAGATTTAATATAATTTTCATTAATTTTAATGAAACACACATGGTAAGCAATAACTACGAGTATCTTTGTTTTGCATGGAAAATATAAAGAAATACAATGCACCTGCTGTTAGTTAATTTAAATAATACTTATTTTTGTTGGAAACTTTTCTCTATGAATGAAAGTCAAATCTTGAACTTTACTCCATTAAATTAAAAACTTATCTTAACCACCGTCCTATAATAACCTAACGGCTAACAATATTATGAAATGTCAAAATTTAAATCAAAGTCCCTACAACAAAGATGGCCGTGACTATCAGGGCTGCCAGATCTAACCGTTTCTGTTCAACCTTACGGTCTGTGTATAAATTCACGATTTTGGGTAACCTTAATTAAATTATACGAAAATCAATATACAAATAAAAACAATCTAAATTAAAAGTAAAATATTATAATTATAAAATGACGATTATTAAGAAACATAAATTTTCCTGAGTTCAATAAGATGACGATGTGGAATAACTTTAGGGACGGTTCCAAATTTGTTATTTCATTTAAAGAATAAACAAATATTATAAATTAATTTTAGCATTATGTACTGAAGATCTTCAGTAGCTATTAAACAAAACAACAATAAAGAAAATCGGTTGAGAGACAGTGGAGAAAATGGTATGGAACCGTTTTGTCTACCTATTAATATATTAGGATATGCTCTTTAAAATGTTCGGGATCAATTCCAAGCTGGAACAACAACAGCTTCACAGCAGATCTGAATTATATGGTTTTAAATTTTTTTACCGAATTGAAACAACAGTAAATAATCCCTTGTTTAAATATTAGTCTTAAAAATAGCTAATTCTGTAACCGATTTCCAAATAGCACAAACTTTTATACGAAATTAAGCAAACTTAATCCTTATTCATTCTACATGTTAGAAAACAGGAAGTAGGAAACGAAATCTTATCTGTTATAATAAATATTCGTAAAGGCAATAAAATTATACTAAATATACATTAAAATTAAATTAGTACTGGTGTTACTCACGGATTGTGTGCGAAACAACCAAGCAAATATACGCTACAAACAAAAAAAATGTAAAATGCATCGTACTCACATTAACAACGATATGTATTTATGAAGCTGGATACTACTTGTCCACGACTTATATACTTAACTCCAAATTGACTAAATTAATATAAAGGCAAAGTAACAAGTTGTCACAATAAAAAATAATGGATCCTGAATTATGTTTATCTATAAATACTTGGTAAATCATTAGGATATAATTAACTTGACAAATAATTAACAATCTTTAATTTATTTTAGATTTTCTTGGGAATAATACCACATCAGAGTTCAAACTTGTGTAAAACCAAACCATATGACAATTGTCATATATTTCAATTTTACTTTATAAATTTATATCCATTGAAAACGAAATCCGACAGGATTTTGAAACGTTTGGTTTTAAAATATACACAAGTTTGAACTCTGATGTGGTATTATTCCCAAGAAAATCTAAAATAAACTAGAAGATGCCACAAATAACATTCAGAAAACAACAATCTTTAATACAGACTGAATTTTATACGTGGACCTTTGAGTTACTATTTTCTTCTATTGGTTAAAATAATTCCATTCTACCGGCAACTCTAGGCTCTAGAAAGCTCTTGTTTATTGATGAATTCTGATATAGGGTCATGAAATGTGAAAGTACTTATTTTCCGAGACACAGAGCCCTAAATTTCAAATTTATGCTCAAAATCTGTCACAATTTAAAAACGCGTAAAATTATTCTTATTTTTTACGCTATTGGATTATTTTATACCTTTTCAAATTTCCCCAAATTCAGTTAAATTGAAAGGTTATCAATTCGTCACGTTTTTTTTTCGCTTTTTTTTTGTATGTATGTTACCTGATTTCTTCTCCTGTGGTGAACCGTTTTGAATGAATATGGTCTTGTTTAATAGAGTATATATCCGAATTGGTGAAACTTCAAATTTTGGAAAAGAATTCTATTGTTAAAGTGATAAAATTTGTCAATGAAAACATGCGTGCATGGAAATCAACCAATATCCCTAATATTTTAGTCGATTTTTCGATAACTCCTTATGGATGTGTATAGTTTTTTAACGTTTAATCTATTAAGGAAGATCCTTAGGTGATCTCATATACTTTTCTGCGACGTGCAACTTGCAATTTTGCAGAAAATCGCCGAAAATTCCAAAATTCTTATCAAAAATTTCATCGAAATGTCATAACGGACATTTCCTCATAAATATTTTAATTCCAACTTAATAGTGCGGTAATTTTAGGCACTGGAAGTTTTAATTGCGAATTTGAAAATTTTCTATGTACATCTCAAGTATAAAGTAGGTAGTAAAGCATAGTATTTTCGGTTCCTTAAATCAATGAGTACTAAACTCGTTTCGTTTGTATACCAGGCAAATACCTATTTAAATGCAAATTTTTCCATTTTGCGAAGACGGTGCTTTTGGTTGTAACATTCTCCCGGCCTAATAGAAAATTCAGTGACAAAACATGTCAAGCTTTAAACTGCTATTTGGTGTGTTTATAGACAGGGTGTTTAGTTATTGCAAACAAAATCACAAAGTAAAGTGATAGAAGAAGTTGCATTTATATGAAGATTGAAATATAGGACGGACTAGAATGATAAAGGTCCGTAGGCAGCCGTATATACAGGATGGTTGGAATACAGGGTGAACTGGAAGTTTGGTGGTATAAAAATGTTGGAAAAAATGTGAAATTAAAATTATATAGGGTGATTAAGAAACTGTTATATGATGTGGACATAAGCAAATCATATACACAGTGGTTGAAATATATGCTGGAGTTATTTCTTTTATAGCCTATAAGAAGTTGCATAAAGTGTGGAGAGGAATTAATGTTATACAGGGCGATAATATAAAATGTTAAAAATGAACTCATTTTTGGGCTAGCCCACAAGGAGTTATATACTATGGTTGAAATATAGGACGGATTTGACTCCGTAAATATGGGATGGATTCTACTCCGTCCTATAGTTTACAGAAGGCAGCTAACAAATTTATGCTTGTCCGTGGGCAGTCGTATGTACAGGATGGTTGGTACATAGGTTGGAGTGGAATTATCTATAGTTATACAGGGTTATCAAAAAAAGTTGAAAAAAGGTTACATGGTGTAGTCCATAAGGCATAAATATATTTTGGGCTTATTAAGTCAACGCGTACTAGTACATTTTGTTCGATTTACCTGTCAATTTAAATGTGAAAGTATCATTGTGTAATGTTGAGGCTTTCGATGTTACCTGGTTCTGTCTATTAAGGTTATACATACAAAATAAAAAATAAAGAATGAAAACTACTTGAGTTCAAAAAATCTAAAAAGTTGAAAATAAAACATTTAAAAAATATGTAACCGACTTCTACTTATAACTAAAAAGTTAAAAATAATTATAACAAAATACAACTCTAACAAATAAATAACACATTAAATGTTGTTAGGTACCTACCCAGGTAGTAAAAAATGTAAACATTAAAAGGTGCTTATTCTGTACAAATTAATTACCTACCACTCTAGTATATTTTTGAAGTCGGTGCCAAGCAACAATCAAGCTTGATGAATTAGTTGACGCAATGGAGGATTTTAGATTTGCTTGGCACCGGCTTCAAAATATACTAGATTGGTAGGTAATTAATTTGTACAGAATGAGCACCTTTTAATGTTTACATTTTTTACTTCCTGGGTAGGTACCAAACAACATTGAATGTGTTATTTATTTGCTGGAGTTGTATTTTGTTATAATTATTTTTAACTTTTTAGTTATAGGTAGAAGTCGGTTATATATTTTTTAAAAAATGATTTATTTGGTGGTCTAACCTCTGACATGTCAAGTCTTTTGTTTAAAATATCGTAAATACAGAATTGTAATATTTATTAGAACGAGGATAATCCTAATGTGTAATCTGGTCCTTATTTCTCACAGGGTCTCCGATAAGAATCTTTCGCTTCAAAAATACAAAAATTACTTAAAATGCATTGTTATATACTCCGTGGGTTCAATTAAATTTAAAAAAAAAAAACTAATTTTCACTCTCACTTTCTAGAAAATTTTATTTACATCAAACACACAACAGCTGATTTAAATATCACAAATATAAGACAACATAAGCTCTTTACCGCACTAACTAACTCCTGCGATGATGGGCTGCTCCTTTTAAAATCAGCATCGAATTCTCCAGTAGAATACAGTATCAATTTTACAGTTGTCGAGTTATTTCGAGATAATTTTTTTCCATCCGAACCTTATAGCTATTTTTTTTCTATCCCAGCGATTGATGTCTCACGGAATAAAACCAGGGACTGACTGGATAGATTTTTATAACAATATTTTCATTATATCGAAATTTTTCAGAATTGTTCGACTACATTGAGTTTCCTTTAGCAAGCAGTTCAATTTTGCGTCTCTTAGTGGTATACTTCTTCGCACTAGTTTCTACAAAATGTATGAAATTTTGCTATTTCATTAAGACATGAATTAGACCTGATAAAACCAAAATAATTATAGCTGTACTCTTATAAAAGATCGATAGGAGCCTCAAAATTAGTTGAATTCGTCCTGGAAACAATTTTTTTGGACAGTAATGTATCTAACAATACACGCCACATTTTGAAAATAAATATTGGTAGACTAAGTTTCCAAAATACAGACGAAGAATTCAATATTAAGACATAACTTTTTATCGCCATTTGCTGTCAGTTTTGATGCCATTGTTATTGAAGATATTTATCCGTTCTACATCTAAAATTTCCGAGAAATATACACGTATTTACTTGGTGTTTTTATTTGTTGTGGATATGCACATTTATTTTAGTGTTTTTTTTTTTCGTTTTCTTGCACCACCTTGAATACCGTATGTATATGTAAACACAAACAATTAAAAATTGCTTCTTTTTAAATAGTCACATAATTACTGCATTACAATTATAAAAATCATATGAAAATATTCGTAAATGCCATTTTTCATATTCAACTTTGTGATAAAATATTTAATTGGCAATAAATCACATTCAATACGATTAAATTGATACATTATTAACTCTAATTAAGTGTGAATATTTCATGAAATTATTTATAACCGTTTCACTTGTACACAAATTAACTATGATTAACATTTGCAAGACTCCTAAAAAGAGTTGAGAACTTTATGTGTTCTACTTAGACTTCACGATAAGCAAACAACACCTACCTACGATAAACCTAAATGTTTTGAATTATTAATTATCTATTGTTATTATTCTTATATTTTTGTGTGTACTGTGTTGAACGTTGCAATAATAAATTAAGTAAAAAAGATTTTTCAGTTAAACGTTTTTATCTAAACTTAAGACAATACTGAAGTTAATAATGTAGGTACTTTCAGTACATTATTAACATAAATATTGTCAAAAGTTTAAATAAAACTGTTTAACTAAACTTTTTTACTTAATTTATTACCAAGTTTTTAGTTTTTTATTTTGTTAGATTCTGCTCCTCTTTCTATACAGGGTGAGTTTTTTTGATGATCAGTATGGGGATCTCGGAAACTAGCGGAGATAGAGCAACAGTTAAATTGGGAAAGATTTGCAGTTTTACTGGCCCAATTTAATGACACTTTCGGATTTTTGTAAAAAGTCATGGCTTACTAGATATTTTGAAAAAACCAAATTCTGTCGATTTAGTCAAATCCCTCTAGCTCCTTTGTTTTTAATTTTATAAAAAAGTGTAATTATCAAAATTGAAGGGAATTGTATCCCGAATATGCGTTGACAGGTTTGCGTGACAGCTCTCGTTTTCGAGATATGACACAAACTTATCTTTTTTGAATGGAAACCATAGTTGGCTATGAGCCTCAAAAAATCGGACATTTTTAGAGCTTCTCAACGATACTCGATATAGTTATTCATAAAATTAACGGAGTTATGAATGCTTTTCTCTCTTATTTTCACTTTTAACGTAGGTAGCCTTGAAAAAGATTGTTTTCACTTTGACATTTCCTCATTTGAGAGTAATTCTATTAGTAGTGTTGAACTGACAGTCGATATTGACAAATTTCGGTGATAAAATGGAATATTCTAACGAAGAAAAACTGAATATGGTGGAATGTTATCGTCGTCAACCTGCTCTATGTACATTTAAGAGGCTTTACGATAGTTTACGCAGATATGGATCTTTTACGAAACCACCAAAGGAACGTAATCAAATTAACGAAGCAGAACAAATAAATGTTTTGGTAACGGTAAATAAAAATCCATCTACATCAACTTATGAGATTGCGGCAGAAGCTGGCACATCTCAATGAACTGTAGTTAAGGTACTGAAAGCGCACGACGACGAACATCGACGTACTTTGTTTTGTACATGGGCTTGACAATCCACAGTTTCCATTAAAGGTGTTATGGTCAGATGAAACTAGATTTACTAACTGCGGTATGTTCATTAGACAAAATGAGCATATCTGGGCTAAAGAAAACCCTTTCCATGTAGAACAAATACGACCTCATATAAAATTTGGTTTTAATGTTTGGTGTGGTGTCATAAACTCTACTATTCTGGGGCCTTTTATGTATGACGAATCACTTACTGGGGAGCGCTACTTGCATTTCTTGCAATACACTTTTCAAGACATGTTGCATAATTTGAATTTGAGAACTCGTTTAGAAATTGAGTGGTTCCAACATGATGGAGCACCTGCTCATAACTCATTATTAGTAAGACAACACTTAGATAATATCTATCCAAAATCCTGGATAGAAATAAATGGTCCACGCGAATGGCCACCCCGGTCTCCCGATTTGGCAGTTATGGACTTATATTTATGGGGTGCGCTAAAAAACAAACTATACAATAGAAAGTATGAGACAAATTGATAGATAAAAAAATCGTTCAATGTTTTTTGGAATAGTTATTAATAATTCAATCTATTTCATGACTGACTACGTTAAAAGTGAAAATAAGAGAGAAACGCATCCATAACTCCGTTATTTTTATGAATAACTAAATCGAGTATTATATCGTTGAAAAGTTCTAAAAATGTCCGATTTTTTGAGTTCATAGCCAACTATGATATCCATTCAAAAAAAGATAAATTTGTGTCACATCTCGAAAACGAGAGCTGTCAAGCAAACGAGGACTTGACAATCATATTCGGGATACATTTCCCTTCAATTTTGATATTTACCCTTTTTTATAAAATTAAAAACAAAGGAACTAGAGGATTTGACTAAATCGACAGAATTTCGTTTTTTCAAAATATCTAGTAAGCCATGACTTTTTACAAAAATCCGAAAGTGTCATTAAATAGGGCCAGTAAAACTGCAAATCTTTCCCAATTTAACCATTGCTGTATCTCCGCTAGTTTCCGAGATCCCCATACTGATCATCAAAAAAACTTACCCTTTATAATTCCTTAAATGCCTCGTTATTACAAGGTTTGTTCCCTGACAATTTGTTGCTGTCTAACTCCTCAATACATAATGCTTCCAATGATTTTACCCGACTCAGGGCAACGTATGTCTGTCCTACAAACAATTTCGAGCCTTAAAGTACAACTGGGTGGTCTACAGTGCTGCCTTGCATTTTGTGGACAGTGGAAGCCCATGACAAAATTAAAGCCAGCATCCTTCTTGCAGCCGTCTCATAACTGAACTTTGCTGGAAATTGTATGACTTTATGGGAATAAGGTGTACGCTGTTTCTTCCAAAGTCGATCTGAAGTGATGATATGCCGAATCTAAGACCGATACGTCAATATTGGACAGCAACATTACTTTTGGGTGGGAGATCCATGCTTACATCAAAACTCTTTCATTTGATACCCATATTGAAGGGGTGTGAAAAATATATACTTAATCCGCCAATTTGTTGGCGACCATTTTGAATTTTCTTTTTTTTTTCATAGTGAACTTTATTCTTCTATTCTAACTTTTTGATTTGATACCTATATTAAAGGGATGTGAAAAAATATATACTTAATTTGCCATTTTGTTGGCGGCCGTATTGGATTTTCTTCTTTTCCATATTCTTCTATTCTAACTCTTTCATTTGATACCCATTGTTGAAGAGTGTGAAAAAATATATTATTAATTCCCATTTTGTTGACGGCCATATTGGATGTTCTTTTTGTTTTTCGTAGTGAACTTTATTCTTCTATTCTAACTCTTTCATTTGATACCCATATTGAAGGGGTGTGGGAAAATATATATTTAATTCGCAATTATGTTGGCGACCATATTGAATTTTCTTTTTCTTTTTTTTTCATAGCGAACTTTTTTCTTCTAATCTAGCCCTTTCATTTGATACCCAGATTGAGTTTGTTGTGAAAGAATATGTAAAACGCAATTTTGTAGTGGCGGCCATTTTGGATTTCCAATGATACAAAATGCATTAAATTGTATTTTCATCAGAACTAAGTGTGTGCCAAATATCATGTCAATCCGTCAACAGAAAGGGGGTGAAATTTTAATTACTAGATTTGACCCAACCAATTAATTAGGTAAACAGGGCAAGCTAAATAAAACCGTTAAAAAGGTATGTTTTCCCTCAAATTTTGAAGACCCTGTATATTTTTTTTCTGTGTTGGTTACCTAATTTCTTCTCCAGTTCTATACCGATCTGAATAATTTTTGTTTAACAGATTTTCATCCGGATTGGTGAAATTTTAATTCTGAGAATATAACTGTAATCGTCAATCGACCAATATACTTACCTAATTATATTGGTCGATTTTTCCAAAAACCCTTACCAATTTCTATAGTTTTTTTAATTGCATTATATTAAGGAAAATCCAGAAGTGGATACTTTTCTATGATTTGGAATAGAAAGTTTCTCAATTAATTCCTCTCAAAAGAAAATAATCGAGGGCCACTAATATCTTGATCAAAAATGGAGATCTCGAAACATTTTTTTTAAATTGAACCTTAGGTTTTGTAGATTAAGGGAAAATTCTTTAGAATGTCATCATCCATTCTAGGAGTGCAAATAAGGGTGGAAATAGTGCACATTTTTTTAGATAGATATTTATCCTAATGTTTTTTTTAATTGTAGGGTTATTAATATAGATAAGAAAAATATCTACTGCAAACCTATCCTACCAAAAGTGTAGGTGAAAATAGGGGTTGAGCGGGTGAAACGTGAAAAAATTCCAAAAAGTACTATTTAGTGATTCACTGGGCGACGGACACGCCACTGTGAAGATAGTTTATCGTTATAATTTTTCTCTAAAGGCATCAAAAATGGTTCTGTCCTAAGGTTCAATTTAAAAAAAAATGTTTCGATATCTCTATTTTTGCTCAAGATATTAGGTTTCCGTTAAAAAAATGCCATTTGACCCATAATAGGACTAACTGATTATTTTCTCGTAAATATTTTAAATCCAACGTAATAATGAACTGTACAAACTGACAGTTACAAGATCTTTTAATGGTTTATAATGCAAGCTATATTCCACTAATTTAGTTTGATATTAACGTGCTAATTTTGTATGGAAAGTCATTTTAATATGAATTTCCGAAAATATCAGTTTCTATATTTTGTAACACAGTAGATATAATATCTTGTTTATATTAATTCCTTTGTCTGTTTTTACAATTCTAACGAATCGAACCGCATGATGAAAATTATGATACACAATGGTTGCAATAAAGTATATTTATATTCAAGAACCTTTATTGTGATGTAAAAAAAGTTCTTTGTACCAAACCTAAATTTTAATCTATTATTATCAACATTTCCATTATTTGAATATTTCGTCTGCTGGAATTTTCTGAAATACACGATTAGCAAGAGCCTTCAACACCAAAGCATACGTTTTCTCAACTCCATTTTTCACATCATTATAAACTTGCAATGAATTGTCGTTTACAGTTTTCAAAATGCTGTCGCCCAGTGTTTTATCTCCATTAAATAAGTTGCCAAAGTAAAAATGTGCTCCTTGTACTTCTGTTTGTATTTCATAGGAATCTACTACATAATATGAAATGTTATTTTTTATCTTGTTCTTGAAAGAAAGTTTGTGGACAACAGTGATATTTTCTGAAAATAAATAAACATGATAATTAAAATCTTATGCATCCCTATAATACTACTAAATATTCAACAATTAGCTATCAATTTAAGTCTACTTTGATGTATCGTTATGCATAATAGAAAAATACTAGAACAGGAAGGAATTTAAAACAACATAAAACCACCACCACAAATGTGTCCTCAGCTTTCTAACGGAAGGGAAGGAAATACGAAAAGAGCGAAAATACGAAACATTGTAGTTTGACGTTATCGTTATCAAGGGAAAAAACTATTTTATTTTATCTAACAAAAAACAGTCTACTTTCGAGAAGCTAATATTTTAGAGAAACGTGAAACACAAGTAAAGTTTCCATAGAAAGACAAAATTGCAAGTGTGCTAAAAATGAAGGATTCATATCACTTCGTAACGTTACTGAAGAAGCACAGCTTTAAGACATTGAATTATAGGAAAAGAGCAAGAAGAAAACTACGAAAGCAGCGGGGCCGATGTATACACAATAAACGTGGAAAATACAGCAAACAACACTGTAAATTTAATTAAGAAACAATGTAATTAATATTATGGTCAGGAAAATAAAACAATACTGAGGTATCAGCTTAATGACTTTAAAATTCTAACTGAAATAATAAACAGCAAGATAGATGAAAAATCAAATACTTAGGAACAACAACATTGGAAAAATCGGAATAACCTATAAATTATTTTCATCGTCCAGCAAATATCTGAGTCATATATTAATTATAACAAGCCAATCAGTAATGTGCTTAATGAACTAGTAAAGTTTCCGTGATAGAGCTATACGTGATACAGTAAAAGCACATGATAATGTAGTTAATGTGATGAAGAAATGTTGCTGAACACAAAAATTTAAAATGTTTGCATGAATAATGAAAATAAATAGTTCTAAAGGCAACTTACTAAGCCTAACATTATCGAATTTTTCTTTAGAAAAAGTTTTTATACGCCGATTCTTTGCTTAAATGCAATTCGCTGCGACCATTTTCATTACCGAATGATCGATTGGCCAGTTTATAGACCAAACGTGAACTAATTTTTGGACATAAAATTCAACAGCAATTCGCTTGTACCATCACGTCAGTAACAGTTTACACAGAATAACTGTAAACTCGTAGAAGTAAACTCTATAAACAATAAAATTATCATCGTCAAAACGATGTTTCATGATGGCAAGTTTATACGGGCTAACGATGGATACCATTGAATAAGTAGTTTTTGAAAAATTGGATTTTAAAATTTAGAGCAATATTTTGCACATGTCACCGTATTAACGAGAATGGTTCGGTCGTTATATACCAAAGATATTTCGAAAGATCATAAATTGCACTTGGATTTTTTGACATTAGAATTTCGCTACAATGCCAGAAAATTGGTTTCAAATATTAGTAAATAGTGCATTAAATGTCAACATTTTTAAACAATCATTTTGCAGATTTTCTGATTCTCTACAACTTTACTACTGACGGCATTATGAACTTTTTACACTATAAGCAAAAAACGAAAATACCCCATATTTTTTTAAGGCTCACATAATTTACTTCTACAAGTTTGCTGTTAAAATTGTTAGTTATGATATATAGACATATTATTTATGTGATGGCATATGCGATTTGCTGTTGAATTTTATGTCACTTAAAATCGTTATTGAGTGGTGTAAGATAATTTTTTCGACGAAGGTCTGGGTCTTTCTTCTATATTTGAGCCTACCAATTGTTCTGGAGTAATTTTTTGGTTTAGGAAACAGCCTTCTGTAATACTTTTATACTCCTGCATCTTAAATTTGCAATATGAGAGTCCGATATCATCTGTTCAACTATCAGATTATGCACCGGAGCGAGAATCATGATAAAACTTGCAACAAAGTACGAGTTAAGCTTCGAGCCTTGTCTTCAATCATGCTGTGCTTATTCGGCACCCTTTTAAGTATAGATTATTCTACTTGATTTTTAATAAAATTTTGTCTTGTTACTGTTCATCTATTTCGAACATAAAATTCGGATTAAAATTGGTTCTATTTGCCAAAGATCTATTTTGATATGTATATAGATGGACCAAATAGACGACGAAGTCTAACTAACGCTCTCTATTAGTTGCATGGCCATTTCGACCCAGCAAATTGAGATTTGACCTCGTAACCATGTATAATTATGAGTTGAACATGTTACTATAAAAACGTTTTATGCATTTGCCAGAACGCAAATTGCGGCTAGTTGCATATACAGAGTGGTGAAAATGAGAACAGCCAAGTAAGAAAATAATATAAATAGCCGTTCAAAAAGCATAGCTAGTACAAAACATTACATTTACTTTTACGTTTGCATTTTGCAAAAATAAATTTAAAATTACAATTCCATTGACAATAATCGTTCTACCAGAATATGAGCTGTAGGCATTCCTCAAAAAAATCACTTTTAATACAAAGAAATGTTGAACTGTGCCTGAAAATTTTCCAAGGTTCGCCATCAATTCTTTGTTCTCTATGAAGACAATTGAAGGTATGAAAGGAACTGCTAACAAAAGGCATCTTTATACACGCCTTAAAATGTATTTTTGAAATTCTTTTTTTATATAAATATTTTCAACTGAAAGCTGTTTTTTCCGAATAGATCTTTCAAATTTTTGACATTAATCCTAATTGCCAGAAACTTACTCAGGTTGAGCTCCGAATCTCCACTACCATAAACTGGGAGGAGGAGTACCTTTCCTGTGAGGTTGTAAGTGGCTTTTTGTTGAAGATCCCCAATTGTCGTAAACGTTAATTCATTCTTCTCTTTATTAAAACTGAAAATCAAAAATGAATGTGCAAACGAAAAAGAGTTTGTTGTAAACACTTTTGTAAAGTGCTTAAAAAATCGTTTCATTAATTTTTTTGCCAAAGTCTCTAGCGTAGAAATTAAGTTATGACATAAATAACATTATTTATGAAAAAAAAATGTTCAAATTACCCCTTAAATACCAACCCAGTTAAAATTAGTTGCACTTTAAAGTAAGTAGTTTTGAAAAAAGTCGAGCCTCAAGAGAATATTGTATTTTTGTAATTTTGCAAAAAATTGTCTTTTTTCAAAATAACTTAAAAACTATGAAAGACAGATAAAATTTTGTACAGTACAAAATTAAAGGTTTTTTTTAAATTATGTTTTTTTTTGTAGGATAAAAATTAAGTTAGATATGACCATTTAAAGTTTGTTCATGTTCGTAAATAGTACTATTAGGCCACCTTTTCAGCTCAAGCCCTTTCAAAAATAAAGGTAATAAGGGTACATGAGCTTTTAGCTTATAAAAAAACTAAAAATTGGTGATTTGTGAAGTGGTAGCAATTAATTTCAACTGGAGTGATATCTAAGGGGTAATCTGTACATTTTTTTTGTCAAAAAAACAAAAAAAGCATCTTATTTATGTCATGACTCGCTTAATATTCATGCCAGACTTGTACAAAAAAAAAACACCTTAAAGAACTTTAAAGAAGTATTTATATACTTTTCCCGAAAATGCATTGTTTTTCATTTGTTTCAGGATAAACCTTTCAATTTTGTTTTGACAAATAAAAACAAATTTTCAACAAGCTATAACTCCATTGTGTTGGTTCTACAGAAACTATAAACCCAACAATTTTTTTTTTATAAGCTACTTTTTGATCTAAATGATTTTTTCTTAAAGTTATTTACGAAAAACCGTATGAAAACATGTTTTTTTGGTTGAAAAATCAATACTTTCACTTGGGATTAACTCGAAAAGAATTGTCTTTCAGTAAAACTTTATGGGGCAAAAGGTGCTTAAAATTAGTTAATTTATTCATTCTCTGACTTTTTTCATATATTTAATGGGGCGAAATGTTCACTAATAACGTACGAACCAAGCAATCGGTTCTTTTGGCAGGCTGGAGATCTAGAATCATTGTTTGACAATTCCTCAATGACAACAAAAATATGTCAATATTTCTACAAATTACTAAAACAATTAGAACGTGTATTAATGTATAACTAACTAGCTGACCCGTTCCGGCTTCGCACAAATTAGACAAATGAGCGCATTTGACTTATTTACTTACTGTGCACTTGGTACTTTTGCCTTGGACCACCCATACATTTTGGCATTATAATAATGTTGTACCAGATTTACAACAGATGATCCTTCTCCAATGTGTGCTTCTTTCATCTCAATAGGATCTATTGATGGAAGGCCTATGGAGGGAATGCCTAGTAACTCAGGAAAAAAAATATATTAAATGCAAAATATTAAAAACACAATACTTGCTTTCCGAGATTTTAAATACCCTCGAAGTCAGTATACAGCGTCACTTTATGTCTTGAATTATTGCATTCTATTATAAATATTAAATATTAAATGGAATCTTAGAAAATCTAAGAGCAATAATCTTAGTTTATTAAATAGTAAAGTATCTTCAACCGAGTTTCTTTCATGGCCTGTTGGGTAAGCCACAGCAAGTAGACTTGAGAAAAATGTCATATGATCGAAAAAATTAAAGCTATCAACAGCAATTTAAGGCGTTTTGAGAATTTTTGAAAACATATTGTTACGAAATTTACCTAAGCCGACCCTGGCGTCATTCCCATGAGACATCAATCGCTGGGTTGAAAAAGGCAGAAAAAGGTAGTACCATCGAGAACGACAAATTAACCTATATAAAGAAACATTAATTTCAGAAGTTAGTTAATCTTAGTGCGTTGAGCTTATTTCGTTGTTATGATTTCGATGTAAATGGAATTAGAATCAGCTGTTGGAAATATTTGAAGTTTTAGGTATAAATAAACGTTTCTAGAAAAGTGAAGTGAATATTAGTTCTTCAAAATAATTAATTGAACCCACAGAAATATAACATATATGTTGTTTTTTAGATATAGCACAAAAAATTCAAATATTAAAGCTGCTTTCAAGTTGGAAAAACTTGAGAGAGTTGTTTTCAGATTTTATATCCAGCATGAGAATTAAATATAATCTCTGGAATTCTTTGTGCTACTCTGTATATCTAAAATACAACAAATTTTCTTAGCTATGTCAAGTAAATTGTCAAAATGAGAATGTTTTCAATTTCAAATTTATATTTTATTAATTTAGATTTTATTACCATTGAAAATGATGCATGTATAGTGTTATTTACTCAAGAAGTCATAAAAAGGAACTATGAGATTTTAAAATATTTTATATGATTTAGTGCTCATTTATTCCTGACATTATATATCATTTAAAAATATGTCACGGTACTTTTCCCTTACTTAACCAGCGTTATAAAACCTAGGGTTTCTAGGATTCCAATGATGCATTCTTATCTAGTACATACTGTATAATGTATGAGTATCACCAGTCCTCAGGTACGCTATCGTTAAATTTATTTATTTATATATTTCAAACATACTAGTAGTCTACTATATTTCATGAAATTGTAAAGAGTATATTTTTATAAGAAACAGAGTTGTGGAGAAATCGGAGAAGTAGATGTAATCACCAAAATTGTCACTCATATTGACAAATCTATTGAAATAAAAAGAAAATAAAAATATAATCAAATATCGCTACTGGCAAAATATTCGATATAATAATTGGAAGATTGTTCTTTGCAACCTAAAAGTTTTCATCATTTGCGGTTTCAATCAAGTTCAGGAATATTATAGAAAAGGAAGGACCAACAACCCTAGGAGAACTTAAATTTGTAATACATTCTCTATTGTCGGCTGTCTGACAATTTTACACAACACCTTCGGGAAGGTTGTGATAATAATATATTAATCAAATAATTAAATTCACATTAAAAACAGAATATTTAATATGAAAGTTACTGCAACGCGTCCGAAAAATCAATACTGATCTACTACATTAACTATTTTACCACTAAACAATATCAACGCTTGCGTGCCACTTCCAGAAGTACATGCTTTAAGAATATGACAGCATCTAACGATCGCTCCATATATAATTACTTAATGTTTTGAGTTTTGTCCGTCTGGCGGCGGCGGCACTGTCAGTCGTTTGGCATTGACAGCATGGAGCTAAATAATAATTTTTTATTATATTTTATTTAATGAATGAACCAATATTATAAATTAATATTAGCATTCTGCACAAAAATGAAGAAAATCGGTTGAGAGACACAGGTGAAAATGGTACCTAATCGTTTTTTTTTGCCTATTTATATATGGATTTTGTATTTGAAAATGAGCATATCAACCAATTACCAAACAAAATCTTTAATAATTTCGTACCATTGAAAAACTAAGTAAAACCCTAATAACCTAATTAGTATGTAATAAATAATAACGCTATTAAGGTAAAGTAAAAAACAATTCGATAAAGTCACAGCCATATTTTTAACCACAGATGCAAAAAAGGGGTATTATAAGTATATGTGTTTCTGTCTGTGGCATCTTAGCTCTTAAACTAATTGAATCGTTTTGATGCGGTTTTTTGTGTTTGAAAGCTACGTAATCAGCAAGGTTCTTAACTATAAGTTAAAAAGATTTGTTCCGCTACTTAAAGATCATCATCCCATTTTTTACTTAACAATATGGTTTTACTATTTTTTTAAATGTTCTTAAACGACTGGATGGAATTTGACGAAATTGCGTGTGTGTTAGAGTGGGTCCCTGTTTAATTTAGATTCACAACTGGCCAGGTGGGTAGCGCACCCATGAGGTTCTAGGAGAACTTTTCTGAAAACCAATTTTAATGAAATTTTGTGTATGTTTGAATTGACCTTTGGTAGAGGTGGCACTTAAATACTGGATCTGCTCCAGTGGATCAGGTACGCGATTATTAGTAGTGGTCTCAGGTATGAAACTTCCAATCGTAACAAGTCCGGCATGTGAGTATTTTTTTACTTTTTAGAGGTTTTATGTGTCGGATATTGTTTACTTTTTAAATTTATCTTATGTTAAATACATACATTTTGCAAACGGAGTATACTTTGTATTAATCTTGGCCAGAGATTTCCATCCTCATCATATATAATATGTACAGAGTCCGTAAATCTTAGATGTGTCTCTCTTGAGTAAAATTAGTCATAAGTTCGCTCCTTAACCTGCTTCTTCAGAAGGGCTGTTCGTCTAATCTAATGTGTTTAATAATTAGCATGGGAATAATTCTTACAGTAAATACCCCACCGACGAGTAGAAAATGGCAATATAGCCTACTACAAATAAATAAATAAATCTCATCCCTAATCAACTCGCAAACCTTCTACCCCCAACAGAATGGATCAAAATTACTAAAATTCTACATTATTTTTTATATGATTAATGTAAATAATTTTTATTCAATTCATTTCCATCTGCTTCTTTGCATTTGGCCACAGCTATCTTTCGTAAGTAATTTCGAAAAGATTGTTGAGGAGGTCTTGAATTATTTTGTCTGTTCATTGGGTTTTCTCTCCTCCAAATTTTTTCCTGCAACAGATAAGTATTTAAAACTTGTATATGTAGAACAAAGTGTAGCAAGGCAATTTCGTAAAATTGCCCGGATTACTGGCTGTCTGTACAGAGATTCTTCCTTACAGTTATTCTGAGAGAGAAAAAATGGCAGTGTCAAATTTTTTTTGACAAACAACAAATTCAAGATCAAAGCGAAATTTTTTTAGAAAAAACCTCGAAAACAACACTAATCGATTGACAACGACTCCAGGCTCGGAGTTAAAACGTCTCCATACACAGATAAGTATTACACAATATACAATACATTACTTATATACAGGAATACTGGTTGATCATTTTGTAGACATCTCTTTCTCTCAGAATAACTGTGAGGAAGAATCTCTGTACAGACAGCCAGTAATCCGGGTAATTTTACGAAATTGCCTTACTACACTTTGTTCTACATATACAATTTTTAAATACTTATCTGTTGCAGGAAAAAAATTGGAGGTGAGAAAACCCAATGAACAGACAAAATAACATAGATATCTTTGCCTAAAAATTAAAACAAACTATTACCTTTCGATCCTATCGCATGTATAGCAGATTCAATAGCATTAGCTAAACACTTGTCTCCATCAGAATTGCCTGTTTGGCAAATGTGGAACTCGCTAGCTAAAATCATAAATATAAATATCAAAATAAAAGAGGTTTCTGTAACTTTCTAAATAATTGTATGTGCCCACTTTTTATAGGAACTATATGAGAGATTTCTTTAATTTTCATTTGGGTCTACGATATACTAATGAATGGTTGTAAAATAAACATAATTGTTTTTATTTATTTAAAGTTACAGGCATTTTAATAACTTATACTGTCACAGTTAACTTAATCCAGAAAAAACCCATACTAAGTCAAAAATGTTGCATAGAAGAAAACCTAATTTTCTTAAAATACCAAAAATATTGCAAATCAGAAATGGATAAGTGAGTATATTAATATTAGAACTCACTTGCCAAGTAGGATACTACGCTATATTTATTAACAGAAATAAATACAACATTCACTTTTCTGAAATTTCTGCTAATACATATTATTAATCTTCAAGGAAACTAGCAAAGAAAGTAGTCAAAATTACAGTCTCCTATTAGTAGTGTACAAAATAATCAGTAAACCCATTCAAAACAAATGAAAAGTACGAGCTGGGGATATACAACAAGCGTACGAGTCAATCAATAGAGATCCCATATAGACTGAAAATAGGAATTCCTCGAAAGTTGGTTAACCTTTCCAGAATGTGTATAAAAAATCCTCAACCATGGCAAAAATCGACTGCAGGATTTCAGACACGCTTGAAACCAATACAGGTATCAGGCAGGGCGAACCCCTTTTTTCACTGCTCTTTAACTTGGCCTTAAAATATGTCTCCTGTGATGTCTTCCCTAGATTGACACCATGATTATCTGCAAAATGTGCAAGGTTGATGTTGGCTCATGCAGACAATACGGATAGCAGTATTCAAAAACTACTAGTAATATTAAAGATTAATTCTCTACCTTTGAAAAATCTGCACAGCGAATACAGCTAAAAATAAGCGAAAGCAAAACCGAGTTTCCAAAAATCTTAGAACACGATTAGGACAAAACATCACGTGAATGACTATAACATTGAAATGGTGAAATAATTTAATTATTTTAGTACAATCATAACTAATGACAATCAAAATGAACAAGATGGAGCCGCCCAAATAATAGCAGCAAACTGATCCTTATATGCGCTGCCAAGCATCCTGCGATCAAAACACCTCGCAACAATAAGAATTTAATTGTGTAAATCTATAAAGCGTCCTTGCAACCTGTACGAACCTGTAGAACAAGACATTAACCAACAGGAAAGCAATCAATTACTTAGGAAAATAATTCTGAAAGTCACCTTTAGTCAATGTCGGGATATCATATCAGGGAATTGGAGACGCCGGCGGCGTGGCAGTCAAGAATACACATTTAGCATGGAAAAGAAAATACTGTAACAGTCACAAGCGACAACCAAAGTCCATCAAATATAATATGCAGGGGACATACCAAAACTAAAAGGAAGAGTCACAGCTGACCTAAGAATGGGCGTAACACAGTCAGAGTTAGAACCCAGGATAGAGTTGGATAGGTAGCGATAAAGAATGGGGAAAATAATAAAGACGGCGAATATCCCAAACACCAAAGATTTGCCAATGATACTTTCTTAGTTGCCAAACATTCAGGGGAATACAACAACTAATAGCTGAACCTAACTTGCTACTACCAAAAATAAACAGAACTATCAAACGGCATGAATTACATTCATGCACATCATAAGAAACTCTATAATATTTTGGTCTAAAATGCCAATCCATCTCCAGAAGAAAGTATTGTATCAATGTGTCCTACCAGTTCTGGCATTTGGCTGTGAAACCTGGATCCGGAAAACAGATATGACCCGAACTACTTAAAGTAACAAGAAAATACGAAAAAAAATAGAGTGGATAAGAAGTACCCTAGGTAAAAGATATTATCTACATAGTAAAATCCTTGAAATGGCAATAGGCCGGACATTGGGCAAGATGACAGGACAACAGTGCAAGGTATATACATATACATCATGTTCGACCAATTCCTGAATTGTAAGTGTGATTGGTTCATTACAAGTTTGCAGGTAAAGTATCATGCAAAATGATCATTATACGAAACGACCTTTAAAACAGAAAAATGTGAAAATTTCGAAAAGAATGTATCACTATACAAAATATACAAGTCAATAGAGATTTTTAGGTAACATAAAATTCAGCAAACCGCATAGGCCATTACGTAAATAATAGTTATAAGTCACTTATGACTTATAACTATTATTAATATAATTTTAAAAGCAAACTCGTAGAAGCAAATTAATTGCGCTTTCTTAAAAACCCCAAAAATATGGGGCATTTTAGTTTTTTGCTTATAGTGTAAAAAGTAATGATCTGTTCATAATGCCGTCAATAGAAAAATTGTAGAGAATCAGAAAATCTTCAAAATTTGTGTTTATAAATTTTAATCGCAACATTTTTCATAAAGAAAAGCTGGTAAAACCTATGTAACGTGAGTGATTTTTAAAAATTCATAACTTCGTTGTAATAACAGCTGGAACCTTAATCTCCCTTCTATTGATAGCTTATAACGCTGACATTAATAACGCTGATGATCGATATTGTACTTTAAGTACCTAGATATAGCAGAATTGGAATTTTAATAATTTCTAGAAATATTTTGCAGGACGTATCGTATTAATCACGATATTTCGATAGCGATATGCAAAACATATTTTGAAAGCTTATAAAATACACTTCAATTCGCATATCTTGAATTTTTGTCATAGTGCCGTATAATGGATTAATACTGCTTTTGAAATTTGGCTTAAACTTGGACTCTCCGATGTTTTGACAATGGCGGATCCAGTCAGTGGAAAAAAGTCAATTAATTAATATCAGTAACCTGTATACAGGTAACCATTAACTTAATAAACCAATGAAAAAAATAGACCAATCTGAGCAGGCAATAGTTATGCAAATAAAAACGTTATAAACTGCTGAGGAAACACAAATACAATTTACCATAATTTTCATTCATTACTTTCATTATATAAGCAAATAAAAAAAAATCGGATTTTTGCGGGTTTTTATTATTTAAATAGTTTATTTCTACGAGTTTGCTGTTGAAATCTTAAGAATAATTATCTATAAACTGTTACTGACGTGATCGTACAAGCGAGTTGCTGTTAAATTTTATGTCCGAAAATGAGAAATTTTGGTCTATAAACAGATGTACAGATGTTAACAACAACTAGAGGATTGACTACAACCTGACATCAGATTCGTTTCACATTTTTAGTCTTTTATTCGATTAAACTTTCGATAAAATTCTGGAAAAAAAGTTTAGCCACATAATTGACTTCGAAACATCACAAAATATTTATGGGACAACTTCTGTAGCTGACAAATTCAGATAACTTCATCCTTATTATTTGAACATGATTTTGGTTTTATGAAGACTTAGAAACCAGGAATCAGGAATCAAAATCTCAGGTCTTATAAAATATACTGCGAAAAGTAATACTACTAAAATTTACATTAAAATTAAATTAGTAATAGTGTTACTCACGGATTGTGTATGAATCAACTGAGCAAATATATGTTATAAACAAGAACAAAAAATTAAAATGCATCGTGCTCTCATTAACGACGAAACTTATTATAATGAGGCTAGAAATTACTTTTTTCTTGTATATATACTTCACTCTAAATTAACTAAGTTAATATTCAAGTGACAAGGTATCACAATAAAAAAGAATATATCTTGAACAGTTTTTATCTATGAACATTTAGTAAATCATTTGGAAATAGTATTAATTTTAAAAATATTTTTTAATTCGAAGTGGATTTTCTACAGAAAATTTAAATTACTGCCAATCTTTAATTGAATAAAATTATTCGACGATGTGTACAAGGTGCGCAGACCACTTTATGGTTCATCTAAGTGATTTGTAAGTTATTTTGTTCAATAAATACAATATTCTACAAATTTAAAATGATAGTAATACGGAAGTTTGTGTATGATGTTATTTTTAATAAAGATAATAAATTATGCGTAACAATAAACTTTGTCTAATTCTTCAAGTAAAAATGATTAATCTTAGGACAGAAACATGGGTAAATATTTGCTAGTGATTTGTGGGTGCGTATTTTGTGTGTTAGCGAAATTCAAATTTTTTCGTATACGAGGGCTGCCTTTTATATTTCGGGATTGGACAACCCTAGTGTTGCAATCTGACAAGTGACAGCTCTATCGTAAAGTTTGGCATTTTTGAGGTTATACGTACTCAGAACGTTTTGACATACGAGCGCTATGTGTTGTTTACAGTAACTTAATGGATTCATCTTGGCCAAAAAATGGAATTAAATCCTGAACATTTTCGTGCGATTATTTTTTACAACTTTCGACGTGGATTAACTCAGCAAGAGTGCATGGATGAACTTAATTTAATTTTTGGCGATGAAACTCCATCAAGGACCACTGTTTATCGATGGTATGGTGAATTCAATCGAGGTCGTAGTTCACTCCAAGGCGAATTTCGTGAAGTTCGTCCAAAAACAGTTGTTGATCCGGAAAACATTGATGCTGTGCGCGAACTTTTATTGCTAGATCGTCATGTGACCTATCGTGAGATTGAGTCAACCTTACACATTAGTGGGACCAGCATACATTCAATATTGCATAAACATTTGATTGTCAAAAAAATTTGTTCGCGTTGGATCCCACACAATTTGTCAATCGTTCAAAAAAAGGCTCGTGTCGATTGGTCGAAAGAAAAGCTCAAAAAATACGATCGCGGTACTTCAAATCACGTTTATGACATAGTGACAGGTGATGAATCGTGGATTTACGCGTATGAGCCCGAAAATAAACAGCAGTCGACTGTATGGGTGTTTCAAGATGAGCCGAATCCAACAAAAGTTGTTCGCGCACGAAGCACTTCCAAGCAAATGATCGCCTGTTTTTTCGGAAAAACTGGACATCTCGCAACCGTACCACTAGTACAAAGAAGAACAGTCAATTCTGAGTGGTACACAACCCTTTGTTTGCCAGTTGTCTTCCAAAAAATGAGGAAAACCAACCCCCGATGACGGATCACTCTTCACCACGACAATGCGAGCTCTCACACATCGGCTCAAACAACTGCATTTTTGACCACTCAAAACATCGCCGTATAGTCCTGACTTGTCACCAAATGACTTCTTTTTATTTCCGTACGTAAAAAACAAACTGAGAGATCAACGTTTTTCGACACCTGAAGAAGCGGTTGCTGCGTTTAGAATGCATGTTTTGGAGATACCTCAATCAGAGTGGAAAATGTGCTTCGACAATTGGTTCAAACGCTTTTGCATGCGTTTATAGATCTTCATGGGGAATATTTTGAAAAACAATAAAGCGATTTTCTATGATTAATATTTGTTTTTGTTTTCCAATCCCGAAATATAAAAGGCAGCCCTCGTAGCAGCTTTATTCAGTCCTCTACGTCCAGTCTAAGACTTTCATGATTATTTTTAGTGAAATAGTATTCAATCAAGGCGTAGTCCGAGTAAAACAGGCTGTACCGTATAAATCTATATCTATACTAATAAATAGGTACCATTTGTTTGTTTGTTTTTTGTAGTAGTAATCACTGGAAGTAGTGAGAAAATTCTTTCAATATTGTTATATTATATTTTGATAAATTA
This sequence comes from Octodonta nipae, assembly GCA_034190945.1. Lineage (NCBI taxonomy): Eukaryota > Metazoa > Arthropoda > Insecta > Coleoptera > Chrysomelidae > Octodonta > Octodonta nipae. Next base: position 128,870,670 of record CM067219.1, read on the forward strand.
TTTGATTAGGTGATGGGGAGCGCTGGGGTGGCTATTGTTTTTACTTACATTTAATACCTTGGAAACAAAATGTGCTACATGCGTTACACTCTTCTCCCCAAATAAATAAAAACGAGTTTACTCATTTTGCAAAAATTGAATTATCTCATGAGGGACAGGTGGGGAAATGTTCTTTGAAAAAAAAATTTTGAGCACCTAAAATAATAGAGCTATGAGAATTAACACCTCGATATCTTTCTTAAAGTGAAGTAGTCTGTGTTTCGTCATTTTGCGAAAATTGAAATTTTAAAAGAGGAAAATGGGGGTCACTGTTATTATACGAAGAATTCAGTATCTTCAAAATAGAAAGTAATTCGGGTGTAAATTTTGATATATACAGTCTTTTAAAATAAATAGAAGCGAGTTATATTATTTTTCGCAAATTTAAACTACTCTTTGTATTTTACAATTCCATAATAAACTCATAAGCACACAGTACACACAGTCTCGCGCTCTCGTGATTGGAAAGTAGGGATAAAGTACTTTACCGATCCTCCCCTCTCTATTCACCTATTTGGATTAAGTTGGCAATGTGGGGGTGTTCCATGCCGGCTGTGTCATATCATATTGTTATAAAATTCATTTTACGCCGCCCATGGAAAATTTAAGCTGGCTGAAGTAATAAAAAAAACGGGGGATCCAACGCAAGCTCGAATGGAAGTTTCGATAAGATTCCGACAAAACGCTAGGCCAACAACGAGATAACCCGAGAAAAATGCCAGAGAACTCCATGCTGATTATAAAAGGACAGTTGTATATTTCAGTTAGTTAGTTCAGTGCATTATCTGTGTGAATTGTCTCTATCAGCTGTAGTAAATAAATAGTGAACTATTTTTTATGTAAATAAAGAAATCGAAAGAGAAAGGTTTCAATTTGATTTTGAGCGCACGAATTTTATTGCAATATGACCGAACACTTGAGGCTTTGCTGAATTATGATATATATTTCCCAAATTTGCCACGCCATTATTTTGGAAAATTACTAAATACTTCCATTCAAATTGCTCTCGCACAACAAGCGACCTATCCAACCATCGCTCCCCAAACATTGTAGGCCACTAGCGACAATTTTCTATTTGTGTTGGGGTGTTATCCGTTACCAGTCTTCTCTAGAACCCCGTATTTCTGTTACTTTAACTATCTCGCTGAATTTAAGTCACCGCAATTCTTAGGACAAGTATAACTCTCACAAGTTGCTATAGCATTCTAAACTTTTTAGTGTTTTTGTTTTACACGCCATTCGAAAGGAACAATGATACGATTTTTTGGGAATTTAGGCAATGAGATGATTTTATTTTATAGTATGTTAATTATTGCGATAAATTTGTAAACAATAACACTTTTGGACAAAGAATGACAAGACTTTTCTCACCGTATAGGAATCAGTTTTTCTTCAATTCATACACAAAGTTGAAGTCTTTCGCCTTTTTGTAGTAAGTGTAACAACATTGTTCCAAAATTTACTGTAGATAATAGCTCTCTACTATTTTCCAATTTACGTTTTTAATTTAAAGGCGAGAAGACATAATCTTTTGAAAATAAGTACCAAGCCCCATCTGATTATTCGGATCAGACACATTGCAAAATAGTATGCTGCAATCAAAGTAATTAACGCAGTTTTAAAATCAAAACAGCAATTAGACAAGGATATATTCGTTCCAATTTAATATTAGCCTAAGACCCAGCACATGTCAAATTTAAGGTACTTCAACAAATCCTATATGTGGTAGATTTACTCTAACTGCTGAACATATATGTGGGTCCACTAAGCTCAACGGCGCCGGCGGTTCCTGCAGATTTGATTAGGTATAAAAGATTTTACCATATTCATTATAATATAAATATTGTCACTCACATATTGGCCTGAAGCTGGTAGACAATGGAACTAGTTCCTCGAAGTTTCCTTGAACTTCCATCGTCTTGAAATGATTGATCTCACAACGTTTCAATAGCTTGGGATCTGCTATCGACATCAGATGAATGATGGGAAATTCAGATAACCGGTCATGCTCATTGGGTCGCCTAATCCTTGGCGATTGGTTGTCGGTGATGAGTAGCGGCAGTGGCTCAAGTAGAGGTCTCCAAACGTTATTGCCTCAAGAACTGCTTCTTTCAGGGGAAGGACTGGTTCTTCATGCAAGAAGATTGATTGCGTATGGGCTCCCCGTTATCTCAATCATGGCCAACATCTACATGGAATGGTTCGAAAATAATACACTAAAGGGGTACGAGAAGCAACCAAAAACCATGGTTAAGGTATGTCGACACCTTCATTATTTGGCAACATGGAATTTCTGGAACATCTAAACCAATCACAACCATCCATTTACCATGGAGAGGGAAGAGAGTAGAGTGCCAAAGAAATAGGACAGAAATCGAAACAATAGTATACAAGAAGGATACACATACAGTTCAGTGTATTGTCTGTCACTATTACTCTAGCCACCCACCACCAACGAAAACTGGCGTGATCAAAACATCAGGTCATAGAGCCAAAAATATTTGCAGCACACCAGAGGCCCTCAAAGGAAACAAATGACACTTAGAGAACATCTTTTGACGAATGGATGTCCGTAAACCATCATTAGCAAGACATTGAACAACTGGAGAAACCACCTAGGCAGGAAGATTACACCACGATCGCTAACGTACTACTACCATACACTAAAGGCTTGTCGGAAAAACTTAGACGTATTGCACCCGAAAATGTAATCAAAAAGATTTTCAAGAACAACAAAACCTTGAGAAGCATGATCACAAAAACAAAGCCGAATAATAGTGCAGTACCAAAAAACTGAATATAGAGCATACCCTGTTAATGTGGCAATCTCTACATTGGAAAGAAATAGTACAGAAATCGAAACAACAGTATACAAGAAGGATACACATACAGTTCAGTGTATTGTCTGTCACTATTACTCTAGCCACCCACCAACAACGAAAACTGGCGTCATCAAAACACCAGGCCATAGAGCCAAAAATATTTGCAGCACACCAGAGGCCCTCAAAGAAAACCAATGAGACTTAGAGAACATCTTTTGACGAATGGATGTCCGTAAACCATCATTAGCAAGACATTGAACAACTGGAGAAACCACCTAGGCAGGAAGAGGACACCACGATCGTTAACGTCGGAAAAACTTACACGTATTGGACCCGAATGTGTAATCAAAAAGATATGCGTCCACTGGACACCAGGGTTAAGAAGCACCGCATAGCTACTCAATGGGGAGAGCTAACAACGTGTGGATTAGCGAATCATGCATGGAACGTACAAGGAAGAGCAACTAGTATAAAAGAAATTTCATCGAAACGGCATACATAATTTCTAATGAGAATATAATAAGGGAGCTTCTTCTTGAGCCACAGTCGCTACGCATCACAGACCGGCAATCGCCAGGTACGGCTTTGCTGATTGGACGAGACATGGGATTGAGCGAGCCAATGAGCATGACCGGTTAAGGGTATACATCGGACGGTTAATCTGTATTTCCTATCATTCACTTGATGAAGAAAACTAATCCAAAGTTATTGAAAAGTTGTGAGATCAATTATTTCAATACGATGGAAGTTCAAGGAAACTTCGAGGATTGTCACTCATAACTGAACTATATTATTATAATCTTTCATCAGAATTCAAATTCATTTGACTTTTTTCTAATTCCACAATTTTTTGGGAAACCTCAAGGTCTACATTTAGACTTGTGCATTCGAGTTATAACATGTGCCAGTAAATGTCGATTGGGAATCAACAGAAGAAAAACCGAGACAACACCAATGGAATCATTGACATTTCACTTACGTCAAAGTAGATCAGTTAGGATAAAGTACGGCATTTAAATAATATAAGTTTGCGCCCCAACATCTTTCATCATTCTATTAATTTATTTTGAATATACAATTTTTCCTGTAATTTCTTTCCTTTCAGTTTGTAGCTATATGCATTATGAATATTAGCAGGTAAAAATGCATTTTTTAAATCGTCTTTTAATTGTTTCATTTCAAATATGAAGGTCGATTATTCATATTTTTATACTCAACTTTTAATTAGCAATAAATCACATTTGCTACTAATAAATTTAAATATTATTAATTGCAATTATGTAGGAATATTTCATGAAATTAACTGTGCCCCTTGCACTTGTAAAGCAATTAATTCTGATTAATGTTAACAAGACCGCTAAAAAGAGATAATAACGTTATGAGACTTACAGCAAACAACACGGGATAAAAAAGGTGTTTTAATAAAATATTATATCTTCTTCTTCTTTTTTGTTTCCCATATTTTTTGACATCAAAACACTATACATTTTTATTCTCATAATTGATTCTTCTCATTATCCCTTTGCAGACACAACTTGTGTGTTGTGGTCAATATAACCTACTACTATACTGATAGCGGGCCCATAATCTTAATACTAATATACTTGCAGTAGAAGTATAAAGAAAGGTGTAAACATCATGGGACAGGCAAATATATGTCTATATATATTTAAGTGTACTACCTTTCAAACTGTTAATAGACAAATAAATTGTTTAAAATGTTTTAAAATATCAAATTCGGGGGGTAGGAATTAAAGGAAAAACAAAAAATTAAATGTAAACCCTCCGGCTGGCTACGGCCTTGACAACCGCATATGCACCTGTCATTGTTTATAAAAAAATCTTTAACCATGTACTTCCGATAGGCCATAGATGTCATTACTTGACCTTGGATTTCCAATAAACCTTCCGATTCTAGAAAGATCTGTCCAGAGACGAACTAATAATTCGACCCAAGGCTGTCATTGAAATTTTTCTTTTTCTGAGGACGCGTGGAACAAATTCATTTAAAATTATTGTGTTGTTTTTTTTTTTGGAAAAACGCTCAGACAGTCTGTTTTTTTTTTGGACTGAGGTTTTTGTGATGATAAATTCATTTATACAGGGTGGGCTAGAAATAAATTGCGACTTCATTTATTGAAATAGAAACATTTATTTTTTAATTTAATTTTTGAATTCTGCATTGAAATCTAAGTATTTTTCATGTACAATGTCCTATACCGAAAATTAACAGTTATTAAAGAAATTACATTTCTTTCTAAAGTTAAGAAAGCAACGGTAAAAATAAGGTGTTTGTTTAAACCTATTTTGACATAATAATTATTTAACTCTTGTATGTGACGTGTTCAAATTACTGTAATATGGTTCATGATATGTACACATAGCAACCTCATGCGTAGATTATATAATAACACATATCACTACCTACTAATTGATTATGTTGAAATTTCATTTCGATCGTGTATGAATTGATTACTAAACATCTCACATCACTCTGTTCCAGTTGTAAGATAATTTGATATACTATGAGCAATTAAACTTCATAATGTAGATACAGTGTTGCTTTCTGTAAAGAAGAAGTCACAGCTTTTTCGAAAACCATATGAAAGTCCAAACGTTTGGAAATATATAACATTTTCAAGAGGTATATCTGGTGCTATTCCCAAAAAGTGCATAAACATTAATGGTTGGTAAGTCTAGAACAACTAAATGACCGCAAACACCCAACGCATGGGGCTAACATCGTTTCCTCTATTGGTAGCTAATCATTTTAGATTTCGTTTTATATGGAATATCATTAAGTGTTAATATGGTTACGCTTGTTAGTTAACAGTAATGCCCCCAGAGCACACCTTTTATAATGTCAAGGTCCGATATTGGGTTTCGCCCAAGGTAACAAGTTGCTTGCCTTAAATGTTGTTATTACTGAAAATTTAAACTGCTGAAAATAGCAAAGATCATAGGCCGAATACGGACCGAGTCAATAATTTATTGCTAATATATTTCTATTAAATTACGCAAAAAGAAAATATATTGATTCAACCCCTTCCATAAATAAATGACCAATGTGTTAAAGACTTATGAAACATCAGTCATACCCATATCTCAGGATCTACTTAAGATATCGGAATTTATCATGTGACATAATTAATTGCTATTTAATTACGAAAAATGTAAATTTATTGCTCCTTCTCCTTCAAAATAAAAAATTGTTACGCCATAACCCGTATTTCCGGATTTAAATGAACTATCGGCTTGTTCCTCGTCCAGGATTATTTGCTAATCAATAGCTAAAAGATGGCAAATAAGAAACTTCTAAAATTACCCACTTTAGCCTTTTCTTCTTCTAAACTCGAAAAATTTTCAACAATGCCTTGTTATGCTTACACTTGAGATCACCAAATCAAGAGCTTTACGATCTTCTGCCATGTGTAAAAGTTGTTCTGCATTGAATATCCCAGACCAGCTTCTAAGATTTTTAGGCGTACTTCTTTTCGACCTTCAATGTTCCCCTTAATAATCAACATCCTGTAATGATTTCCTCTTCACAGATGACTTTTTCCTATTCTTGTTGATTATTCTTAGCACTTCTACTTCCAAGGTATTACATTACTTCAATACGATTCATTGTTAACAATTTCAGGGTCCATGTCTCCGCTCCTTGCAACAGAACTGACCAAACATAATTCCTAACCATTTTTGTCTTAGCTCTAAATTAAGACTGTCATTACATAGAAGTGTTCTTACTTTTCGTTATTGCTATTCTGTGTTTACTCTCCATACCTGAATCCAGTTGGTCAGTCATGATATTCCCCGAATACAAAAACTGGTGAACATTTTCAATTGGAACGCATAGTGTTAAGGCACATTACATAATACATTAAAAATAATAATTCTTATATATCTAGATATCTGGGGTTTAGTGGATTTTCCCCTAAAGGCGCTCATGGCGTGCCTTAGAGGGAGTGTGATGCCATACATTGTGTGGTCAAGTCGGATAATTCTTCTCAAAACTTCTACTTAACCTTTAACTGTGGACGTCACAATATTGTAACATGTCCATGGACGCGAGGTCTCACAGACCGCTATAAGTTTTGATTTTTTTAAAAGTAAACAATTGTTTTAGTTTTACTTATTTATTTTTTATTTACATTAGAGACATCAAAATCAAAGAATATAACAATAGTTTAGCTATATAAACTTTTTTTCTTATATATTTATATAAATAATATTTTAAGGCACTTTTTAGCCTAAATTTACCTGAGATAAAAAAAACTATAACTTGAAAAATAATAACTTTTTCATAAACCAAGGGTAATTATCTGTAACTATAAACTATACTGAACATAAAAAACAAAAAATCAACTTCTTAACCTAAAACATAAAAATTCTGACATGGGTCAAAAATCAGTAAAATTATTGACATTAATTGCACAAAGGCTTGGAACACTGAAGGCATATCGCTTGTTTACAACTAACACAAGTGTAGTTAGTCTTCCTCTTTAGTTTAGGTGGACAGATTCTACAGGTCTTTCGCTTTAAGGATTCGATTTCCAAAGAAGGAGGCTCTTCTGAAGATAAGTCTGCTCCTAAAACTCGCTTTAGTGTCAAATTCAATTCCTTGGGCAAATTTGAGTTGATGACGCGTCTTTGCATATGAGGCACGACCAAGGATCTTGCTAACTTCTTGAGAAAATCTCCTCTTTCTATTTGTTTAGACAAGTGCTGATTGTGTAGAATATGAGCATTTACACCACACAAGTCCAGAACTCTAAAAAACACAACCATAGGCCACCTTCTAGTTCGTCGACTGCTTGAATAAATAGAGCATTTCTTGTCTGTCTCATCCACTCCTCCCTGGTAGAGTTATAATACTGAATAATTTCAGGTTTATTGATGCGATCGTCGATGGTGTTACTGTGATGCATTGATGATACCAAAACCACAGCTTTGTTCAATTTTTGGACATACGAACACAGAGTTTTGTCTTTCGTAAACCCAAACAAAGCAGAACCAACTTCACGAGACTTGTGTGGCTGGAATTCTTTTGGTAATTCCCTTTAATTTTTTTTTCACGGTTCCAACATATGTCAGTTTTCTCTTAGCTAGTTCATCAACAAGTTCAATTGATGAGAACCAATTGTCTGCTGTCACGTTGCGGTTTGATCCTTGAATCGGTTTCGTCAAACGCAAAACACACTGAGTTGGAACCAGAAATTTCTTCTCTTCGGCTGGCAATCCTATCCCATCAGACCCTTTGCCAGAATATATATAGCCATTGTAGAAATAAAAAGTTTTAGCGTCACATAAAGCACGAACAACCAGTCCATATTTTCCCGGCTTCTTTGGCATATAAGAAATCATATGACTCCTCCCTCGAAATTTCACCAACATTTCGTCTACAGTGACACATTCGCCAACTGTATATAATTTTTGAGAGTTTGTGACAAACTTCTCAAAAATCGAAGAGATCGCTGCTAGCTTATCAGTCTTTTGTCGCTCTAGACGATCAACTGGGTTATCAAAACGTAGGCATCGTAGTATAATCAAAAATCTAGTCTCAGACATAGTGCACCTAAATATTTCACAGCCTGTACCATCTGTAGCGAAAATGTAGCTCGAGCTTTCATGATTTTTGCTTTGCTTTGAATTCAGAAATTTTCATATTGGTCCATATCAAAATAGTCTGCCGCATATCTATATCAAAAAGTTTGTCCCAAATACTGATAGGATCCTTGTTTTCGTCCTTGGTCAAACGAGAAGTAGATCGACAGGTAACAATGTTATGTTGAGGAGTTTTTACCCTCTTAGATGGTGGATTAATAGACCATTTGTAACGATTTTTGCCGTAGTAATAATTAGGTAGTGAGTTTGAAGTTTCAAGTCTTCTTTGAATATTTGAAAGTGGCACGTTACTGTCTGAGCTATCATCATCCGAACTATCATTCCTAAAGTCTTGTCTGCTATCTGTTCCGGCACTTTCTTGGTCACTATTATGTTGTTCTATGATGTCTGTTTCATACACTAAACAATCACTAATGTTGTCTTCATTATCTGACTGATCTGACGCTAAAAGTAAGGTACTGACTTCGTTTTCAAAAGAAGGATCGTTGACACGTAATATTTTTGCATGCTTTTGTGATAGCGACGGTGACCTTGAAGATCGTTTACAAGCAGAAGTACTTGGCTTAATGTTTTGTGAACATTTTGATTATAAACTACCTAAAACAAACAAAATCGCATTTATTATTTTTTGTAAGTGAACCATGGACATGCGGTCTCACATACCGCGATCGAAATTAAAAACAAAATAACTCACCCAATTTACAGCCGGTGACACAACCTCTCGCCTTCGCAGACGTTTTGACACTAAAACCGAAGCTACTAAGCGCGGCAGGTACGGGGAACGCGGGGAAGTGGGGTAAACGCGATTTTTGAAATCCCAAGCGGTCTGTGAGACCGCGCGTCCATAGTTAAAGGTTAATAATTTAAAATACCTCGGTCTGGACGAACATCTTTACCAACTAATAATGTAAAAAGCTGGTCTGTTAGGAACAGCCCGGACGGTCAGAAAATTCATGGAAAGCTCCCACGACTCCAACCACGGGCCTGATAACCTGGCAAGGGCTCCCCCTTTTGATATCTAGAATATCTGGGGTTAGAGAATTTTCCCCTAAAGGCACATTATGCTTGCCTTAGAGGGAGTGTGCTGCCATACACTGTATGGTCAAGTCGGGATAATTCTTGAATAAGAACATAGGTTTTCGCGGCCAGACTCATAGCTGATTTTGCTTTTTCCGGATTTGGACTGCGTCATTTTTTAGAGTCATTTGCAATTTGTGCTTCAGTGTGAAAAGTTTAATAAAGTGTGTTTGTGAGAAAGACTAAGTGAATGTAGTCGCCGCAAGGTAAGTAACATTTATATTTCTCATCCTTGAAAAAGCACCGTATAAGTGTGGCCGAAACGTCGGAAAACTTTGTTTATATTTGTTCAGATATGTAAATAAATTAATTCGAAAAAATGACGCTATCCAAATCCCGGAAAAGACAGAATCAGTAATAATTCTTGAAACTGTAGATAAATAACCTGCAGTATAATCATAATGATACAATATTTGGTATTTTCACTGAAAGGAATTTATTTCTCAAAAATACACAAATCAAATAATTATTTTTTGTATCTAGCCTAATTGTCAGTCACATCTATCTTATCCATTTATTTAAATATTTCGTGTCCTGGGATTTTCTCAAATACACGATTAGCAAGAGCTTTAGCGACCAAACCATATGTTTTTTCAACTCCGCTTTTCACATCTTTAAAAACTTCCATCCAATTTTCGTTTATAGTTTTTAATATACTCTCGCCCAATGCTTTATCACCATTGTATAGGTTCTCAAAACTGTAATTTGCTCCTTGAATTTCTATATCGAGTTCATATGTATCCACTACCTTATATGAGATGTGATTTTTCAACTTATTCTTGAAAGTAAGTTTATGAACAATAGTGGCGTCCTCTGAAATAAATAAACATAACAGTTAAGACAGAATGGTAAAATTCCTCTAAAGACGGCTCATTACTATTTTAAAAATTGTATAGTCATATTAGACAACCCAACTTGCATACAAATTTACCTATGCTTAAATAACAGTACCTTACTCGCTATTCCCCCTTTTCTCCTTTCGATTTTACCTTGAACGATAAGGCGTTGAAACTGATACCGTTCTCGATATATTCTATGTACACCAGTCAATAGAAATTTTTAAGTGACATAAAATTCAACAGGAACCCGCATAAGCCATGAGATAAATAATAGTTTATATTGACATAATTTTAACAGCAAACGCGTAGTAAATTATTTGAGCCCTTTTTTGCTTGTAGTATAAAACATTACTTTTCTTTGCAATCCCAATGTAACACGCTTTTATTTATAAAGAATTGGATCTGTGATAGATAAAAACGCAAAAATTTAATAGAAAGTGTAAAGTTTTAGGGTTTAATAAAAACATATAATTAGGTATGTACGATATGGGATTATTGTGACGTAGACGAAGAAGGTTAATTATCGTTAAAGGTTCCAATGTAGGTACCTATATATTAGTATTTTTCTTATCAGGTTTAAATTATTTTTAACTTTTTAGTTCTTTGTATCAACAACTAATAAAAACAACTTTTTAGTATTTTTGATGCGAAACTGACTTCGGGGTAGTTCGGAGCCCGTAGCGGTGTTTTTCCCTTATATTGCCTGCAGAACGCTCACAATGTGTTGTTTTGAACACTTAAAACTGAATGTACATATCAGTTAGCAATTAATTATGTAATTACTGGTTAGTTGTTTGAAACATTTCTCATTCTATCCATTTCACTTAATTTGTCAATATTACAAGATTTCATCCAAGTCAACTTGAAGCAGTCAAGTTCTTCGATTTGAAGACCCACTAAAGACTGAACTGGGCTTAAAGCCACATGATTGACCTGCAGCAAACAATTTGGAACCAAGATAAATAACAGCATAATGCCTGCATTTTGTGCACAGTTGAAGCCCAAGATAAGACAATCGGGAACATATTCTTCTTTCAGCTCTACCATGACTTACCAAAGTTTACGCGAACCGATGTTATATCGCTATCGTATAGTTGGGCACAACTGTAATATGTCACAAGTCTCTAAGCAACGTCAACGTTAGACCTCAACATGACTTTAGCTCTAACAAGAATTTCTAGTTCCTTTGGAAGAACACCTGTTTTGTTAATGTCCGAGTGTATTATATTATCAATATCAACCTGTTCATTCTTTTTTGTTCCATCAATTAACTGATTTTGGGCTGTCATTTTCAACATTTGTGTATTTTTTTTTCTTAAAATGTACAAGGGTTGCATTATGTTTTGAACAAGAAATTATTATCCATCAACCATTTCAAAGCCTTGAACAGATTATCGCGAGACACTTAAAAGTCACAATTCCACAATTATCTAGAGATCTAGGCAACATATGTGGCAGTTTTTTAGTTACCTCGAAAAGATCTTGGGCAAAAAGTACTGTTTTGCCACTAAATTCATGTTGTCAAAATAAATGGTATTATTCGCGTTATTAAAATAGTCAACGCTAACACGTTGCATATTCCTCCATTCTCTGCTGTACAATGAGTTCCTCTGTCTTTTGTGTTAACTGACTTGCTTATCTGTCTTGCCTTCTTATAATTCATTTTTTCTTCTCTTTTGTGTACGTATTCTAACGTTATCTTGAGAGCACGTTGTTCAGGTGATTCATTTTCCCTTTTCTGTGTCTGCATTCTATCGATATCTTGCCTATTAGTGCGTTGTGCTAGCGATTTGTTTTCTCTATGTTTAGCTACTACTAAACTATTTTTTTTTCAAGCGTTGTCATCTGTGGGCATCGCTTTCATTAATAATGTCGTTCTTTTCCGATTGTAAGGGGTGAATGCTCAGTCAAGGGTTCGCCCTGTTTTGAGGCGCAACGCCATGTTTGTGGATCTCTAATTTAGCCCTCGGCACGTGCTTACCTTGGCATTGAGTCAACCATCTAATCCATCAAAGACAGAATCTGTATTCATAACAAAAGGTTCACCAAATGACCACCACTCACCACCCATCAAAAACTGTCCACACATCAAAACGATTCAATCTCGACGCTATTGTATCGCTTTATTACTGAGTTCTTTTGGCCACCTACCAGCTCTAGCATCAGACCCTGGTTACCATTTAGCACCAAAAAACTCGTTAAGATGAATCAAACGAGCCCAAATTCTATAGGGTTATATCGTTTAAATACAGAGCTCCTATGGCCATCTTTCAGCTTCGTCATCAAACTCTGGTTACCATCTAACACCAAAGTACTCGTCAAGATGGATCAAACGAGTCCAAACTCGAGTTCCTATAACCACCTTCCGGTTCGATTATCAGATCAACTCCACGTCATAACAATTTTGCATCGTCATCCGATTTACACACGCCTGCAAAATTGCAACTCAATCGGTAACCAGGAAGTGGATCAAATTTAACTTGCAAAATTTGATTTTGTGTCGTTTAACTACCGAGTTCCTATGGCCACTTTCTGATTCCATCATCAGATCAGCTCCATGTGATAATAATTTATCATTGTCACCCGATTTACACATGCATGCAAAATTTCAGCTCAATTGGTAACCCGAAAGTGGATCAAATTTAACTTGCAAGATTTGATTACAGGCAAACATCGGGACAGGTGAAACTAAATAAAAGCTTGTAATACGAGTAAGTTCAATTTTGCTCAGTCCCAGGTATGAAATTTTTATTTATTTATTTTTTTGATTTTGTCAGGGAGTTGTTTGAAGATCTTCTTCATTTATACAAAATCAACCCAGGTCTTTTTCAGCATTCGTCGTAGGGTCCACATTTCCAAAGCTTCGATTTTGTTAATTGTAGTTGGTTTTAAAGTTCACGCCTCCAAACCATACACCAGATATTACTATATTAGTCTTCATGAGAACGATAGAATCAAAACAGTGTTTTCCACCAGTAAAGTAATGTTTCAACTCACGGTCATGCTGTCTGGATTATGTAGAACTTCCTCTACCCTAGAAACATTAATGGAATATGTATTGAAGTAGTTAATATGGAGAACATGTCCAGTATACGTCGACGTTCTCGCAATGACTAACACAATCGATGACCATCCGAAGAACCTCGGCGAAGTATTTTCCAGAATTAAGAATACCAACCTTAGAAGCGTTCCATGTTTCAAAAAGAGAGTTCACGTCGTTTCTGAGTCAAAAAAGATAGAAGTTATCCGTGAGTAGTCCATATAGACAAAATATACTACGAGGGTTTTTGGGTCTTTGGCATACCAACGTAAAAGACATCTTCAATGTAATCGGAAATGTGAAAAAACATTTAAAGAATTGAAAGCTGCATTATTATCCTATATAATTCGGAATATTTCCTATCACAAGAACAAAATGGTGAGCGCGTGATCAAATATTGCAGCAGTGCATTTTCGAAGCCAAAAAGGAATTACACTGCCACCAGACAAGAAACATTAGCAATAACCCGGGCTGTAGACCCTTAATGCCGCTTTCAGTGGCTATTGGATACCGAAGAGACAACTGGCCAGATGGATGGATTACAGCAATACGACTTGAACACCGCTCTGGCCGGATGCATGATAATCCCGACGCCTGATCAAGACTACCCTGGAAGACTGTCGACATTTGGTTAGATGGAACAGCGAGAAGGTATCTCCATACGACAGATTCGAGTGCAGGTCAGTGACGACTGGACAACTGAACAATGTGTTCAGAACTAAATGACCGACCCTAATATTGAACCAATCTTTTCATTAAGAATGAAGAGGCACCCAGCCTTCGATAAGACGAAATAGCTAGTATCAGGCGTTCTGAAGTCCCAATGGGAGTTCCTAAAAATAGAGAATGGAACATCGAAGGAAGTTTGGAAGTGTTCAAAATCCATAGCTAAGATGAAGGCGGTTCGTGTGCTTCAACTGACTCCCTATCAGGGAGAGGACGATTCCTCTCCTGAACATCAGAATTAAATAGAGGCGGTATTACAACTTTTAATTTTTAACTACTTTAAAAGTAATCCTTTTCGAAATTTATCGCCTATAACAATAACCATGTCGATTGTCTATAAAAATAATAACCCAATATCCATGCTGTTTCCAGGAAAGAAGTTCTATATGTTAGAATGACAGTTGAGATTTAGTATGGAACAGAAGGAAGATTATTTTCTGGAGTAAATTAGTTGTTATCGAACCCGCAGAAAATTTGTATTAATATACACCGCTGAAGGGGGGTAGCATGTTTAGTGTTAGGGCAAGCATCATGATGAAAATGATAATGAAGTTATACACATACAATAAAGTGTATTTTCATTTAACAACTTTTATTTTGAAATGATTTTCATAAAGTAATAAATTAAATATACTTTCGACTAAACCTAATTCTATATTATTTAAATATTTCGTCTGCTGGAATTTTCTCAAATACACGATTAGCAAGAGCCTTAAACACCAAAGCATAAGTTTTCTCGACTCCCCCTTTCACATCTTTAAAAACTTCCAACGAATTTTCGTTTACAGTCTTCAAAACACTGTCGCCCAGCGTTTTGTCTCCATTGAATAAGTTATCAAAGGAAAATTTTGCTCCTTGAACTTCCACCACTATTTCATACGTATCCACTACCTTATATGATATGTTAGTTTTCGCTTTATCCTTCAAAGCAAGTTTATGAACAATAGTGGCATCCTCTGAAATAAATAAATATAACAGTTAAGACACAATGGTAAAATTCCTCTAAAGACGGCTCATTACTATTTTAAAAGTTCTATAGTCATATTAGGCAACCCAACTTACATACAAATTTACCTATTTATTTATTTATTTAAAGAGTACCGCCCCCCTTCAGACAGTCGCAGCTGTCCTATTACAGGGTGGCACAAGTTAACAATAATTGTAACATGAGATCAAGCAAGTACATTTAATTAAATTACAAAAGGGGAAAAAAAAGAAAAACGTAAGGTACAAATTCAAAACTAACAGACTGATGCTTGACATAGGTCAACAGCCTGTGATATGTGTTTCCTGAAAACCGAGTAACTTAAGGGGAAAATGTCACAACTGGTACTATTATTTTTTTCAACGATCATAGTGTACGATCAGTAACACCGTGGCAGCAGCGAGTTAAAATAATAATTGAAGTTAGAGCGTCCAATTGCAAATATTTCTCTATTTCTGAGGGTGTAACATTGATTAAGAAATGATTACTTAAATATTCGGAATCAAGGAGATTATTAATTATCTTATATAAGAAAAATATGTCAGAACATTTCCTCCCGAATTCTAGGGATACCATGTTATAAAATTTTAAATTTTCACTGTATGGATGAAAATGTCTTTCCCTGTTAAAACGATAATTTACAGCATTTATAAATTTTTTTTGACGTTTTCTATTCTAACAATATATTTATGATAATAAGAATTCCAAACTGTAGAAGAATATTCTAATATCGATCTAACAAGACTATAGTATAGGGTGGTGAGCGATCTGACATTTTTGAAACCTTTGGTTATTCGTAATAAGAAACCCAACATTTTTTGAGCCTTTTGAACAAGTAATTCAATGTGTATTTCAAACGACAGTTTATAATCTAATACAACCCCCAGATCCCTAACGTGATCTACATACTTCAATTTGTCACCCAGTAAATATAGATCACAAGGGGTTCGTGAATGACTAGGTTTTCTGGTAAACACGATGGAATGACATTTATCACTATTAACAAAAGTTCTGTTTCTTGTGCAGTAATCAGAGAATCTGTTTAAGTCATTTTGCAACTTTACATAATCAGAGGTGTCCCTGATAGTTCTGAAAATTTTTAGGTCGTCCGCATAAAGTAAATGATCGGTGTTACAAAAGCATGAAACGATGTCATTTTAAAAAAATGCTGAACAATAAGGGACCAAGATGTGACCCCTGCGGCACTCCATAAGTCACTGGAATACATTCTGATCTTACATTGTTCACCACAACATATTGTGACCTATCTTCTAAGTAGCTTTTTAGGAGCAGAAAGAGTCCTCCATGAACACCGAAATTCCCAAGCTTAATTAAGAGAGTAGGGTGGTGAACTTTATGAAAAGCCTTGGAAAAGTCGGTGTACACGGCACAACTCTCTAAGCTGTTTTCCATTGCTACAGTTAACTCTTGCACAAACGGAACCAAATTAGTTACGAAGGAGCGCTTCTTAAAAAATCCGTGCTGATTTAGGTCAAGAGAACACCTTACCTTGAAGAATAGTTGTTCTAGAATCAAAGATTCGAAAATTTTACCAAAGTGATTGAGCAAGGAAATAGGCCGGTAATTCTGTACATGAGTTTTGTCATCAGATTTAAACACAGGACTATTTGGACGATCTTCCAGATCTTAGGGTATATGCCGAGTTTTATGCATTTATTGTAGAGTATGTAGAGTGGCAGACACAGATCAGGACATGACGCCAAGAATACCGCAGGGTATCCATCAGGACCCGGAGCTTTTTCTGGATCGAGATCATGTAAAGTTGCTTTTATACTTTGCTCACTTATAAAGCTAACAGTGTAACACTCCTGACAGAAAACTGGCTCGACTAACTATGCTGTGTTGGATGGTTCGAAAACTTTACCGAAATAGGCTGAGAAAAATTCACAGATCTCTTTGTTTGAGGTTGCTTGAATAGTATTATAAGACATTATAGTAGGTATAGATTTGCTATTCTTTTTGTTACTAACAAACGACCAAAAATATTTTCTTCTGTAATTCTGATGATTTATTATAGTCAGCTTTAATACTAATTTTTACCCTCTTTCTCAAATCCGAAAAACGATTATAATCAGCTTAAATAACAGTATTACTCTTCGCATATTACATATAAAATATAGTATTCCTGCACAACCGGACTAACAGATTTTATAAAGCGCTACAAAACCTTTGTGTATCCCCTGTGTAACAGATAATCACGTCTTATCGCAAACAGAAATCTAAAATAATGTAGCTCAATTCGTTGGGCATTTGTCAGAAAAGCTTTCTGGTATACTAATACACAGTACCAAAATTTATTTACACTGACTACTTTTGAGTAGTTAACTTAGACAATAATAAACTAGTACTTTTTCTCCTAATCCATGACTTTGCATTGTCAGGTTTTTTCTTTGTCCTTCATTAAGGAATATTATCAAGGAAAATTGAAAAAACTAATATTTTTCTCACAAGAGTTTAGTCTTTAGTTTGATGACGATGTATTCATTATTTGGGTACATTTATATGAATTAGTAAAGGACTTAAATAACAAAGTTTGTCTTAAAAATTTAACATAATAAAAAACTACCTACTGATTATCTGTGTACTAACATTTCCATTTTAGTACACAGATAACCTGCTAACACTAATGGCTCGTTTACATTATGCCCCTGCCGCTGCTAGCGCACTGCTGGCAGACTGTTGTAATTATACCCGCAGCAGGATCGAAGGCAGTGAACTGTGTACATACTGCCCTCCTACTCACTTCGTGTTCAACTTCCGCCAGTCCCATAAGTTGACCTTGGCTAGTTAATTTGCATAGCATCCACCATGTTGAAACAGATTGTTAAAGTGTGGAGCCGGGCTTAGAAATTGAAGACGTCACTTCGCAGTCGCTCGCACTGCTAGTCCTTTGACTTTGACCGCACAATAACAGACTCATTTGGGAAGTGTCAGGGAGCGCGAGTGGCTGCGGCAGAAGCATAAGAAGCGCTGCTCCATACCATGCCCATTTCAATGCATACGTCGCATAATGTAAACGAGGCATAACTGCTATGTAAATTCTAACTCCAATGATTCATACCCACTAACAAGCCAAAATTAAAAATTTTAATTTCTAACGACACAAAAAAACCTTGAAAGACTAAAAAATGCTCATATTGCGTACTTGTTACGTTTGGAGTATTATACCTAATACTAATACACATATTTGCCTACCTGCTTGACTCGTGCAAATTTAGTCAACACAGTTCCACAGCCATACAAATATGCACCTTAAACTTATAACACCCCTCTGTATTTGTCAGTGGAAAGAACGGGCCATCATTATACCTTCCGACAGATTAAGAAGAACTGACAACACATTTAATACTAAACCACCTTCAAAAAGAAATAATTCTCAACAAAAGTAAAAAACAATTGAATATTTTTAAAAACGCAAATGTTTGAAATTCCTTGCGATAAATTTTATGTTGGAAATACGTCTAAGTCTCTAAATATACGAATAAATGAGCACAAAAATATATGAAAATGAAACAATTCGCATAGCCCTTACCTAAATTCATATTTTAATTCTATTCTACAAAGAAGAACACAACACGAGACCAAAATTAAAAAACACCAGCTTAATTACATTAGACATTGCTTCGTTTCTACTTCCGAAATTATAATTGTCACGTTCTTTTGAAAAACCCTATATCTGGATAATCTTCAAGTCTTCCCTTCAGATTTTCACTGTTTGCTATAAAACGGCTAAAGCAATTTGAATATTTTAAATTGTATTCTACAAAGATATGTTCCAGCTTGATTCCGTATATTTTTCTATAACATAAAACATACCATTTTTCTGAAAATCGGAAAAATATGTGCAAAAAAATTGTAAACATCAATGTAAATATCAAATTTTCATCATAAATATCTAGTTTAAATGTCAAGATATGCCATGAAAGTATATCGTGCAGGGTGTTTGTAATGGTGTTCATTTTGATTCATTTGATGTCAGTTTCTTTTAGAGAGGAAGTTAAGTTACGGCTTATAGTTGCGTGTATAAGCAGAAAATATTCCATTAGTTTACGGTTGTCGGTGTGTAAGTGCATGCACGTCATTATTAGGTGGTACATACGCAGAGTTGCATATATAGGATAGTTGAAATATAAGGTGGAATTGAATTAGTTTTACAGGGTGGTTCAAAAAATATTGTATTGGGTGGCATATAAGTAGTTGCGTATACAAGGTGGTTAAAATAAGAATGGAGCAAAACCATAGTTATACAGTTTGGATATTTGCGTTATAGGACGGAGTACGAGTATAATTACAGTTATAGAAAAGGCTTCATAAAATGTTAGAATCAGTTGAATATACAGGATGATTGAAATATAAGGTGGAGTAGAATTACAGTAATACAGGGCGGTTAAAAAAAGTTATATAGTAAGGAACATAAGTAGTTGTTTATACAAGGTGTTTGAAGTAAGGGTGGAGTAAAATTATTGTTATTCAGGGTGTATCAAAAATTTGTTATATAAGCATAAGCAGTTAGGATATTTGAATTATAGGACGGGGAATAATATAAGCATACACATGGGTTCAAAAAATGTTAGAAGCAATTGCATATACCGAGTGGTTTAAATAAATGGTAGAGTAAAATTATAGTCATAAAATGTGGTTCAAAAATGTGAATTTTGTTATACAGGGTAGACCATGAGCAGTAGCATAAATAGAATACTAGAGATATGGGGCGAAGTAAAATCATAGGTATACAGAAATAATTTAAACAATAGAAAAATAGAAACAGTCAATAATGTGGAGAGGATTTATACTTTTACAGGATGGATTTAAAGATATCAATATTGCAATATTGTGTGGGGTTGAATTATAGTTGTACAGAGTGGTTCAGAAAATGGTAGATAAATTAGATAAATAAGTTATATAGGGGTGACCAATACACAGAAGCATATATAGTGTGGATGCAATATAGAGTGAATTAGGGTTACACTTATAGAAAGTGGTCCAAATAATAAAAAAATATATTTCGAAAATATAGAAAAAGCATACAAATTAGAGAGGGTGAGAGAGAGCGAGAGAGGGAGAATATGCTAAAACATTCGATAGAACTGTACCCTAAATCTGATAAAAAAGAAGATATGTCTTAAAATAGTGATTGATTGCACAAGGTTTTTATTTTATGTCAGCTGAAGTCGGTTCTTTTTTAAATATAAATTATTTGAGTCATATATCAAAAACGGTAGATTGTCTTTAGTTATAGGTATATTTTGTTCTCTGTTTTTGTTATTACTACAACTGCGAACTTAACGTTGATGAAATCCAGCTGTTTTCCATTTATTTGCGTTATAAGCTTAAGGTGTTTATGTGTGTCAGTGTATCTGTGGATCTGTTTGTCTTTCTGTAGCATCGTAGTTTCTAAAGGAATGAACCAATTTTGATACGGTTTTTTGCATTCGAAAGCTGATGTGATCGAGATGGTTCTCAGCTATGACTTATGAAAATTTGTTTAAACATTTGAAGATCATCGGCACATTTCCTACTTGACAGAAAGTTCTTACTAAGCATGTTTATTAACTGTTCCTACACAGCTGGTCCAATGTTTATGAAATTTTGTGTGTGTTTGAAAGGATCCCTGGATGGGTTTAGATTCAAAATTCAACCGCGTAGGTGGCGCAGCAATCAGTTTTCTAGGAAAACTTTTTTGAACTGTTTGAGCCCATTTTAATAACATTTTTCAACATGGGAACAACTGGACCGATTATAATGAAATTCTTTATTAGGTTCTGTCGGGGGTTATTTAAAGTTGTAATTTTATCTTTATTACATCCTTAGTTCAACACTGAACTGGTTTAGACTTAAATCATTGACTTTTTAAGAGTAGTTAATTCTGTAGTGGTTATCTCCCTTATCTACATATTACTACATTTCAAATTGACTCCAAAATATAAAATTGTTGTGTTGTCCAGTAACAAGTATGCCAAGCATGCTGCAAGTTTCATATAATAATAAAAGAGAGCAAAAATACTAGAAAATACCAACTTCAAATTCAGCTAGGGCATTGTTTAAGCCTACTGTCAAAAATCATGAAGGTAATTACTTGCTTCGCAGAATGCATTATTTTGATTAGACCACCCAAAAAATTATTTTTTGATTTTTGATATCATTTTCATGTTGAGATTTGATTAGACCTTACTTACTGAAATCGAGCACTGAATCTCCATTTCCATAAACAGGAAGCAGAAGTATTTTGCCTGTAATGTTATAAGTAGCTTTTTGTTTAACATCATTGAATGTCGTAAAACTCAACTCATTCTTCTCCTTGTCAAAACTGAAAATAAAAATTGTAATTTTTAAAAAATATATCGATAAAATTCAATAAATAAATTTTGTGTTACTGTGGTAAATAAATAAATAAGTTACAACCAAACGATGTAAGACGGCGTATAAAAAAAGAATAATTTATTAAATTCAATCCACAAACTTACTGTGCGTTTAATACTTTTGTCTTGGAAAATCCATACAATTTGACGTCATAATAATTTTGAACCAAATTTACCACGGATGATCCTTCTCCAATGTGTGCTTCTTTGATGTCAATAGGATCTATTGAAGGAAGACCCAGTGAAGAAATACCTAGGAATTTGAAAAGAAAAATATTAGAGGCTGAGCAATGTTAACATACTTTACTAAGGTACGGAAAACATTTTTTTGTTTTACAATTAAAAATAGTAGGAAACTAGGTACAGTTTACTACATTTGAACAAAACAATCAAGCGATAGTCTGCACTGGTAATTTACCCTGTCTGTGGGAGCATCCCTGTCCTGATTGGCCAATGGCAAAGGGGTAGGGACTCCGAGTCTCACCGATGGCTTCGGTAGAGCGCATCGATTGAAAGTACATCGATGTTTAATGGTTAACGTGATCTACTGAAAGTAGTGCATATTCATATTCTGCAACAGCCGATTTATCGCATTGTAGCAATCCGCAATCTCTCCTCTTTTCAGAAATATCATTATATTGATTCAGATGCGTTGGTGACATTATTAAGATTTACTAATGGCATTTGCTCGTATTTATACCGTAAAACATCTGTCATAGGCCGTTACCTCCACAATATTTTTAGTCAGTATCCTAGTCAACAGATGACTGTAATCAAGACTCTCGTGTACAAACCCTCCAGAATTAGAAATATGTATTACCCCATTTTAACGGGGCAAATAAAGATAAAATCGCTAAAATCTGGTTTATAGAGGGTTGTCTTTTATATCTAACCTTATCTATTATACTTAATACATACAAAATATAATACACTCGTTCAAAGATTGGTAAATAAAGTTGAAATATGACATACCATATATTTCAATAGCATATATTTTAGATGGAGATAGGATACACCAAAGCAAACCTAGATATATGTTTTAATAATCAAGAAAATCAAAATACAATTTACGTACATTATTGTCAATGCGACAACATCGCGCCTTGAAGTCGTACACAAATGCCTGAAGAAATAACAGCGGTTACGAAATATTAACCCCTGTAATTTTTATATTTGAGTCACTAAAATAGTTTTCTGCAGATTGGATTTGTTTCGGTAAATAAAACATTTGTGCGATATTTCTGAAATAGATTTCGCCATAGCTATTAATTTGTGGAAAACAAATTTGCGAAATGATGTTAAAAAATCGTACACAAATATGTACTTACATAATAAATTATCTACAAAGTTTTTATTTTCAACAAGAAAACTGCATCAAACTGCACGACTTTATTCACTTCTTTCAAAACTCCAGCATTTTTTACTATTAATAAACGTTTTATAAAAACTAGCCGTTTAGAATATAACAAAACAAGCAAAGGATACCTAGCTGACAATTCGCGGTAATGCCATATCTGTTTAGTCATATTGCGATGTATAAACACAAAATTTTGTACCCCAACACCAAACCTTTCTTTTTGCATTGAACGCACGTTTCAACAGCGAAGCTATCATCATCAAGGAGTAAACCAAAACTGGTTTGTTGTTAGGGTACAAAACTTCTTGTTTATACATCTGTGACTCACCAAAGGTTCCACAGTTTTGCCATATTGCTAGGTAGTTCAGTTTTATTTTTAATTATCAAAAAAGCGCTTTGTCAATGTTAGTGATTCGTAAAGCCGTATGATCTGTTTAATAGCTTCACTTGAAGTTTCAGAAGCGATTTCATTCCATATTGTCTGTTAACTGTAAAAATGTGACCAAAATATGCAAATTTCAAATTTTTTGCCAAAACTTTTTAAAAAATATTATAAGGCTTTTTAACTGAATTATTTAAATTACTGTAGTTTTCTCACAGTATTAGCAAAACTTTTTACCTTTGGATCCAATCCCATGTAAGGCAGATTCAATAGCATTGGCCAAGCACTTGTCTCCATCAGAATTACTTGTTTGGCAAATTTGAAATTCATTAGCTAAAAATAAAATAAAAACTCTATATTTTTTTATTTGTAAATATGAATTATATTAAAAAAGAAATTTAATTTGATCCTGATGATTTGAGGATATTTCCATAAATATTTGACAACATTGAAATTTTACATTGGATAATAAATTATTTATAAATTAAAATTTACTCGGTATATTGATGAAAAACTAGACTAGAGTTTTTTTGGTAGTGGTACGCAATAATCATAATTGAAATTTGTTCTAAAAACAATAATTTTGAAAGGAAATGATTAGTTTTGGTTGAAGATAGATTTAAAATACATATGTAGTACAAAATTCATTGAGAAACAGAGACTTATATTAAAGCAATATAAATATCACTTGCTGTCAGTTCAGGGAAAAGGTGTGATAAAAGAACCTCCACATAACCAAGAATAGAAGTACAAGTCAATCGTCAGAAGTAAAAAAATATATATTGTCCTTCATTCATTATTTATTGGTATATCTCGAAATAATTTATAATTCAGCGAAAAATGAAACATTGTAACCATTTCTTTAACAATTTCAACTACAACCTACTTTTTATTGTCAAGAACTGAATGGTGGTCATTTTAAACTTTTAATTGTAAAATGAACTGAAACATACTTCGTAAACATTATGTGACATTATTTCCTTCAGGAAGACAGGGAATAACTTCAACAGACATATACCTCCCATCAGTGCAGCCTTTTGAAGGAAGAAATCTCAAAAGTTATACAAACCAATATCAAATTAAATAACTGCAATAATACATTCATTTCAAACAAATTGGCTGGGAAGAAATTACACAGGAGCCAACTGGAAGTGAAAATGGTTATCGTATATAAGAACACTAAGTCCACTGTATATTTACAAGAAAACGCAATACCAATTAGCATAATATGAGCCATAAGACAAAGTTTCGTCAAATAAGGACATCTTTATAAATGGAAGAAGGTCCAACAACCTGTGATTTCATAATGATATCGTTCTTATAACAGAAGAAGTCACTTATGAAATCGACCTGAAAATGTGTTTTAAAGCCCTAGGACACAAAATGAAACTTAAAATCAAGAACTGTAAAAAGTGGACAATTATGAACTTGGAAAAAGAAGTAGAAGACTATCGAAGGCTGCGTTTGGACAGATGATATAAAGGGATCAACAAGATACAGACATATAATAAATAATAATAAAGTGTGAGGAAGTTCAGGAATAGACCAAAGAAGAAGGTTGATCAAATGAAATGGAGTAGTAATAATTTAATCAAATGTCTGCAAACAATCTCAGTCTTTAGTATAAATCTTAGTATATTATGATTTATACTAAAACAATCGCATACATATTTCTGGCATTTGTATAATTTCTTTGTTTTAGAATTTAAATATAGATAAAGATTCTGCCACTGAGAATTACTTAACATGTTTTGTTAATATACGAATGCAGTCTATGAACAAAAAGAATATTTATTACAATTTGAATGTATTAGAAAAAAATGTCGATTTGACATAAATTGTCTTATCCAAAAACAGAAAATCTTTCTTGATTACGATACATCCTAGAACATTTTTAATCTAGAATACCCTGAAGTTTTCGATTTTGGAATTAAAAATACCACAAACCCAAATATAAAAGAATACGATTAAAAAATTTAGTAAACTTCTCCCCCTTCTTGTTAAAATAAGAGTTACCAATTAAGTTTCGTCCTTTTACATAAAAAGGATAAGGAATTATAAAAAACAGGTCATCTTCAAGGAACCTTTGGAAGGATTTTTGGATTAGACAGTTTATATCCTGAATTTGAAATAATTAAACGTTTCTGGCATGGCTGTATTTTGGCAACTACATTGAGATATATTTAAATGAATTAATGACAATACATTATACACGCTGATGTAGACGGCGCACTCTATATTAAAAAAATAAACAAATAATGCACGAAATGCGATCTAGAAATCAACTTCAAAAACCGAATATATAGTTATTGGTGGAACAGCCGGGGATCTCATTATGAAAGATGGTATGATAGTGGAATCTTGTTAAACTATAAATATCTTGGAACAGTAGATCTAACCAGGAAGTAAATGATAACGACGTGGAATAGAAAAAGGAAAAAAAGCAATAAAGCGGAAATATTCTAGCATTTGGAATAGTGCTAAACGAAGAATATATAAAACTGTAATCGAAAGTGTTGGAATACATTGTACGGAAATGTGAGCAATTCAAAAAAAAATATTTTTTTAGACTGAAAGCAATGTGTGTTTATCAAAGATAAATGGCATTCGAAATAAGGCTTCGAGAAAAAATATTACTTACAAAAAAAACATATTAAATACAATAGAAACTATGTGTAAGTATGGTAATCTAAGAACAATGGCAGATGGAAGGTGGCCAGTAAGAATATGATAATGAAGACCTAGCCAAAGAAGAATAAGGGAACACTCAAACTCTCTAGATATATTGGAGTTCAACAAGCTATTTTATATAGATATATGTGAGAAGAAAGATGGCACATTGTGTATCCTCACTCGCAGAAACATAAAAAAAGAATCTTGAAATTTACTTAAATATTATGCGTGATTTAATAGTCCGACTTCGTATGGTAACATAGGTTGGATATATGTGTGTGCTAGTTCGGTTTCACCACTTAGTAATATTCAAACTTATCTTTAGGAGTAACCCAGAGAGTCGCTTCAAAGAACAAATTATGTATTAAAGATACTAATGTACAAGTGAAAAGCTGTATAGTATCATTGTTTTATTTTATTAACAGACTTGAGGTTTTCAATTCGGTGTATTTTTTTATGTTACCTAGTTTCTTCTCTGATTGTGAACCGAATTGAATAACTATTTCTTTGTTTAGTAAAGTGGACATCCGGATTAATGACATTTTGAATTTGATTATATTCGAAAAGAGATGAAATATGGGATTGAACACATGAAAATCGACCAATATATTATTTATCCAACATCCCTTACGGATTTATTCAAAATCCCCTTTGTATAATTTTTGAAATTGCGTTATATTACAACTTGCAACAGGTGATTTTCAGAAAATCACCGAAAAAGCCAATATTTCAAAAACTTTATCGAAGTATCTTAACTGACATTTCCTCATAAATAT
The DNA here is from genome assembly GCA_034190945.1 of Octodonta nipae. Taxonomy (NCBI): domain Eukaryota; kingdom Metazoa; phylum Arthropoda; class Insecta; order Coleoptera; family Chrysomelidae; genus Octodonta; species Octodonta nipae. The sequence continues at coordinate 128,897,391 of CM067219.1, forward strand.
TTCAATTTCTGCGTAATAGACTGTCTCTGTAGACACTACATTTTTTAATCTCGATCTGAACATTGTCTATGTCTATCGCAACCATATGTATAGTATAATTAATTTTATTAAACATGTTATAGGTTCATTATAACAACGGGTTCCAAGTTCAATGCGTTCGTATAACCGTTAACTGTCGATTTACATGAATTTTTTTCAGTTCTGATCTAAATTGCTATTCGGGTGTTTACTATAGCATACAAATCATAAAGTTGCGTGATAAAAGGAATAGTAATTATAATCAATTTAATTTAACATGTTTTTTGCTTATCAAGTCAACGCGTACCAAGTTCATTTTACTTGAATACCTGAATTTAAAGGAAATTAATAAATAGGCAAAGACAAACCGGTACGGTACAATTTTCTCATCTGTCGGGCAACCGATTTCTTTTATTTTTGTTTTGTTTAATAGCTGCTAACAACATTAAGAGCAAAATTCCAAAATTTATGCAGAGAGCTAAAATTTATTTATAATATTGGTTCAGACATGCCAATGCTAGATAAACAAATAATAGTGACATTGACTCCAGATCGCTTGGACAGAAAATCATAAAGGTGCATTGACAAATAAATTAAACTTAAAACAAAAACATTTTGAACATTCCTAAAGATACTCTACACTATCATTCTACCGAAAGATAACCCACAAAAATTTATATTACATAATATTCGTTATTTATTTGGCTCTCTCCAGTTTGCAACTTACATTGCGTTGTAAATTTGGTTTGTCAACTAAAATCAGAATTATGTTGCAACTCATCTACCTATTTACTTCTGATAACATTTTATTAATTTTAACCTTATACTATTAATTAAGTTTCTTTTTATTTATTTAGATTGCAGATCGTAAGGTTAAAGATAAATAGTTAGCTCTGGCAACACTGAAGTTCATGGCCATCTTCTTTATTTTCATTATATTACAAGTTTTCAGTACAATCAGAAATTCAGAAAATTTATCAATGTATCATTTTCAAGATTTCAATTACAGTTCACTGAAAAATTTGTCTTGTCTGTTCATTGGGGTTTTCTCTCCTCAATTTTTTTCCCTGCAACAGATAAGTATTTAAAATCGTATTTGGAGAACAAAGTGTAGTAAGGCAATTTCGTAAAATTGCCCGGATTACTGGCTGTCCGTACAGAAATTCTTCCTCACAGTTATTCTGAAAGAAAGAGATGTCTTAAAATGATCAAGTAAGTAAGTAAGTAAGTATTCCTGTATATAAATGGTGTATGGTATGGTATAGTGTTATACTTATTTATATACAGGAATACTGGTTGATCATTTTAAGACATCTCTTTCTCTCAGAATAACTGTGAGGAAGAATTTCTGTACGGACAGCCAGTAATCCGGGCAATTTTTTCGAAATTGCCTTACTACACTTTGTTCTCCAAATACGATTTTAAATACTTATCTGTTTCAGGACAAAATTTTGAGGAGTTAAAACCCCAATGAACAGACAAAATAATACAAGATCTCCTCAACAATCTTTTCGATCTTGTAATAAATCAAATGAAAGGGCTGATTATGGCGAAAACAAATTTATTTTTTTCATATTTTTAAAATAAATTGTTTCAAAAATATTAACCCAATCCTCCTACCGCAAAATTTTGAAAAAATTTAGAGATATAGGGCCTCATCTGAATTTTACCCGAAAAAATAAGGAGAAATCCCTAATATTAATTAATTATTAATTGAACTTGTTTCTAACACATCATGTAATATATCAAATGAAAGGGCTCATTATGGGGAAAACAAATATATTTTTTTCGTATTTTTAAAATAAATTATTTTAAAGATATTAACAAAATTATAAAATTTTTTACTCATTCCCCCTACCATATCTCCGAAACTATAAGCCGCAAAATTTTGAAAAAAAGAAAGATATAGATACAGTATCAAATAAAAAACATAAAATTAAAATTATTTCTAACGCATCATGACGAATACAAATATTTTTTTTCATATTTTTAAAATAAATATTTTAAAATATATTAACAAAAATATAAAAAAATACCTATTCCCTCTTTATTCCCCAAACTATATAAGACCTAAAATTATTTGTTTATAGGCAAATAAAGAAGAAATCCCTAATATTAAATATGGGGGCCAAATTATAGAATTAAACAGAAAATGAAAAAAATATATTTTTAAAGCGTCATGCTATACATCAAATGAACGGGCTCGATATAAGGAATACAAATCTATATTTTTCATATTTTTAAAATTAATTGTTTACAAGATATTAACAAAAAAAATCTCATTTGCCGCTTTATTTCCGAAACCAAACTACCTAAAATTTTTAAAATAATTAGGGGTACTTGGGCTCACTTAAAATTTATAAAAAAATAACAAATATTAGAAAACTCCAATATTAATTTTCGGGACAAATTATGGAAATAAATGGAAATTAAAATTAAATTTTCAAACGCACCATGTAATATATCAAGTAAAAGGGTTATTATGTGAATTACAAATCTATCATATTTTTATATCATTTGTTTCAAAGATATTAACAAAAATATTAAACATCAACTTAATTCCTACTTTAGAACCTACACTATCTAAAAGTTTGAAAAATACATTTTATTTGTATTTTTAAATAATTTGTCTAAAAGATTTAATAATTTATTATTTAAACCTGCAGAGCCTAGAATTCAGGCAGTAGATTATAAAAGGCTTACCTGAAAGATTATTAGTAAAATAAAACTCTAATGTTAATTTTGCAAATTAGGAAATTAAATACATATTTTTATAAAAATCAAGGGAATCATGTAAGAAATAAAATAAAAAGTCTATGTGTGGAAAATAAAAGTGTATATTCTTTACAAATTTAAAACGCTTTCTTTAATAGATAATAGGGTAAATTTAAGAAAATCCACTCATTCCCTGCTTGTGTGAAACTGGAATATTAGAATCTTAAAGGAGGGACGGAACCCTTAGTATGCGAGTCTCCAACTCGCACTTGACCAAATTATTTATATTGAAAGCTCGTATTGAAAATTTCTGACAATTTGGGTATCCTATAGTGAATTTATTATTCATTGCATAGACCCAATTCTGTAAAGTCCTGCCTTTTAATGCAAGGTAAGTAACTTTTACTTAAAATAAACATATCATTAAAATTTTAATGATTTGTGTTTATAATTGCTAATTGTCGAAAATTTTCTGAGCAATTCTAAAAGCAGATTCGTGCTCAGCATGAAAAAAATACGTTGAAAAACATATGTTACATGTACAGTATTTTCCACTTTTTTTCTTTGTAGTCCTGTGTAATTTATTTAACATTACATGGCCCCATTTCTGCGTTAACGTAGTTTTATTTTTATCTGAAATAAGCATGTCATTGACATTTGAACGATGTATGAACGATGTATATTTAAAATATAAAAAATTGAAAGCATTAAATGTCAATTTTACTAATTTGTTCTAGTAAGTTAGGTACCTACATCTATTCTAGAATAAAATATATTTTATTCATATTTTTCTTGGAAATCTTGCATGGCTGGCTTTGACCGTCCAACCATTGAGTAATTATATAAGAACGGAGCCTTAGCTGCTGTTAGATTGGTTGACAGTGACAGGCTAACGCACTTTCAGACCATCATATGAAGACCATTTTTGAGAATCAAGCGTTGTTTATTCCTTAGTAGAAAATAGTCAATGTACAAGATCAGTAATTTATTTATTTTATTAATATATTATTTTCACAATCTCCCGAAGCTGTAACAAATTGTCAATCAGGGAACAATATAGAATATAGTAAAGATTAGAGTTTTCTTAGGTTTGTTGGTCATCTTTTTTTTACTGATTATAAACTGGATTGAAACTGCAGAAAACAATCCAATTATTATATCAAACATTGTACCAGGAGCGGTTTCTCCACAACTGTATTTCTTATGAAAATATACTTTTGACAAAATAACCTTAATGATATTCACAATTTGATAAAATAGGCTCCAATTTTGACCACCGGGCCACCAGTAGTAGAATTAAAAACTGAAAAGAAATTATTAAAAAATAATAACAGAGTTCAAAAAATTTGAAGATAGAGCATTTAAAAATAATATTAACCGACTTCAAAAACTAAAACACAGAACCAAGAATGTAAACAACAAAAGATGCTCGCTCTGTATAGAGGAATTACCTAGTTGTTATGTTTTGTAAATTATTTTTGCCTTTTTCATTACACTTTTAAATCGATTAATAGTCAAAATTACTTCTATTGTCCTTGAAAATGGGTCTAATTTAGACCCTGAAACATTTGAAATTTACTGACTTTGCCGTAAATAGTGGTATTATATTTGAAAAATACAAACTTAGTGGCTACAATTATTAAAAAACAATCCTAAAATAGTTTGGATATAATCATAATTGGAAGCTAGATGCAATTTACTACCCTGTTCTAGGGAATTAATATAATATTTTTTTAGTTTTCTTATGCAGGTCTGCATAGCTCAATATAGTATAAAGACACTAATAATTTTATTGTGTTTGTGTTAATATACTTGAGCTAATAAATATATAATAATAAAAAATTATAGTCGTTTTATATACATTAAATGAGAAAAGAAATATTGTTACTCACGCACTGCACTTGAAAAAACCAAACTAATATCAAATGCCACGGAAAACAAGAAAAAAGTTAAATACATCGTACTAATACCACTGACGAGACTTATTATAATAACGCGAGGAACTACTTGTCTCAGGCATAAGTAGTTAACTGGAAATTAACTAAATTAATATAAAAGCAACCTGACAAGGTCTCACATCCAAACAAAATCTGCAATCCATCAGTTGAATCATAATTCCTTCGAATATTTATGGAAATGTATTTTTTTTTCACTGAAGCTCTCGATAAATAATATTTATTTCAAACATAAAAGTGTTTTTTATTCAATCAGAATATTTTGTGGAGGACATTTGATATTTAAATTACTCTTTGATCCAATTAAGTGAAATTATTCCATGATGAGTACAAGGTACACAAACTATTTTAATTACTTCCAATTGATTTATATTTTATCAAATTAAATAAACATTCATTGTTATTTGTTGTTATATGCAGTATGGTGTAAATGTACGAGATTTGAAGAGAAATGTAGTAAAACGAATTACTTTGTTTTATATCACTAATTTATTTATTTATTTAATAAATAAACATAAAAACCGTGACTAGTTTCGACAATACTATATCATTTTCAAACGGAAACAAATTCATAACAAAACATTTTGAAACAGACCGAAGGGTCTTGTCTACAACCGTAGGTATGTGTTAAATTCTCGGAAGGATTACATAAATATGGCATTATTGTGTATAAGAATATTGCATAGAAACAAAGTGGTAAACTGATTAAGAAAATTTAAATGTATCATTTTTCATTATTAGTTACTTAAAAAATTTCAAATAGGATGCTATTTTTAAAATCTACCTGCTCGTTAAGTAGTAAATTGCAAGAAACGGAATTATTATGGATTTTGTAAATTTATATGTTCTCAAATGTTTCAATAAATGGATTAAAATTGTTATCGTCAATGATTTATGTTTCTTGCAATTTAGGAAAGGTATAGTAAGAAAATGATTTGAAAATGTTGAGTCAGTTTTATTTAATCTAAAGGAACGTAAGTGTTCAAGATATCGAATATTGGAATTTCTACAGGTCATACCAAGGAAACAGCTTTTGCACTCTGAACATTTTAGTTTATATATTCAAGAACTTTTCACTTATTTTGTCTTTGGCGTTAAAAATATGATTTGACAATTTTGATTGGGATCTAAAACTAACTTTAATATTATGCTTTGACAAAAGTTTCGCTATTCTCTCACTTGTGGTTCCAAAATAAGTAAGGCTAACGTATTTAAATTGAACATTGTTATGTTTGATTTTTGGATAGATTAAATTTTGCGCAATTTGACTTTCTTTCCGGGAAATAAGTTTATTAATTAACTTATGTTTATAGCCGTTATTAATGGCTATGCTCTTGATGATATTCAGTTCGTTCTTTAAGTCGGTTTTGTAAAGAGGTAATGTAAGAGCTCTATGTATCATCTATTTTATGCTACTAGTTTGTGTGAGTGTGGACTAAAAGATGAATTTGAGATAGTAGTGTCTGTTAATGTTGGCTTTCTGAATACACTGAACGTGATTTTATTATGTTTATTGGTGAGGGTGAGATCTAGATAATGGATAGATGAGTTACTTTCAGTTTCCAGAGTAAACTTGATGTTATGATCCTTAATAGTGTACAAAATCGAATACCAAACAATCGCTAACAATCAACATCAACATCTCTCACAAAGAATAAAAAGAGTAGACAACTAAAATCAATTGTGTCAAAGAAACTGCAACTATATTACACAAAGAAGAACACAACACGAAACGAAAAGAGAGAATTTTGTTAAATGAAAACGATTGCATAGAATTTTCATTCCTGGTTGTCGATAATTAAGGAAGAAATTAATAAGGGTTCATTAGGTTTTTTCTTGGTTTTCACTTGTGCTTTTAATGAGATTACTGAATCAACATAATTCTTTGCTCGTATTTTTCCAATTTGAAAGGAACTTTGTTATTATAAGATCTTTAGAGTTTTCTGGCTACCCTGTATATTATCAAATTAAATTCTCTTAGTTACGTCATACGTCACATATATTATCAAACAATTTAATATTAAATTTAAGAATTGTGTTTTTTCATATAGTTTCTTTATTGCCATTGACAAAGGGATCTGACCTAGACCCCAGAACGTTTGGAAATTTTTTTAAGTTTTGTGGTGTTATTCCCAATAAGTGGGTAAATAATTACAACTTATTAGTAGTTATATTTTCAGGAGACAATGACCTTGACAATTCTTGGGTGCAATGATTGTCTAGCACATAATTAAATGGCAAATAATTTTTGATTTCAAAACATTTCGATTTCAAATTTGTAATTGTCGAATAACTGCTAATTTTTCTGACCTTTGAAGATAATTGACTTTTCGTTATATTTTTTAATATCAAATTTGTTTAACAAACTTTCAAATAATTTAACTGTTCACAATATAAATAGATTTAAAAATATCAGTATTATTCACAAAATTGAAGATTTTACAATTTTAATAATTATTTTACAGTGGGTTTATAAAGTACCGGTCAGATAAAATTGCTAACCGTAGTTTAAACAAACACTGGAGCACTTGGATTTTTATTTTATTGTAGAGAGTTTTACCTGAGACTAAAATATATAAGATATGTCAAGATTGAAATATGAGGTCATCGATTTTTTTAAACCAACACCATCGACAAGAGTTAAATTCTTTCTTGTGCTTTTTATTTTAATCTTTCATCTTTCACAAATGACGGTAAAGTAAAAGGTTATCCATTGTATCGTTTCGAAAATATTCAGTAACAAAGCACCTATAGACGCCAATTCTCTTAATTGTTTTTTTTTAATTAGTTGAATTTGTTTTGGACCTTTACATTATGTGAGAAATACTGTATTATGTTAATATCTGCCACAGGTTGTGTCACTGTCGATTCTTTGAGATACATTTGAACACTTTTTTGCATATTTCGAACACATTTTGATGTGAAGTATTTTGTTTCTTATGTGTTTCAAGGTTTGAGATTTATCCACATATATAAAGATTTTTCGGGTAGCCCTACAAAGAAACGACCATCATTGTTGAAACCACAAATGTCTCAAGTCACAACTTCGTCAAGGAAATATAGATCAATGACGCCAACAAATTATAATGCACATCATACAGTGATTTTTGAAAACAACAGAGACCTCTATTCAGTTACTTAAAGTTTTTATTGCCCCAAATGTGACAATTTTACTTATTTGCCTCATATATGCGCGATCCGTTGCTATATTATTTCATTCTAATACCATATTCCACTGTGAATAGTGGTGGTTTCACGAAGTATATTGTAAACCATGAAAAAAAGATTCTTACGAATTGGCATAATTGTTAACACCCCTAAATCACCATTTTAATATTTAATCCAGTTTAATTTGAGTTTTGGGAAAAATATAATTTTGCTTGTATTACTAACTGGGGTAAAATGAGTTATGGTACTTAAGTAAGTGCTTTTTTGACTTATCGATAAAATTTATATTCTCATCCAGGATTTTTTTACCTTGTGTATATACTGGCATCTAACAATGCAATCTAGTGTTGTTTTTAGAATATGCTTTTTAATAATTAATGAAAATTTTTCATTTTCTATTTCGTTTTTCACAACTTCTGAACCCTTTTCTTATGAAATTTACAATTACTTTCTTTAAAAGACAATATCACGTTCTTATTTGTAGGTTAAGAGGACAGTCAATTGAAAATGAAGTCTATTAAAAATATTAAGACAACTTGCTGACTAATAAGATCATAAGATCAAAGCCATTCCATATCGAGAGAGACACCTTGAAGAAGAATAAGAATTACATGTACATATGTATTTACCTCTTATATACTTGTATAAATGTTTTGTATTGCTTTCTGTAGCATTAACTTAGTGTGACCCAATTGTTATTTATCTTCAATGTCGTTATAAATGAATTTCAGTATGGTTAGAAACTACTTCTGTAGATTCTAAACTTAAGTCTTTTTATTTTTGTAGCAATTACTTTAATAGCGTTGTATAGATTCACGTCGATTATGAATACAAATTAAAGTTTCCGTTATTAATATAAATAAATCAGAAGCTCCATGGGAAATAACAGCATATCTAAACTGTGATACAGTAAACAAAGCTGACAATAATTACATTATTGGATAAATCAAGTGGACATCTCAGAACTAGTAGTACAAATTTATAGAAATTAATTTAAATTGAAAGATTTGCAACAGTATTAAATGCATGCACTATATGTTTCCGGAATATTTTGCCGTGGCCTATTGGAATGTCTTCCGAACGTTTCCACTGCAACTGCGGGAGACATCTTCAGCGGCGCGGGCGTAGTTGATACGTCGTTGCGCATTGAAGTGCGGGATACCAAATTTTGTTGAGTTTTAGGTCTTCTTCTTTCCTATTGAAGTTGTTTCGATATTTGTATATCTCGATGGCTTCGCGCTAGAGCCGGGAATGATAGTGAGATGTATTTGACAGAACTTCTGTGTTTTGGTATTTTATAATGTATTCTTCTGGTAGCAAAGCATGCTCGGCGCTAACAGATTTTTCCGGTTGCAACAACCGACAATTAATTTTGTGCTCGAAAACACCCGTGTTAATACTACGTTGTGTGGTACCGATGTACACGGCTCCACAAGAACACGGTATTCTATAAACTCCAGGTAATAATAAAGGGTCACTGAGATCTTTTGGAGTATGTGGCGGAGTTGTTGGGTGGATTTGTAAATTGTTTTGATATGGTGTTTTTGAAGGAGTTTTCCAATGTGGTCTGTAGTGTTTCTTGTATATGGCAGGTGGGTAGTCCCTAAGTTCTGTGATGGCTCCTTTGTGTGGATAGATTTCCGTCGGGAATTAAAACATCTTCTTATCTCATGTCCTGAGTAACCATCCGCCTGAAATGCACGATTTAAATACACTAGTTCGTCTTTTAGATGCTGTGGTTTTCAGATTCTGTTTGCTCTGCCCACCAGAGTTTTCATTACAGTCCTTTTTTGACTCATGATGATTGGACTGTTTGTTGAGATAGCAGTCTGTATGGGTGGGTTTTCGGTCAACATTGTGGCCAAGGGTACCATTGTAAATTGAATACGTGGATGAATGCTATTCAAATGTCGTGTAAACTCAAGTAGCAGATCTTTACCGATACTCCAAACTACAAAGGTATCATCTACATACCGGAACCAACACGAAGGCTTGAAAGAAGCGGTGTTTAAGGCTTTCTCTTAGACAATTTCTCTTCGAAGTTCTCCATGTAAAAGTTAGCGATGACCGGACTAAGAGAACTTTCCACGGCGATGCCATCAATCTGCTTGTAAAATGCTTGGTTCCACTTGAAATACGTTGTGGTCAGTACATGTCTAAACAGATCGGAAATGTCTCTAGGGAAGATGTTTTGCAGCTGTTGAATTGTTTCCTTCACCGGGGTCATGGTGATCAGAGATACTACGTCAAAACTGATTAGCATGTCTCTTGGTTTGACCTTGAGTGTTTTTAGTTTCACAATGAAATGACTGGAGTCTCTAATATGTGATTTTGTCATTCCAACGTGAGGTTTTAAGAGCTGTGTCGGATTTCTGTCAATGTGGTACGTGGAAGAGTTAATAGCACTCACGATATGTCGGAGGGGGACGTTAGGCTTATATATTTTTGGTAAACCATGTAGTCTTGGTGGAACCGCCTCAGATCTTTTGATAATTCTTTTATCTTCATTGGGTACTGTGGACACCTTAATCAATTCGTTTGTTTTCCTAAGAATTTTTGATCCAATCCTTCTGTAATTTTCGGTATGTGTATTAAATGCAACTAGAAATTCAACTGAATATACAAGTTGTTTTCTGGCCAGATCTTTTCTTAGCCGAGTGGAACCGCAGCAATCTTAAAGAAAGAAAAAGTCAAATAAAATAAGCCTATTACGAAAATTTACAAAAAGTTTTTAATAAATATAATGAACCAGACTAAATTGGCAACAACCAATACAAAAAATAATGATTATCTATGAAGGGGAAATATGTATGAGATTCTACAAAAGTGGAAATATGTAAGAGATTTTCTACTATTAACTATTTATTTACTAACAGCTTGACAATAAAAATTAATATTCATAACTATACATAGACAGCAAGAGGATACACGGCAATAATCAACTATGTTCGCAATCAGCTATTAATAAAAACGGAGAGGAATGAAATTAAAAGAAAAATATACACAGAAACAGTTATTGATAAAGAGTCGTCATATCTAAGAGAAATAGTCCATAAAAAATAATTTCAAAAAAAACGTAATTGAGCAACGCAAAACTCTCATCTACAGTTACCGAAATATTAAACTACTAGAATATAAATATGGTAACAAGAAAATTACAAAGTGTTACAGGCTCGGAGAAACAAACGCAAAAATAGTGTTGGGTTGTTGTAGTTAACTAAGTTGGTAACTATGTTCTTGTTTTACAAGGTTTTTGTTATTTCAGTTATTCTTAGTTTGTTATGCCATCTTACGGTTACCTTATGATTCTCTAAATATTTTCGAGAGTTTTCTCGTTGTCATTTTAGTCACAGTTTTTTTTCCAAGACTATACTATGAACAGTTCCTGAGATATGGTCGAAAGCTTTTCTTATCGGTTCAATCAGTTCATAACAACCTCAAGCGTAGATAATATAATTACACAGTTCACTAGCTATTAATTGATGATGGTTAAATTTGTATCATATAGGAACTGATTACTTAACTTGTCACATGATTGTGTTCCGGCTGTAAGATAATTCGATTATATCAGCTATTACACCTCAAATATTTTTGTTTTATAGCATTACCACAGAACAATCAAACCCAGAAGTTAAACTCTTGTCGGAACCTTTGATGTTATGAAATCAAGATTTCGTGAACTTGAACAGAAATCGGCCATTACTTTGGCAGTAAATCCGGGCGGTAATTTAATTACCATATAGTAAAAATTGTTTGTTTGTTACGCTTTCACGCTAAAATACTAAACTGATTATTATGAAAGTTTGTACATATATTCTTAGAGGTATTAGAAAGGACATAGGATAGTTTTCATTAAAAGAATATTTTTACTGGGGGTAAAAAAAATTATTTTGGCAAACATGAGAGTTCGTCAAAAATTTTTAAAATTTATCAACTTCAAGGCCTATAAAGTTCAAACCCTAGGTGCTGTATTACCGATGACGGTCGAATTAATATCTTATTGACTATAAGCTTCAGCTGTTTGGAATTTTTCTATATATAATGTAATTTTGTTCTGTCACTTATAACAGCGAATATAGACTCTTTAGAAGCGCAAGTCTTATGGAGTTTACATTCATTTTGTTATGTAAACATCAATGTATCTTACCCGCTCGGTATAGGCGCTGGTGTTTCATTTTAATGCGACAAGTATATACTATCTTAAAGAAGTATCACAAAATAGAAGGGGTGGTCGAGCGTGTAAGGCACTCGGTTGGTAATCTTACGTTCTCGGGTTCGAAACGCACATTATGTATTTTTTGTTTATTGTTTAAGTATATGTCGTTATTAATTAACTTTATGTATCAATTTATATACCATTTTAGTTATTGGCATGCATAAATTCCGTTAATACTGACAAAATCAAAACATATGAAGTTTTCAATAGTTGCAAGTTGGTAGTCTTAGTCAATGTGGGCGCAAAAATCGCTACAAATCATTAGTTGTTTATTGGCAGTTAACAAAACAGCATATCATTACAGTAGATAAATATATTGTAAAATCATATAGTAGAGATATAATATTTAGTTAATATAAGTTTAGATATTGTTTTCTTATCTGGGTTACGAAATCTATCGAGCGAAAAATCCTAGCTTAACATTTTATCGTTTTCTCTTTTTAAACTGTTGGAAATCAAAATTACTTATTTTTGTTGTAGTGAATTGCTAGATATCTAAATTACTTATTTTTATTGTAGTGAAATACATTTTAACTTTTGTTGTAATAAATTGTTTCAATAAAGCATGTTTTCAGTTTTTTGAACTTCATTGTATGTACCTAGTAATTTTTAAATAGTGATTCAGTTCTGTTGGAATGTAATGATCTTTGATATTTAATGCGACCGAAGCTACGGGTAAAAGCTAGTATAATATAATACAGGAAAATACACGAAAAATGTGGTACATACCTTTCTGCATACCTACTGTTTTAGTTTTTTGCCTACTGAACCAACCGGAACACCACAATATTTATATTTTTCGAAATATTTTCAACAACAAACTGTATTTGTTAACTACGTTATAAATAATATTCACAAAGCTGTTATTCCTGTGATCATAACCTGCGCTGGTCCAAACAAAAACATTCTGTGATATAAAATAGTCGGTACTTTGATTATTCTGTTTGAGTTCTATGAATTTACCGCCAAAATAATGACTTTGCCGCAAATGCGCAAAGAAATTTGTAACTCTCGGGACGGGAGTTTCGCTTCTGGGTTTGATTAGTCTGTAGCATTTCCGTATCGAATATTTTACATAACATTCGCAAGTTAGGTTACTTTGAAGTGCATATCCATTCACAGTTCTAAACGTTTACAAGGCAGTCCTTTTGAAAACGTCGTACTTACTGAGTGAGTTGGATTGGCATATTAAGGACTCCTTCCCACCTTTGAGATTTGATACAATGTAGGTAAATCAAAATATATATTTTCCTAATATTACAGTTTCAGAGAAAGTGGGAATAAGTGAATTTACTTATATTTACCTCAATATCTTCTCACATAAAGCATTTTTATTTTATCTGCTACATGATTCTCTTGATTTTTATAAAAATATTTATTTAATTGTCTAATTTTGCCCCCAAAATTAAGATTAAGAGTTTCGCTTTATTTTACCATTAAACTTTCAATGAAGCTATATAATATAATATTTTCTCTGAAATGTAGGCTCAGTAGTTTGAAAGATAGAGAATTGGTCAAATTTTAAATAAAAATTTAAATAAAAAATTATTAAATCTTTTAAACAAATTATTTATTATTATTATTATTACATATATATATATATATATATATATATATATATATATATATATATATTATATTCACTTTGATTCAATTCACTTTTTAAAAAAATTATTTATTTAGAAACATACAATATTAAAAGTGAACAATTAAAATAGTTAAAGTACTTGAATAACTTAATGCTATAAATGATATTATTTGAATGACTTAATACTAAAACTAATAATATTTGAATGACAACACGAGAACGTTTCCAGTTGCTTTTATAACATTAACAAAAGTGCTGATGCAAGTCAGCGTTTTTACTGGTTAAACGGACTCGTGTAGGTTTCCGGGAAGTTGTTTGCATATAATTCAAGATGTAATTTGATATCCCTGAGAAGTCACGTACGCTTTAAATTCCGTTGACTTCTCGACTGTGTGAATTAAGTGCTGATATATTTTGCATATAACAACTCCCCTTACATATCAAAAGTTGATGCTATAACATCAACTTTTAGGAACAGAAACATAAAATAGTATAAAATGATGTTTGAATGGTATGAATAATAAGTAATAAGTGTATAAAATATGAATAAAATAAAGTAATAGGTAAAAATCAAATTGATATTTGTAAAATAAAATCAAAATATGTTAAAATAAATGAGCAATAAAATAATACGAGTAATAATTAAATGCTTAACCTAAACATATCAGAATAAAATATAAAGTAAAAGGAAATGTGAATAAAAATAATGTGTAAAAAAATAAAAAAGTTAATGATATAAATTAATATTAAAAATGGTGTTTTTAGAGAACATAAAGGGTATACCTAAACTTGCGTCTCTAACCTTTGTTCTGTTTTCAAAACAGGCCTAAGCTTGGGGAAGAATTTGAGTCTTGGCCGAGGCACTGAAGTCTGGTCAGGATTGCAGTCCTTTGGAGGTTTTACCATCCTCTTTTTGACAGCTTGGAAGGTGATGAGTGCTGCTATGATCATGAGAGCAGCTATGGTTGTATAGGTAAACCAAGAGATATTTTTGGTTACAAACGGCTGGTTTATGAGACCATCGAGGTCTCTGGAATATTGTTCCAATTTGTGATTTGCTACGTCTAATTCTTCTACGTTAAGCGTGTTCAGCTTCAGGGGTTGAAGTTCAGGAATTATAATTTTTTCTGGCACTGCGTCGCAACAGTTGAACGGCACTGTTACTGGTTGGAAGGTTTCTAGAACATCGGTTTGTTTACCAGATTCGGCTTGAACTTTTGTAATTCCTATAAACGCACTACACTCTGATTGAAGAGTCAATATGGAGTTGAGGGAGATTGTAAGAGTTTTTGGGTTTGTTTGAGCGCAATTCACTGTAACACTTATGGGTTCAGAAGTAATTATGAGCCATGTATTGGGTTCTAGTTTTTGAACGTTGTATCCTTGAGTGAATATTAGTGAGCTTTTACAGTTGTCGGGTACCTTCTGGACATTCTTTAGAAGTTGAGCTTCACATAACGCGTTTGTGTCAATAGGATATGCGTAAAGTTCAGAGCACAGTTTCTTACGAGTGGATAACGGTTTACACGCACTTAAGTCTTTGATCGGAATAAACATTAAAGAATCATCATTCTTTGCAAGATATTTCTGAGTGAAGGATAGCATATGATGTAAACCTGTTCTTTCATCGTATATAGGAATAGGATATAAATGAAAGACTGTGTAAGGATGTTGTTCGACTAAAGGGATTCTTAACACAAATATAAGATCGGTATATGTTTGAAATGCCTCTAGTTCAATAATTTCCAGATATTGTGCGATGCTCGAGTACTTTACAGCCAATGGAAGGTTACTTTTGACTAAATTTTGCGATACTTCCTGTAATGAGGTAATAAGATGTTCTGGTGTTAAAATTGAAGAGTGAATTATTTTCAGACGCGCGAATGTGATAGAATTTAAAACATCATTCAAATTATCTTCTAAGTAGAGATAATTCTCCATAAGTTTTTCACACATTTCAAGTAGTGCGAGTTTTGATTCGACGTAGGCGACCTTATCATTAATTTTTCCGATAGTGTTTTCCAGCTTTATCATGTTATCGTTAAAAAGTTTCTCGTCAATTCTAAGATTTTGGATAGTTTCGTTGAAGTTTTTAATTACGGATGTGGTGACACTTATTTGGTTTTTTGTAAGTTCTCAATTTGAAGTTGGCCTTGATTTAAGCGGTTTATGCTTTCGGTAAAGTATTTTCCGTCGGCGGCGTCTAAATTGCCGGTGATTGCCTTAAAAAGGGTACCTGCCCCATCAAGTATACCTCGTTTGTGTCTTTTAGTGTCCATGTGAATGTCAGTAAATTTCTGTTTGATTGAGTTAGAAATTTGATTGAGAAGATTAATGTGGGTTTGTACGTCTGCGCGAAAGTAGTTCATAGCAAAAGAATTGAAGTTAACAGTTTTTACAAGAGTTTGTAATATTCTGTTATTTGTTGTAAATACTTGTTCTAGTGTAGAAATGTTTCTGTGTACTAAAAGTGTCCATTTATCATTGGATACAGTTATTTCTGCTTCGTTATGGAAGTAGATACCTAAAGTATTGTTTATTGGTTGTATTTGAAATTGGGGTACTGCTGACCCGAACAGCAGGCAAAACCTGAAACAGAAATTAACTTTCTGAGAACGGTTTCATTCGGTCGAAATTTACTTTTGATTTTTGGTTAGTTTTAGGGTTTAGTACTGTTGCGGAGTTTCTGTGAATCTCCAGGATTTCGAAAGGACCATTGAATTTATTTTGGAGTTTGTCCTTGATCTGGGATTCTTTAATATAGACTTTATCGCCTATTTGATAGTTAGGGAGATTTTCAGAAACGTGTTCATCAAATCTGACTTTCGCTTTATATTTTTGGATTTCCGTTCTTTCGCGAGCAATTTTATAATAGTGAGAGATACGATTATTGAGATCTCTGATGTACTTAGTTATCAGGGCTTGTTGGTTGTAGAGAGTTTCTGGAGTCCTACTCGAAGTATGTCCATAAACAAGTTCGTAAGGGGTGAATCCATGAGTTTTGTTTACAGAATTGTTATATGCAATGATTGCATAAGGGAGGATGTTAAAAGGGTGTTCGTCAGGATTTTCTAGTTTATGGATTCTAATCATCTCTAATAAGGTCGAGTGGAATCGTTCTAATGAACCATTTGACTGGGGATGTCCCACACTAGAATAAGATAGTTTGATGTCAAATAGTTTACACAAATCTCTCATTAGTGTGTTGTCGAATTCCCTGCCATAATCACAATGTATCCGTAATGGAGTACCGAAGTGTTGGAAATAGAGTAGTAAGGTACTAACAACGGTTTTTGCGGATTTGTCGGTTATGGGGTAGGCCTGAGAGAATTTTGTTAGTTCGTCCCGGATAGTTAATGCGTAGTTTTTTGTCGGGACTTCTAGAATATCGATGTTGACGCGTTCAAAGGGTGTCCGTGGGGTTTCAGTAATGACAAGTGGGCTGTCGAGATTTTTCCGGTAAACTTTTGCTCTCTGGCAAGATTGACAGTTTTTGATAAAATTGTCAACGTCCTTAGTCAGTCCTTGCCAATTGTATTTTTCTTTTATTCTGCGGATAGTTTCATTGATACCTCGGTGTATATTATTTTTGCCGTTATGGAATTGGTCAAGAATGATGGGTATTTGGTCTTTCTCAACCGTTTGGACGATATTTTGGCAAACTTTCCATTTGATGTCGATTTCGGAAAAGATAAACGAAAGCATTTCCAAAATGGGCAGTTCAATGTTATTCTCAACACAGAATACTTCATTTTCAGTAAACACATCTCTACTATTATACAGAGATGCGAAAAGAATCTCGTTGACTATTTCTGGGTCAGAAGGAAGAGGGACGATGTAATAGCGTCTTTTTCTGACACTTTTGCTCGCAAAGACATTTACTCTAGGGGTACGGAAATCAGCATTTTCCTCAAAAATGTCTTCGATGATGTCATGGTGAAAATTTTTCATGAGAGAGCCTTGGGGAAATACTAGGATGTTTTTGTTTCCTCGGTCTAGGAGTTGGCAATTAGAAAATTGAATTTTGTCGTAATCTATGAGAGAGACGGTTTGATATCGCTCGACAAAAGTTTTAAATTCTTCGGAGATTTGTTGGAGATTAATGGGACTTCTCGTCTGGGGTTCTTGTGAGTCATCGTCAGTATCGTTTGTTGGGAGTACTGTAAATGGTGTTAGATGATTGTTTGCTTGAAATGATATGTATTCATTAAAGTTGTTAACTTTAATGCGAGAGAGCGCGTCGGCGTTTTTATTTACTTTGCCGGGTTTGTAAATTATTTGATAGTCGTACTCCTCGAGCTTAAGGCGCCATCTTGCAAGTCTACTTCCAGGGTCCTTTATAGAAAACAGCCAAGTTAACGGGCGGTGATCGGTCAGAAGTAAAAACTTACGGCCAAAAATTATCGGACGAAAGTGTTTAACCGCCCACACTATTGCAAGGAGTTCTCGTTCTATGGTTGAATACTTAGTTTCAGCATTGCAGAGAGTTCTGGAGGCATAGGCTACGGGTAAATCTTTACCTACGGGGCCTTGAGAGAGCACTGCGCCGATAGCAAATGAACTGGCGTCGGTTGTAAGAATAAATGGCTCTTCAAAATTAGGGTATATGAGTATGGGAGTAGAAGTAAGGGCTCTTTTTAATTCGTCAAAAGATTTGACACATTCTGAATCAAACTGGAAAGGTGTGTCTTTTTGAAGTAATCTTGTCAAAGGTTTTGAAATCTTGGCGAAATTGGGGATGAATCGCCTGTAATAACCAGCTAACCCTAAGAAGGACTTGATATCTTTTGGGTTTTTTGGTTGGGGAAAATTTAAGATACAATCTACCTTTGAGGGGTTAGGCTTCACGCCTTCGGGAGTTATAAGGTGGCCAAGATACGCGACCTCTTTGCGAAGAAACTCGCATTTGTCGGGTTGGATTTTTAGATTGGCTTTTCGCAATCGTTTGAAAACTTCAGAAAGTCGGGTTATGTGCTCATGTATAGTCGGAGAATAAACGATAATGTCGTCCATATAGACTAAACATCTCTCGTTTTGAACACCTAAAAGAATATTATCCATTACCCTTTGGAAGGTGGATGGAGCGTTTTTAAGACCGAAAGGCATTCTAACAAATTCGAAATGGCCATTATCAACTGTGAATGCTGTTTTTTGGATGTCTTTAGTATCGATTTCGATTTGGTGAAACCCTGAAGCTAAGTCGAGAGTGGTGAAGTATTGGCATTTGCCAAGTTGGTCAAGTAAATCCGAAATGTTCGGTAGGGGATATTTGTCGTCAACAGTAAGTTCATTTAATTTACGATAATCGACGACGACACGCCATTTTTGGGTACCAGATGCGTCTAGTTTTTTGGGAACTACCCAAACCGGGGATGACCATGGCGAATTAGACGGACGTATAATGCCTTGGTCAAGCATCTTTGATATCTGACTTTTTACCTCTTGTTTGTGTATTTGGGGGTACCGATATGACTTTGTGAAAGAGGGTTTTGCGTTATTAGTGTCTATCGAATGTTTGATTTCGTTTGTAAAGGTCAGTTGGTCACCTTCTAAATAGAATATGTCGGAATATTCGAGGCAAAGTTGAGAAATAAGTTCGGCTTCCTCCTCGTTCAGATGTTCTAACCGAAGTTGTTCCATAATTGTAGTTTGTCTATCAGGCTGGGTCAAGTTTTGAGAGTAATTTTCAGAAAGAATGTTTACGGAAAAATTGTTTATCGGTTCGAGTTCCAAATTGTCGAAATTAACAGTCTTGGGGATAGCATTTGCATTTAAAACTGAAGTAAGGAATTCGCCTTTTTCATTAATTTTAACAAGGGCACGGGGAAGATAAACTTTTTCTATTTCGGCAGATGATAGGAAAGCATCAGTATTTTTGAGGTTACATTTTAATTTGCATATTTGTTCTGTTCGGGGTTCTAAACAGATTGTATTAACCGGGATGCAGTTATTGAAAGTTGAAGGGTTCTGAGTACGCATGACAGTATCATCCGTAACTTTGTAGAGAGGTAAAGTTTTAAAATTAGTGACAAGTTGTTTGCTGTTAAAGTCTATAACGCAGTTATAGTGTTCAAGGAAATCTGAACCCAGTAATCCGTCGAATTCAATGTCGATGTTGCAAATATATACCTTGTGTGGGTCGGCGACATTGAAAGGTACAAGGGTGGATTCGTTGATTAAGATTTTCTGATCGGTGATTCCTTAGATGACTACGTTTTCGGGAAATCGTTGTTTGAAGCGTTGGCAGGTTTCAGGTTTAAAAATTGAAAGTCCTGCACCCGTATCGATAAGAAGTTTATAGGTGTTTGAAGAGTCAGTAATATAATAAAGATTCTTTGAGTTGACGGAAAGAAGGGGTCTTACAGAAAGTTCTGTTCTGGGAAGTTGACATTGGGGCTGAAGTCGTCCAGATTCATTGTCTGAATTTGGGTTTGAATTTCTGAAATTTCTTGGTCTGGGGGTTCTGACTGAGTGGGGGTCAAATGAAAATTTACTTGAGAAGAATCAGGTTCGTCAGAATAAAATTCGTATAACTGTTCAGTATTGAAATATTCTGGTTCATTGTTTTGTTCGAAATCATTAGGGTGATAATCTTGTACGTTTCCGTACTCATCGGGTAAAGAGGTGTAATGATTTTCGTTTTGAGAGTAGTTATAGTCATTGTGATATGGTTCGAATTGCAGATTGTTCAAGTGATGAGTCTTTGGTTGTTGGCGTTGTTGATGTTTAAAGAAACTCGGGTTCGGTCTGTAATTGCCAGACATTTGGGGTTGTCTACTGGTAGATGGACGAAATTGTTGCTGTGAAAATTGTTGACTGGGATTAACATTTGTAGATTGATTAGCAGGTTGATTGGAAAAATGAGGGCGATAATTCGAATAGTTCTGATTAGAATTCGGGTTGTGTTGAAATTGTCTCATTCTCAATAAGCATTCGTTGCTTAAATGGCCCATGCGTTTACAAAAAGAGCATTGTTTTGGAGGTGGACCGTTATTTGGTTTACGAGGGGGTTGTTGGAAACTTCTATTACCTGAAAATTTCTGGGTTTCTAAATGTGATAGTTGTAGTTCTCGTTTAATTCTGGAAATGGCAGTGAGAATACTGCAAGGGTCGCTAGCGCGAACGAGTTGACCAATTTTGGGCTCTAAACCCGTAAGAAGGCTATTAAGAGCCATTGACTCTATTAAGTCAATCTGTGCTTGTTTTTCTTTGATAGTTAAATTTTGCTTGTTTATAGCTCCTAGCATTTTCGCTTGATGCGTCTGGAGTCTAGCAGAGAAAGTGAGGGGGGATTCATTTGGAGTTTGCCGCATTCGTTGCAAGTCCTGTATGAGAGCCGAGAGATCCCGAGGATCTCCAAAATGATTTTCTAGGAGGGTTTGAATTTCAGCTAATTGACTAGGGTTTCGCGAATTAATTAATTCAGCCGCTCTACCGCGTAACTTATTTTTGATGTGGAGAATTAGCAATACTTGCTGATTATCCGTTGCCATGCTGTAAGCAGTATTACAGGAGCATATGAAAGTATTCAAAAATATCGGATTACCATCATATTCGGGAATTATGGCAAATATTTCAGATAACTTATATGGTTCTACGGTTGGTGTAGCTGCTTGTCTAGTAGTGGCCATGTTTATAATTGTATAGATTCGCACAATAAATAAAAATTAAATGTTGAGGTTTTAAATGTAAATGGTAAATATCTAGTTTATCAAAATCCAATATCGAGCAATGTTTAATAGAGTAATAACAAATTTGAAATAGGAATGTATAAATGTTAGATTAATAATAAACTTGAAATAATGTTTCGAATACTTCGAAATATGTAAATCAAAGTAATGGAAATAAAATAATATGATTATGTAAAATATATAGTTTCAAAATTATTTAGGAATGTAAGGTTATGAGGAATAAAATATTATATAAATGAAAGAACTGGTGGTCATTCAAAATAAAATCAAAATAAAAAATAGTTACTTTATGTGATTCTTACGTTATTATTCCTCGCATCGGACTGTTCTCCGCGTCACTTAGCACTGGTTAGCCTGGTTGCGTGTTCCCTTGCTAGTACTTGGTAGTTGTTGTCCTTTTCAAGTAGGTTTTGTCCACAATGATTTACAAATCTCCACAGTTAGTTAGTATTCACGTGTTCTAACTGTGTTGGACAATCCTACTGACTGCGCCAATTTTATATTCACTTTGATTCAATTCACTTTTTAAAAAAATTATTTATTTAGAAACATACAATATTAAAAGTGAACAATTAAAATAGTTAAAGTACTTGAATAACTTAATGCTATAAATGATATTATTTGAATGACTTAATACTAAAACTAATAATATTTGAATGACAACACGAGAACGTTTCCAGTTGCTTTTATAACATTAACAAAAGTGCTGATGCAAGTCAGCGTTTTTACTGGTTAAACGGACTCGTGTAGGTTTCCGGGAAGTTGTTTGCATATAATTCAAGATGTAATTTGATATCCCTGAGAAGTCACGTACGCTTTAAATTCCGTTGACTTCTCGACTGTGTGAATTAAGTGCTGATATATTTTGCATATAACATATATATATATATATATATATATATACTTTAAAAAACATAATTTTATTTTCTGTTTAAGTTTATAAAAAGTTAAACTGTAACAATTTGTGATTTACTTTTCTTAAAAAGTCGATAGGCAAATAAATGTGAAAATTCGAAAAAAAATTACTTGTATTCCTCATTCGTCCACTTAATATATTACATGATGCGTTAAAAATTAAAAAAAGAATCATTTAATTATGTAGTCTAGCATTTAATATCAGGGCTTTCACCTTATTTTTCCTATAAAGTTTAAGTGAGGCCCTTTTCCTCTAATTTTATTCAAAATTTTAGGTCGTTTGATTTCGGAAATAAAGGGAGAAATAAATATTGTATTACATTAAATTAATTATTTTTAAAATATGAAAAAATATACTTGTGTTCGTCGAAATGATGTATTACACAATGCGTTTGAAAAAATTTTGTTTTTTTATTTAATTCTATAATTTGCACCCAAAATTAAAATTAGGGGTTTTCCATATTTTTTCTGTAATTCGGTGCAACGTTCTATATTCCCTGTTTTTTCAAAATTTTAGCCTCAATAGTTTCCGATTTAAGGGGGAGAGGGCTCGATTCTTTTAAATTCCCTCCCTCAGAAGTACTCCTAATATCAAAATTTCATTTACGATATGTAGGTACTACTGATTGGGCCACAAAACTATACACTGACATCAAATTTCACCCTTTTCCGTCCAGTATTTTCGGACAAAATTGTTGTAGTGCGAAAGACGGACAAATCACTTGTGAAAATATAAGAATTATCCCTATATACAGTATACGGATAATATTAAAAGATTAATATTTTCGGCTTGTATGTGTGAAATTTAGTTATCAGTTATGTTTAACATTTAGTTAGCAGATTAGTTGCTAACACCCTGTAATTAATAGATTAGTATTATTCGTAATTTATTTGTTGCCTTGAGTTTTTGTATTTGACATATATGCTTTCTTGCCTTCCTATCACGCTGGAGTATTTAGGTTAAAATGAAAAAAAAATGAAGGTTGACACAAACCTCATCCACTCAGATCCAGTTTTGTGCTAACCAGCTAACCATCCACTATTCCTCAGCACAGTACCCTGACTACAATTCTGATTCTGAGGCATATTGTGCTTAGCTGAGGAAATCACAAGTCAACTAGATTTCAGTTAAAATTACTGCTAATTCCTAATGAGGAAGAAAATATGGCAGTTTTTCTCTAGGGATTTTCTGCCTGGAAGATTCAACGATGACCATAGCGGGCCTTTAAGAAATGAAAGGGACTCAAAGAATGTTAGTTAAGTATCTGGTGAACGTCTACAGTTAAGATACCAGTTTCATTTAACAAACTTATTTAACATGCATATGTAAATGAATTAGTATCTCCAGGGAAATACAGTTCACCAAAAAAAAAGAATTCGGAAGAAAATTGGCTTGTGAAGAGAGTAGTGAGAAACATATTGATAGGGTGTCAGATCGACAGGCTCCACTTCAAGGAATCGGGAAGATCAAAATCAAAGGGAGTCTCTTGTCAGGACATGCCACTGTTCGACAGAAATTCGAGAGATCGGCACAGCCAAGCATCACCTGGCAAAGAAGAAGAAGAAGGTTTACATATATAAGACTTAATAGTGTATACATTATGATAATACTAGAGCAGCTGATTTTGACTTAATGTAGTTTAATCGAGGTTAAGTTGATTTCATTACAAATTCAAAGAGTCTAATTTAAACTAGAAGTTACCTTATTATTTTCGATTTCTAAGATTGTGCACATCCGCTAATCATTCCAAATGAATACGAGTGTATCAAAAGTGACATCGAACAGTTTTCTCAAATTAATTTGTTGAAATATTTATTGAAATTAGAATCAACTGGTTAAACAAAATAATTTCCATCACCTGTTAATTAATTTCTAACGTGATTTAAATAATAATATCAAATGTTTTTGTTTTTCGTATATCATACATGTAAAGATTAGAGAATAAAAGTCAAGGTTAACTACCTTGATCTAATCTGTATGACCACAAATTACTGCAAGTTTTTACTGACGTCTGTTAATCGTGAAATTCCCAAGTGACCTCTAAAATTTACTTTGTTTCAGTCTGTAAGAATTTTATTAGACTTGTTTATATTTCATACTTAACCATAGAGTAATATTTGGTAAATATTGTAATCATTTCTATTTATACATAAAACTAAAAAATGTTTTAACACCGCTAAGGGAACATCCATAAATTACGTAAGACGAATTTTGACGGTTTCCTGACCCCCACCCACCCCCATGAAAGAAACTGTAAGATACAAGTCATCACCCATCCCCCATTCTTTACGTAAGATATTCACTTTTTCAAAATTTTCAATTTTAAGGATAAAATGATACCTACATGTATTGTAATATGTCTATTAGAATAATAATCTCATAAAAATAATGAAATAACTACCTACTTTTATTATCAGTATTACTACATTTTTTAATATAATATATTTTAATTATTAAATCTTGTTAAAATTACAAAAGCATATAAATACCGACTGACTTTCAGAGTTTTTATAGATTTAAACTTCTAGACCTCTAAATGTTCGAAAAAACGAAAATTACATAAAAAAACGACAGTTTGAAAAATCCAAAATTTGTGAACATGCTTGGGACCTTGGTCAGAAAATACAGTTTCAAAATTCAGTAGTATTACACAAAGAAGCACACAACACCAAAAGAAAACTAAAACTGATTTAATTTTGTTAAATGAAAACGATTGTATCGCTACTACTTTCGTAGAATTCAATCGTTCCTGGTTGCCGATGATTAAGGAAGAAATTGCTAATGGTCATGTCCTTGTGAACAACCCAATATCGGGATAGTTCATAAGGTTTTTCCCAGGATTTCCCTTATGATTTTAATGGGATCACTGAATCAACAAAATTCTTTGGTCGCATTTTTGGCGAATGCACTATCTTACAACAAAGTCGCACCTAGGAGCGCCACATAAAATTCTGAAGATCACCCTTTCAAATTCTTCCCATTTGAAAGGAACTTTATGATTAGATGATCTTTAGAAGTTTCTGTGCTACCCTGTATATTACAAATAAAATTCTCTTAGTTACGTCAGAAATCAAATAATATATATTGTCAAATATTTTAATTTTACATCTTAGAATTGTGCCTTTTTTATTCATAATTTCTTAACCATTTACAAAGGGGTCTGACCTAGACCCCGAAACGTTTGGAATATACAGCAATTTTCGTAACTGTGGTGTTATTTCCCAAGAAGTACTTAAACATTGAAAATTTGCCACAAATATCATTCAGAAAAAAAGTAAAACACTGTTTTTGAGTAATTCGGAAAGTATCTGCCACAGATCATACAATAAATGGGCAACTCAATGTTATAAAATGTGTTCACATTTTGTCCCATGAGAGGTTAGAATATGCATAATAAACATCTTCAGAAGTCCTTCAAGTACTAAATTTGACGTTTGTTAAATTTGACAGATCATCAATAACTAAAAAGAAGGAATCTGCAGTTTCTGGTCCCAAATCTCACCAACAGGGGGCTGTACCATCGAATTATTTTCATGTGTTCTTGGAAAATAACACCACAATCGAAACAAAAATCTGTATATTCAAGGAAAAACCAAATTTTCCTTGAATATACAGATTTTTGTTTCGATTGTGGTGTTATTTCTCAAGAACACATAAAAATAATCAAGAATATGCCACAAATAACATTTAGAAGACAATGTACATCAGAATAAATGAAACTCAATTTTGAAATTAAATATATTTACAAAAGATAAAAATACAATATATTATGAATTATTCAACAAGCACTAAAATTTGCTTAGCCGTGTGTACTTGGTTTTGTGACATAGCTACAGCTTTCATCTTAAGACAATACCAATGATCATCGTCAGTTGACACTACTGCCATACATCTATAATTCAGCTCAGACACTTCAGGGTTGGAACTTCCTTGATTTGGGATATTTATATTATTTTTCAAATTATCAGCAGCTTCTTAAAAAATAGCAAGTATCTCTTTCACAATAGCTTGGTTGTTTTCATTGGTTTATCTGTCATCATATGAGGGTAATAATCAGTAGTTTGTTGTTTTCCTACAGAGTATACAAAATTGTCTCCTAAACTTCTCTCATAACCTGAAATTAAACAATAAATGAAATAAATACAAGTAACAGTATCAGAAAAAGATAAATATACTTGGCATGTAAAGTTTTTCGATGTTTATTCTTTGAAGCCATATTTTCTGACACTTTTTGTTGGTTGTAAAATAATGCCTAAAAAAAAACTGATTATTAAATTACGCTTTAAATACTATTTAGTTTGTAGCTTCCAGCTATATACAGTACCTTAAAACGATGTATGAATACTGCAAGAATGGGATTCGATACAAAATTCTACCACAGATTAGAGAAAAAATAATTAATAGCTTCAGCTATCTCAGACAAAGACAATGACAAAAAACAAAAATCACCTCATTTACATGTACTAAGGGCCGATAAAGAAGATCACATTGTGTCACCTGGATTTATACGATTAACTGTCAAAAAATAGTACTTGAAAGAGTTCTGAAGGGGGTTACGTTTACAGTTTATCGACAGCTGGACCAACATTGCCTATCTGAGTTACCACCCCCTGGTATCTGCGATAAATGCTAAACGTCAAAGTAAAAAATGTCAAATAAGTTATTGACACAAATCTGTAAAATTAAATGTTAAAAAAATGTCATATTGACTGTACAGGGTGTGTGAAACTTTTTTCATTATGATTTATTTGAAATCAGTTCTTTTTTAAAAACAAGTAATTTTGTAATATATTAAAATGATTAAGGTGATTCCATACATTTTTTTATAACGTAAATCAAACTATTTTTCAACCAATCGAAAAAATTAAAACGAAAGGTTGTTATTTAAGTATAAATTATTGAAGTTGTCTATTAAAAAATTCATAACGGTGTTAAATTAATTACAAATTTTATCATTTTTGAAAATTGCACTTCTAAATCAGTTCTAAATTATTATGAAATATTTCGTACAAATTTTTCAATTCTACTGAGATTTTTTTTACAAAATAAATGATTACTTCATTAGAGCGATTTGGGTAATCTCTAAATCTAACTCAAAACTGCTCTCCTAGTTCACAGAAATCAAACAGTTATTTGAAAGACAAGCAAGTTCAATACTTCAATAAAAATATTTTTATTTGCAGCGAAATTTTCGTCCGGCTTGTTACAAAGTACAGTGGAACAAATCACAGTTCCTCCAGTTCAAGCTAATACCTCTTATTACGTCGATCCAATATAGTTGGCAGGAAATAGAGTGAAAGCGATAAAATCTTAAGTTTCCCAAATTGCACCAAAGTTTTCATTCGGAACAGTTAAGAAGTTATAGGTTTCCTTCACGTTATATTTGAAACTATGTTATTTTAGAAATTATATTTGAATTAACTTTAAATTTGATTCCTTAATTGTTATGTTCTGTAGCTGTTCATATAGCTTTGTTATTTAAGAAGAAGACACCTTAAATTCATTTTTCAAGCCAAGGCTCCTTATCCGAAGCCCCACTTAAATATATAAAGGGTGTGTCAAAAAAGAATGACAACGTTCAGCTGAACAGTTCTTATCCAAAAAACAAGAGTCTGAACGATGGAAGCAAAAGCTTCTGAAGAAATATACTGGTTATCTCCCGCTTCCTCTTTTTTGTGTTATTCGGAATAATTGTAATAAATTTCAGGTGAATTAAAATTTGTAATTTAATTCCTAATTTAAATATATCTGAAAAAGAACGTATGATAAAATAATTAAAATTTTCAATTTAATAATTTTTCATATACAGTTGACAAAACTTCTTTTAAAACAGTTATCACTCAGTGTGTAATCCAACAAATGTTTAATAAAGAAAGATTTGAAATTTTAGTTTAAGAAATAATTTTGGATTCTTTTCTCTTTGTCATTTAATAACTACGAATAGGTATCATCTGAAAAAATATTCTTTACTAACACATATCCTGCTACTTGAAAATCATTTATAAATATTTTTTCATTCAACCTTTTGTTCTTCTGCAACACTAATGACCATATTAAATTTTCAAATCATGATCCCCAAAAAATATTTGGAACCAACGTTGGCTGGTTAATTTGCTTGGCATCCACACGTTGGGACTTACACTAGTGTACTCTTGACATGGCCAATGTGAGGATGTCTGACATCGAACTTGTTTACGATTTTTTACCCTTAGTACTGTTGTCGCATGCCATTGACTGATTAAAATACCATCGCAATCATCCACAACCAACGTGTGGACGGATCACGCATGTAGGCCCAGATTCCTTTGATAAAACCGAGCCTAACCGGGCAACTGCCAACGAGCAACGTTCGCGCCAACGTTAGACGACGAGTATCGTTGGCGCCAACATTCGGGCCAACGAGTGGAGCCGGCGTGACACTAAAGGTTGATGCTATTACGCAATGTCACGGCACGCTTGAAATATCTGCAATACAATTAACGCATGCTTTTAAATCAGCTAGAAGTACACTATGGTCACGTCACGTCACCTCCTCACGGCAAGTTACACATAACAACGTGAGTTCGATGGAGAAGCTAGTGTCACCTCTTTCGGGATGTTTTTATGTTAATGTGAAAGACCGAGATATTTGTAAACAAGTTATTTGATTTAATTTCACTCAAAGTTTAATACTTTTTTATTAATGATTTCCTTTATAATATTTACAAATTTAATACATAAATATTAATGTATACATTACTATAACAGCTTCTAAAACACAATTAAGTGATAATGGCTGTAAACAAGTTAAAAACAGATTTAGTAACGTAGGTCATTGTGTTGTAATGTCACAAGTCTCATAGTAGGACGGCTGTATCTTTAGTTTCCGGTAATCCCGGAAGCCTACACATAATTCGAGTGTATACAACAATTTGTATTTTGTGATTTAATAATAACTTTATATTTTATATAAGGGCCAATACCATGTAGTTCAATTTAAAGAAAATCAAAAAACTAATGTTTTATCTATTTCTCTTGAGAAGTTTTTTTGAATTTTGAACATATGTGACAACATAAATGTGTAATTTTAAGAGAAATTAATACATTAGTGAAATGATTATAATTTTGGGATAGCAGGAACAATATCAGGTGTAAAATAAGAATAATAATAAGTTGAAACCCTAAGAAAAATTAAATTTTATATATTTTCAATGTCTTCGAATTGTGAGGAACTCGTAGAGCTGCAATCTTCACGTTCCATCATGACACACAACTTAAAATAATAAATGAGACGTGAGTATAGTGTGTTTCTAAGACATGACAGCATGTGAGTGACAACATATGAGCTCACGTGAAGAAACGTTAATGTTTCCACCTTAATGCAACCCACAACTCACACATCTGTATATATTACAAGGTAGTTTAGGTTATCCAAAATGGAACAGCATAGCTAAACAAATCAACGATAGATATCTATTATATGTAGATATATAACATCAACGATGCATTTTATTCATGGGATTTTTTTTTCAAAATTGATTAGTCGTGATATTTCGTGTCGAATAAGGGGAATGACCCTGTATGAGCAGTAAACGCGCAGGGGAGCCCCCTTTGGTTGCTTTGTAAAAGTAGGCGAAATTTTCGTAACACCTAACATTACGTTGAGATTACCGTCGTTCCACCTTCGCACTATACCGTGATAAATAATTTCTTATATTAATTTCAATTATATCATTCAGAAGTCTTCATTTAAAATGTTTACTTTATAATATGAAGCTAGTTAGAACACAAATTTAATGTCGAAGTAACGTTGCCGATGTTTGTGGTGTTCTTTCTGAGTTTTCACGTATATCAAATCCCGAATTTAATATATCGCAAAGAGAATTGGAGTATTTATTAGAGAGAAAAGCAAATTTGCAGGTATTGTATATTACATGTATATTATATTAATTTATTCCTTAAATGTATTGATTTTGAATAAACCAAGAGAGTCTTAATACATAAATTGATATTTGTTTCTTACACAGAGAACTCAGTAGAATCGGTATGTGTAATTTTAAGATGAACGGAGCATGTCGAAACAAATGCAATTTCAAGTTATGGATTTCATTCGCGTACTCATCTATTTTCATATGTGTAAATGTAGGCCTCAGTTAATATAAAAGTTCATAAAAATATAGGTAGTGTAATGCTTAGTTTTGAAGTTATAGGATATTAAACATTTTTAATAAATTAAGCCAGTTTGGAGAAAATTATTAAACTGTTTTTTCTTAAACATTTATTTTTTGAATCCTTCAATAAACCGTAAACTTCTATAAAAATGCCAACTAAATACATGATCTACATAACTCCCAAAAAGGATACTGTACGCATGTAGGTAATCTAAGATTTCGGACGCGATTGCAAACGACGATTTTTCATCGAAATCTGTTGTTATATTAGTTCTTCCTCTTTTGCATGACCTAGTGTAGTATAAACAATTTCCTTTAAATACATCCAGAAAAAAATCCATTGATGGCCAACCAATGGGATTTCCACGTCCTATCCAACGAGCACCGTATGTTTAATTGGGATATAAGCGTCTGTCGTACTGGAGCTACATAGGTCCCCTTACATGCATACGAATAGTTTTTTATATAATTTATTTTACAAGATAAAAATATCTAAATGCAACCCAAACTCTGAAAAGTCATAACTTCCAAAATAAATGACTTAGAATTTTGATGATTGTTTCAGTCTTCACTTGATGAAATTTTCATTTTTAAGATTACTTAAAAAACAACAAACACTTGTTTAAATTTTCACTTTTTATTTCTTTAAATTTGACATATGTTTCGCCAAGTCTGGCTTCATCAGAAATTGGAAATACAGTGAATGCTAAATTTATATCTCATACAAAGGAACTACAGGTAAGGTAATAAAATGATTAAAAGGTTTTAATTTTGGGGAAATTCCGAAGAAGTGGGCTGGATATAGGTCAGTTAAATTATACATTTATGAAATTGTTCACAATAGAGATTAATAATATAATATAATATTATTTAAGATTAAGTAATGGAGATGAATTGGTATCAGTTTGGTCGTTTAATAGATTAGGAGAATTTTTGTTTTTATTAATTTCTAGTGATTCAAGCAGATATAATTTTTTAATTTTGTTTTGTAAATGTAAAATTTCAAGTGCATTCTGAGGTACATGGTTTTCTTTCAATAAGTGGTCCGCAAATGTGGATTTTTGTTGTTGATTTTCGAAAGCTCTAGTGTGTTCACGCCATCTTGAATTGAAAGATCTTCCAGTGTGACCAATATAGAAATTGGGGCAACAACCACAATTCAACCTATAGACACCCGAGTTAGAATTTTTGTCAGTCTTGTCTTTGTTGTTTCTTATATGTCTAGATAAATTGTTGTTCGTTGTGAAGGCAGTATATATGTTCCTGTTCTGTAAAAATTGGGAGATTTTTTTTGAGGGGGTTCCATTGAATGTGAGAGTACGGTATAATTTAGGTATGGGATTGGGGTCAGTGGGATAGACTTCTTTAATAGCAATTTTCTTTAATTTTCTGTTTAATAAGTTGTCAATAAAATTTACCCCCACATACAGTATCAAGAATTCCATTGATCTAGTTTCAAAGATCCAAAACATCCCTCTTCCTAATAATGCCAAACTCCTTTCATTTGACGTGGTCAATCTATTTCCCAGCATACCACCTGATGAATGCATTAATCTAATCATAAACCTAATAGACAAGAATAATATCAATCCCATAATCAAAAATGAAATTCTTTCTCTTCTGCATCTCTGTATCAACCAAAACTACTTCAAATTCACCAACAACATTCACAACAGTACTCAAGGCCTAACTATGGGCAATCCTTTAAACCCCATTGCCCCCTTCTAGCTGAAATATTCATGGACTATTTAGAAACGCTAATTTTCAAACACGATCTCAGTAACAAAATCCTGTATTGGTACCCATACGTCGATGATATTATTGCGTGTTTTACGGGTACACATCGACAATTACAGTTACTACACAACTACTTAAACCAAATACACCCCAACAAAAAATTCACACTTGAAACAGAAACAGATAACACACTAAATTTCCTAGACCTAACAATTAAAAGGCAAGACACCAAACACACATTCTCCGTATATCATAAACCATCACACTCTGACCTTACCATCCACAATAGTTCACACCACTTTATACAACATAAACTTGCTGCATATCACTGTATATTACACAGACTCGTGACAATACCACTTAACAAAACCGACTTTGATGCGGAACTTGAAAGAATCAAACTCATGGCAGTCAACAATGGTTACACCACTCAACTTATTGACACCTTATTAAACAGAAAATTGCTATTAAAGAAGTCTATCCCACTGACCACAATCCCATACCTAAATTATATCGTACTCTCACATTCAATGGAACCCCCTCACAAAAATCTCCCAATTTTTACATAACAGAAACATATATACACAACAAACAACAATTTATCTAGACATATAAGAAACTATATTGGTCACACTGGAAGATCCTTCAATTCAAGATGGCGTGAACACACTAGAGCTTTCGAACATCAACAACAAAACAAATCCACATTTGCGGACCACTTATTGAAAGAAAACCATGTACCTCAGAATGCACTTTAAATTTTACATTTACAAAACAAAAGTAAAAAATTATATCTGCTTGAATCACTAGAAATTAATAAAAACAAATATTCTCCTAATCTATTAAACGACCAAACTGATACCAATTCATCTCCATTACTTAATCTTAAAATACATCTTTAAATAATATTATATTATATTATTAACATCTACTGTGAACAATTTCATAAATGTATAATTTAACTGACCTATATCCAGCCCACTTCTTCTGAAATTCCCCAGAATTAAAACCGTTTAATTATTTTATTACATTACCTGTAGTTCCTTTGTATGAAATGAAATTTAAATTTAGCATTCACTGTATTTCCAATTTCTGATGAAGCCAGGCTTGGCGAAACATATGTCAAATTTAAAGAAATAAAAAGTGAAAATTTAAACAAGTTTTTGTTGTTTTTTTAAGTAAACTTAGAATTTTGATAATGTTTAAGCTGTGTTCAAATTAGCTTTGTCATTTGTACAGGTCGTTCCAGAAAAAATTTCAAATTTGAAAAACTTTCTTTCTCTTAAAGTTTTTGATTCGTTTGAAAGGATTAAGTTTTTATCTTCTTGATATTTTAATAAAATAATTTCGTAAAATTCTGTGGAGACTCTGTAGATGAAGATTCTATTGGTCAGTAAATAAGATTCAAAGTTTGTTGAAAGTTAGGGAGTTGGAACAAAATATATGCCAGAATATTAGTTATATTATTTTCAGACGTTTAGTTTCCGAAGCTAAAAAAATGCAACAAATTCCCATTTACTTTACCAAATTTTTACTAAATTATGGAAGCCAAGTGAGCATAGTTCATTAAATCTTCTCCATGATCTGTCAACAACTCCATAAAAGCGAAATAAATTAATTAAATTCGAACAGCTTTAAAAAAAAATAAGAAAATTCTCACTGGGAAAGGTTCAGATTTAATGAGTGAGGATAAAATGGAGAATCTAATATTAAAAAAATATGATACGTGCCGTTTGAAAAAAATAAGTCTTTTGTCTTGTAATATTTAAGGAACGTCCTGTATATATCAATTAATATGCTAAATTTCGTTGCAGTAGGAGCCCCAAGTCTCAATTAGAGGTAGTAAAAATTTCAGATTTCCAAGTCTTTTTTTAGAAGTTATGATTTTTTATAGTTTATATTGCACTGATTTTTTTTTTCAAATAAATTAAAATATCTCTAGATACTAATCATCGTAGATTTACAAATTGTTTATAAAGCTTTCCCTAAGTATTTAAGTTTTATTCAACATCATCCTAAAAATATATTTAAAAGTTTTATCCACTTTCGGTATAACCGTAAGTAGTTTAGTTAAAAAGAGCATTTTCGCCAATCCCTAGTTTGAAAACTTTTTATTATTAATTTTACCAAACAAGGTTACTCATCATGAAAAGTTTGTCACCCAAAATCAAAATTTTTAACCTTCATACAAAAACTGTAAAAAATGTGAATTTTGCGCAAGAGTAAAATACCTTTATTTTTGACCAATACGAAAATTGTTAATGGAGAAAGTGGGTTAGAATCTAATACGAAAAGTTGGATTTTCTGATAGAAACGTATCTAACATCTTAGTTTAAAATAATGCAATTTTACACATTAAACATTACGTTCAAATAATTTCAATAATATACGAATTAACTTTTGTAACATTGCTAATTATTTTGTAATAAGTACACCCACAAGAAATAATCAAAGGGACGCAAGTCCGCAGAGTTAGGGGGCCACAAAGTATTTAGCATGGTGACCATCTTGTTCGTAATATCCGTAGCCTTATGGGTACTTCGAGCGCAAAATTAAATAGTGTACCACATAAAATTTCTCAATCTCTATTCCACACCATACACTTGCTTTAAATGACTACTGATCACGTGCCTGGACAAAGATATTTGGATTGACGTCACTCCACCAACGACAATCTTGTGAACTGACAGTACCACATATTTTTATTTCAATTATTTAAATGTAATCTTTAATGTTAGAAATGCATTTTTTTAAATATTTTTGTTAGAATCAGACTCCATACAAAACCTGATGTTTCATAATTGATGGGTACCTATAATTACATATCTCTACGTAGTTTTCAACTATAATCAACTCGATTTGGTCAAATATACACACTCTTTATTCTTTGGCTAAATTCATAATATTTGACAACTTTCGTAGACTATTCATATTGAATAATGGAATCTTAAGTTAGGTTAGAGAATAACTTTTTCCGTAAAATTATTAAGAAAAACGTTTTTCATATGTAGACAATTTAAACGAACACACTGTATATCAAAAGTGAAAATAAACTACCCTGTTTAAAACAAAATAATGTGAAACAAAATGTAACTACTATTGCACATAAAACAACATTGATTCCCGATTTGTATTGTATGTTACATTTAATTTGTATTGTATATTATATTTAATCTTGAGCAACAAATTTTGTTGAAATCTTCAAAAAAAGCTAATGTTTTAGAAAGGAAACAATTCTAGTCGTTCTATTTTAGGCACAAAATCTGCATTATTTCCAGGTGAAGCTAATGTGAATTTAATTATGAGAAGTAAATACGTAATAAAAAACTGCAAAGCTTTAACAATCGTAGTTTACTGTTAATGACCTCAGTAAAAAATTACATTTCCAATGGGAAAAGTCATTTACTGAGAGTAAACCCTTTATTTAACTTGGCTATAAAAGTTTTATAGCACAGTAAAATGTTATGGCTAATAAGTGTAACATTTTTAAATAATAGGGGAATAAAATGTTATTAATTAAAATAGCAAAATTGTAATTTTCTATTTTATTCCAAAATGCAGGTAGTTTAATAAAAAGTAAGCTTAGTATTATATAGACAAAAAAAAGAATTTCGATCTATCTACTGCCAAAATGGAATAGAAAGGCATGTAAGATAAAGATGTATTGTACTCCAAATTTCAGTGAAAAGCTTTGGAGTACAGATATCCCATGACATTTACAAAAATTATATCAACGTCTTCTAATCATCATGCCGCATCCACAGTCTCGCGAGGCGCCTCCAGGATGCGCACGACACGAGGCTTGGCGAGTGGAGGCTGGAGGAGTGCTAGCCATCCACACTCTCGATTTATTCAGTGACTGGCTACGTTGTAGTCCGGTCAATTTACACATTCGAAGTTACAAAAGTTCATAAGAAACTGTAACTTGGTAAAATAGCTCAAAGTACAATTATAAAAGAAATCCAAAAAGTCCTTATCGTTCCGGTCTGTGGAAAAAAATTGGCTCGAGGTCAAAGGTCAAAAAAATGACACAAAACGGAGCGACAGCGAGGCGAGGTAAGGCAAGACTCTGGCGCTCGCCTCCTGGAGAGCCTGGATGCGGCATACAACATGACCAACTGACATAAAATTCAACATTTTTCATCAATGTTTTTTTTGTTTTATGGTGAGATTTTCAACTATGAGTTCAATTATGTGTTTAAAAACCGACATAATGACACTTGTGATACTTGCGATATATTTTAATTAAAGTTGCAAGAGGCTGAAACGCAGGAACTCAGATCTTCAATACAGAAAGGTTATGCTGATCATTTGCAAGATATCATCATATGGAATCGCACACTCGAAGCAGTGAGTTGTCTGTTGTTTACAGTTTCCGGTAGGCCGTATTCATCGTTTATTAAGGAAAGGAAATTATGCCGAACGCGTCGGCGCCGATGCACCAGTATATTTAGCAGCAGTTATGGAGTATTTGGCTGCTGAAGTTTTGGAGTTGGCCGGTAATGCTGCACGTGATAACAAGAAGACCCGTATTACTCCGAGACATTTACAACTCACCATCAGAAACAACGAAGAATTGAATAAATTGTTGTCTGGCGTAACAATTGCACAATGTGGTGTCTTACCCAACATTCAGGCTGTGCTGTTACCAAAGAAAACCGAAAAGAAACCTTAAATGGATTAATATGGAGGGAATAGATATAAAATGAAAGCTGAAGACAAGAAACTCCCACGAGAAAACAACACAGAAAAAATAGTTATGATAGATTTCCAAAAGTGTTTACCAACCCCGGAACTTCACAACTCACAAAGCTTCTGTAGCCTAAAGCTTTGGATGTACAATTTAGTAATACATGATTCAACCTTGGAACTCTATTGTATGATGTGGGGTGAACAAATTTCTGAACGAGGGAATAAAATGGTATCATCCTGTATCTTAAAATAGTCTGAAGATTATGAAATTTCTGAGAACGTAAATGAATTAACCATATGTTAATTGCTCATCACAAAACACACAGATGATTATGTGCTATTTTTTTTTCTTCTTGAAAAAAATGGAAAGTTTATTGTCATTAATCATAAATTTCTAGCAAAAGGTCACAACCACATGGAGGACGATGGAGACCATTCTTTAATTGAAAGGGAACGAAAAAAAAATTCTTCAGATGAAAATAATTAAGCCATGGGATTGGCAGCAGCTTGTTAGATTAGTTTGTGTAAAAAAGTCCTTTCATGTGACAGGGATGGAAACCAAAGATTTTTGGACTTGAAAAGCTTATGTGAAGGAAGTCATGCACATTTTATCATACGCAAGAAAAGTGATTCTGGGGAAAATTTGGTCATATCACAAGTTGTATACTTCCACGTAAGGCGAGATGCACAAGAAATTTTATTTTTTAAAACCAAATTCAAGAATGATTCATTTTTCACCTCATGACTTATACAAAAACACCCGGAAAACTCATAACGTTAGCTAAAAACCGGAAATAAACTTGGATTTCATTTAATTTCATTTTATTTTAGAATGTACCTGAATCTTTGCCACAAATTAGAAAAACTTTGAAAAAAATGTCAACCAAAAAATTTGTGCATTTACAAAAACTTGTTTTAAGATGCAACTTGCAATACTGTTCTACATTTTTTCGTTAAGTGTTTAATTTTTTTAAGAATAATAAATACCTTTGTTTATTAGACTTAACATGGTTTGGCTTTATTTATTCTAACCCAATTAGGGACTTAACATAAGTTAAGTCCTGTAAAACATTTTTTTTGGGAAGCAAACTATGATAAGGCACTAAGAAAAAAATAAACTTATTTATGGAAAAAAAATCTTCCATAATTTATTAGGTAACCAAATAAGCTACTCTTAAGCCAAATATTAGAACCATATTTTAAAAATAACTCAGTAACTTTGAATTCTCTTCAACAAATATCTTTGAAATTTTTTACTCAAAAGTATGTTTTGTGACTTAACATAGTTTGCTTCTAAGGTACAGAAGTGTGTTTGCTATTATGGGCAATTTTGTAGAGAAATTAAAAACCTACTTTTGTATAGAACCTTAACTCGAAATTACAAAAAAAAATAAGGGCCATATTACCTCACCGGATGACCCAATCATTATAAATAAACCAGCATTGGAAAGAGCTGACTGATCTAGAGATCTCTCGTCTCATTTTTCCAAATTTTAAAGTATAAATACATATAGATATTGAAAATATTTGGTCAATCTGAACGGGTCCAGGTGGACGAGTCCATTCTAGAAGGATGGTACTTGTTACCCTTTATCC
Source organism: Octodonta nipae (assembly GCA_034190945.1). NCBI lineage: Eukaryota > Metazoa > Arthropoda > Insecta > Coleoptera > Chrysomelidae > Octodonta > Octodonta nipae. Next base: position 128,935,833 of record CM067219.1, read on the forward strand.
TTATAATAAATAATTGCACTCCAAACTCTAATTTTATGCAGACCAATATTTATATTTCTAGCACAATATGGATTTATGTATTAAATTTAGCAAACTGGAATACCAACACACCTTGCAGACAAATTTTAAGTACAAAATTTTTTTTGAGAGTGGTTGTCACCTCTTAAATAAATTGTAGTGTTATTATGCTATATGTCAATTAAATAGCCGGGCTAGGTTTACATATAATTAGCAGTGCTAATGTTTTTAGCTCAAAAAAGGATTACCTGAAATTCAAAGCTCTTCGAAAACTGGTAGGTAATTCCCAAATATTTTAACCTTGAGTTTATGTATAATGTTGCACCGTCGCACCCAACTTTACTGACCTCGTTAAATTCACATCTCTAGCTATTTACATTATAAATGGTATCATTACTTCATAACATTACATATATATATATATATATATATATATATATATATATATATATATATATATTTAAAATCTGCAGCTGATGTTAAATGCATTTTATACAGTAACTGATTGAAATATTACGTTATTCCAATAACAACCCATTCTCCCATTAAGGTTTCTATTGATCCGCGATTGACGTTAAATGAATTTTATAGAAGAACTGATTGAAATATTACATTATTCGCATAACAACTCACACTGCCATTAAGCTTGACATTGATCTAATGGATCTCGGGTAATTTATCTTTCAGCGCTGGACATTCTTAAAAGAAAGTAAACATATTGATTAAATTGGTTGTCGGAACTGTCGAGAATTCAAAATAAAACTACTGGTCCGCGTAAATAGTGATTTATAACTTTTCGACATGGACCTGCCATCTCGAGATTTAAATTTAATAATTCTTTCAAGAAAGTTTCCTACTAAAAACTTCTTTCATTTTTGGATGATGACATTTTCATGATTGCACTCGAACCTTAAAATATGGAAGCTTTGAAACGTACGACGGCAAATAGTTGAAGTTTGCGATGATTCGAATTTGTTCCACTCAGTAGTGTGAGGAGGAGACACATTTAAAACCTATGGTGTAGTTTTATGTTTTTCTTCAGTTAAAGTAGATAGTACACAAGATATTATATTATATTTTTTAATATTCATATCGTTTTTATGTATGTATCACTAACTGTATGTCTGACTAATATATTTGTATCTATTAGTTTCGTTTTGTTTCTTGATGCCTTGGTCTCACTTCATATAGGAAAGTCACTTGAATTATTTGTTTGACCTGCTATTCAGTCTTCTTCTCTTTTGGTGGGTTTACTGTCATCACTAAGGTAACGAAAGGTTTGAGAAACCACTAATTTCATTTACTTTGTTAATAACATTGTTTCGGATATAGGATGGAAAATTAAAAAAATGGTGTAAAGTAAGATATTACAGATTTTTTTCTTCGTTGAATCAAAGAATGTTATTTTCAGATAGGTTGACCCATTCATTCACAAGATATAATTAGCTTTAATCAAAGAATAAAGCGAAATTCGGGTACTATTTTCCGGTTTTGTCCGATAACATTTTTTATCTCCTTGCTACGACTTGTTCTGTAGCATTTAGTGTTAAATTTATTACCATTTTGACTGTCAAACTCTTTTTTACCATGCCAAGATAGAGCGCTCCAAAATGGACAAACATCGCTAATAATCATTCAAAAGTAAAATAGACTGATATTTCATATATTTTTGGTCAGTATTTTTTCTTCCAATTTCTACGACCTAGACCATACCATTCAGTTGTGCACTTTATGGAGCATTACATATTAAAGCAGTTTGCTTCAAAAATGGGGAAACGCTCAAAATCACAAAAAATATTAAAAAAATTGCTCAAGTTCCAGTTTTAACAAGCAGGGAATGAAACCGTAACATCTGGAAGCGATTTAAATTTATAAAAAATATATGCTTTTATTTTCCACACATACACTTTTTATTTTATCTGCTACATGATTCGCTTGATTTTTATAAAAATATGTAGTTAATTTTCTAATTTGCTCCCCAAAATTAATTTAGAATTCTATTTTACTAATAAACTTTTTTTTATAATCTACTGACTGAATTTAATTCTCTGTAGATTGGAATCTAAAGGTAAAAATAAGTTAAGTTTTAAATAATAAATTATTAAATTTTTTAGACAATTTATTTAAAAATACAAATAAAATATAATTTTCAAAATTTTCGATGGTGTAGTTTCTAAAGGGGAAATAAGTTGATGTTCAATATTTTTGTTAATATCTTTTAAACAAATGATTTAAAAGTATGAAAAAAATATTTGTAATTCTCATAATAAGCCTCTTATTTGATATATTACATGATGTGTTTGATATCTTATTTTTATTTTCCAATTAATTCTATAATTTGTTCCCAAAATTAGTATTGTGGTTTTCTACTACTTTTTCTTATAAAATTCAAGTGAGCGCTAGTACCCCTTATTTTCTCAAAGTGTTAGGTAATATGGTTTCGGAAATAAAGCGGGAAATAAGAATTTTTTATATGTTTTTGTTAATATCTTGTAAACAATTAATTTTAAACATATGGAAAATATATATTTGTATTCCTTATAATGAGCTCTTTCATTTGATATATTGCACGATGCGTTAAAAAAGTTATTTTTTTTTATTTTCCGTTTAATACTATAATTTTCACCTCAAAATTAATATTAGGGTATCTCCTCATTTTTCAAGTAAGGCCAAGTAAGCCTAATTGTTTTTATTACAAATCGGAAATAAAATGGGGAATGAATAATTTTCTCATATTTTTGTAAATTTCATTTAAACAATTTATTTTAAAAATATGAGAGAAATTCATTTGTATTCCTTATAATAAATTATTTCATTTGATGTATTGCATGAAGCGTATAAATATATATTATTTTTATTTTCCGTTTGTTTCTATAATTTGCCCCCAAAATTAATATTAGGTATTTTATTTTTCTTGCAAACAAAAAATCGTAGGTTTTATAGTTTGGGGAATAACGGGGGGAATGGGTAATTTTTTAAATATTTTTGTTTTGCCCTTTTATTGGATATACTACATGATGAAATAATTTTAATTTTATCATTTCCATTTTATTCTGTAATTTCCCCCACCCTAATTAATAATATAGGTTTCTCCTTATGTTTCCGGTAAAATTTTACGACTTATAGTTTCGGAGATAAGGTGGGGGAATGGGTAAAATTTTTTATATTTTTGTTAATATCTTTTAAATATTTTATTTTAAAAATATGAAAAAAATATATTTGTTTTCGGCATAATAAGTCAAAATATTATTTTTTATTTACTTTTTGTGGGCACTAATTTAAAACCATATAGTTTTGCATCTACACTTTTACGTCAAATGAACCTAGATTTGTGAAAATTGCGTTCAACATACTATAATGCCTATTCTTTCAGGGATTGTAATGCGATCAAACTTTCTTGAACCAGTTCAACATAGTTACTACTTCAATGATTCTTATATGTGGATTATGCCACGAGAGAAGGTTTTTAATTTTCCATTAATTGTGGCTTCTAAAAGAGAAAAGGTAAATTATTTTGAGAATCATTCTCGCACAGGCATGACATAGAACTTCACCAAATAGTTCACAACAATAATTTTTAGCTTAATTTTGAGGTAAACTCAAACATTTAATAGAAATCTATATTGTTAGCCCTACTAAAACTACCTAGTATTTCTTCACTGACTTTTTCAGCTGTTTAGTTTCCCGGTTTTTGCTTTAAATTTAATATATGAATCAATAAATAAATGCGATACTATTACATAGAACCAAATAACCAAAAACAGATTGAATGCTGCAAGACATTTCAGACTATAACTTTAATTAAAACAACCAAAATCATTGTGTTGTCCAGGACATGCTTGCAGTAATAGAATCCGCATTAAACTTGTGAAACGACGAAGGAAATTAATATTAGGTATGTCCCAACTTGATGCAGACACCGTACATGAATCGTGGGGCGCATGCGCAATATTAAAAAGGGGTCCTGTTTTTAATATTGCGCAGGCGATCCACGATTCATGTTCGGTGTATGCATCAAGTTGGGACTTACATATTATATGATCTCTAGAAGTTTTGGTGCTACCCTGTATATTATCAAATGAAACTCTCTTAGTTACGTCGTCAGTCAGTCAAATAATAGATAGTCTCAAACATTTTAATTTTACATTTTAGAATTGTGCCTTTTTTCATAGTTTCTTTGACATTGACAACGGAGTCTGGCCTAGACTCCTAATAGTAGGAGAGATAGAGCGGGATTTTGCTCGTCATCCTGAAAATGGACAGAATGTATCGTATTAAGTTCAATTCCTGAACTATATCACGTTTCTAGGCAGGCGCCAGTGGAAGTGATAACCGAGGATAGTTACAGGAGGTGAAAGTGTTAATTTTTTTTGGTCCTGCTCATCATCGAGTAAACGTTCCAAAATTGGCTGCATACAAGATCGTGATATATTTAATATATTTAAGCAAATTCCCGAGAGGAGTCTATCTAGAGCGTTACCATCAAGGTGGCGAACAGGGGTAAACTTGTCAAAAATAGGGGTGAACTTCGTCATTAAGTAAAAAGAACGCTTTTGCACCATTTTTTGCTTACACAAAGAAAACATAATCCAAAAGGACCTACAGCTAAATGACATAAATAGATTTTTCATGACGTCATTAATGTGGTACATTTTTTTAAATTCAAAGCCCCATTTTTTAGTAAGGATTCGGAAAGAGCGAAAAATTTCATATCCGAATATGACTTTGACCTTGACATTGAACTTGATCTTCCGGGTGTTTCCAAGATCAGAGTTTTTTTGAAAAAATCAACCAATTATAGCTAAATTAACAATTTTGACAACGGTGAGTAAATCTGAAATCAGTTTTTCAAAATTCACAATCCAAAATTGCGGACCAATTATTTTTAAACAGTCAACCAATTTATGAACGATCAATTATCGGTAATCAGTAATCGATGTTTTTAATCCTGATCCGAAAGATGACTGATTCAAAGAGGGTATTCCAAACTAAAAACAAATTTGACGTTGAACTTGGCCACTTGTTTTGAAATTTTTCAAACACTGATTTCATATTCCTAATCATCGACGTCGAAAACCCCCAAATACCAAATTGGGAATAGGTTGGCTGATTTTTTTTCAAAATCTGATTACGAATCTGAAATCAGATTTTCAATTCAAGAGAGCGGACCAGTTTTTCAAACAAAAACTGATTTCAGATTCGAAATTAGCGACGTCTCGCTATAATAGGTTGATTTTCCAAACAAACTTTGATCTTGGAATGACCTTGAAGGTCAAGTTCAAGGTCATGGTCAAAGTCATATTCGGACCTGAAATTTTCCGCTCTTTCCAAATCAGTAATGAAAAATGTGGCTTCGCATTTAAAAAATTGTATTTGACATCATACAGACCTCATTAATGACGTCATGAAAAAATATATTTATGTCATTTAGCTGTACGTCCTTTTATATTATGATTGCTTTTGTGTAAGCAAAAAAAATGGTGCAAATGGCTTTCTTTTTACTTAATGATGAAGTTCACCCCTATTTTTGACAATTTTACCCCAGTCCGCCACCTTGATGGTAATGCTCTGGGTAGACGCCTCTCGGGAATTTGCTTAAATGCATCACAATTTTGTATGCAGCCAATTTCGGAAAGTTTACTCGATGATGATCATGACCAAAAAAAAATTACCACTTTCATCCCCTGTAACTATCCTCGGTTATCACTTCCACTGGCGCCTGACTGAAACGTGATTTAGTTCAGGAATTGAACTTAAAACGATACATTCTGTCCATTTTCTCGATGACGAGCAAAAATCGGCTCTATCTCTTAGACTATAAACGTTTTAGCTCAGGTCATTAGATCTTTTGGTGAAAAATTAATAGAACAAAACCGACATCAGCGTCTTTTAATGATAAAACCTGACTAATCCACATAAAATTCAATATTTTTTATCGATGCTTATTTATCTTTTAACAAAAAACAGCGAAAAATCTGTAACAATTTAGTTTTTTAACTTTTACACAAAATCCACCGATAAAACAGTGTTTGCTACTATGGGCAATGTTGAAGAGAAATGAAAAACCTACCAAATGAGCTAACATACTCTCATCTTTGTTAATTGGTTTCTTAGATAATGGAACATTTACCCAAAATTCCAAAAAATAATAAATCGTTTATATATTTTTTTATTTTATAGCTAAAACGTTCTTATTAACAGAAACGATAGATCTTCTCATACCCAATTTATGTTCTAAAAATACATACTGTAGCCCCGGTAGTTTTTGCAAAATTTCAGTCTATCCAAACTCTTTTGTTTGGTGTTAGGGTGCAAAACTGTTTTTACATTTGTGACACATCAAAGGTTCCACAACATTTCCACTAAAATATTAAGTCAGATTCGGATGACATGAACAACGAATTCAGATTAAAACTGTGAAACCTTTGAATAATTGAATATAGTGTCTTATTCCCTCATTGTGTTGTTAATTCCCAAGAAAACCATTAAAAGAATCACACTTTGATGATAAATAAAAATTGATAATTGAATAATATATTTCGTCAGAACTTATTTAGAACTACCAAAAGACGATTAAGAGTTTCTACTTCCACATAATTTGTCTTTCCTAACGGGAACCAATAATATACACACCCAACAAGTTCCGGGAATTTCATTTCATTCCTCGAAGTCGCTCACTTAAACATCTACAACTAAGTACAACTACAAATTCTCCCCAAGTGCAAACCACGTAATGTTCAAGTTTCTTAACTAGTTCGTGATTTGTCTTTGTCATGTAAATTGAAAATAATAGTCAACGTCCGAGAACACAGTTTCTCTATTGAAATTATGTGTGTTTGCCAGAAACTTATCAGGTCAGGTGGAAAGTTATTTCCTGCACTATTGGTTTTAAACAAATTTTAGTTTGTTTTAGTGTAGTCATAAAAAGATCGTTTATAAATTCATATTCGCCAGAAAAAGTTTTGTTTTAATTTGTATAACTCTCCAAAATCTTGTCAGTTTGTAAGTTCCAGAGTAATCTTATTTGAGGAACTAAAATTGATTAATGGTAATGAATTCATAGATCACAAATAATACAGTGACACCATTAAAGTTCGTAAAATATATCAACAAACGTTGGTAAATTTTGACTTGGTGGCCTGTTTGTGCTTAGCATTTAAAAAAATTATAACCTCAGCAAGCTACTATTTGTCAAAATTGAAATTTCGTCCAAAAATGGAAGTAAACGACATATTTTTGACGAATTTCGAAAAAATTTATTTCAATAATTTGTTTTTAATTTAATTTTGTGTCAATGTACAAAATTTAAGCCATATAGAAAAAGTGATTTATTTGGTATTTTTGGCGAATATAATTTTTTTAAGGATATTCTAATCATAATTATTGCATTGACTCGTAGAAAATTTATAGTGCAATAATATTTCTTACTAAGATCTTTATTTTTTAGGAAATACATTATTTTTTTAGATGATAAATGCATGAAAAATGGCTAAGTTTGATAACGTTTAGGTTTACTTTTTGTTCTGGTGAATAATTTATTTATTAAATTCATGTCATGAGATACATAAAAACTCCAGACCGAAGTGCCAAACTTAAAAATATTGCAAATTTGAAAAAATAAGGCATTTAGTTCTGTCAATAGAAAATAACAATTGTTTGATCTTTGGTGAAAACACTCCATTCTATGTCCGTTAAGAAATTGATAAATAGATTATTCACTAGAACAACAAGGAAGTCTAATCTTTATTAAATCGATAAAGTTATTTAAAATGTTGCTCTATTTTTAATGAATTTTATTATCTAAAAATAAGATATTTATTCGACCAATAGCAGAAATTATTCGAAGTTGCAGATATGTCAACATTCTAAGAATACATTCATGTATTTCTTAAAAATTAAACGTCTAAGTAAGAAATGTATGATAAAGCGGTTTGCACGATCATTTTTCTAAGACTAAATACAATAATTTTGGTTGGTCAAGCTATAGTTGAGAAAAAACATTTTAATGACCAAAAATATGGAAAAAAAATATTCTAGAGGCTCAAATTTTGCACATATATCTAAAATGGAATAATTTAAGTAACATTATTTGAAATTGTCATTTTATGCCATTTTTGAAATTCGATTTTGACAGGTGAGAAAAGTAGCTTTAAATTCTACGCGCAAATTGGTGGGCAATTCAGATTTTTTGTAGGTAAATGTTGCGGTTATTTGTGGTGCACTACAGTGATAATTATATGGTTATAAAATTCATTTAAGGCCAACAGATAAAATTAGGAAACCTTCCAAATCGTTGCAATAAAAACAACAGGTAAACATGAAAACCGACTGAAATAAAAAAAACACACCCAGGATTTAGTCACTGGCCGGCTACGTTGTAATCCCGTCAATTTACACATTCGAAGTTACAAAATTCATAAGAAGCTGTAACTTCGTAAAATAGCTCAAAATCCAATTATAAAAGAAATCTCAAAAGTCCTCATTGTTCCGGTCTGTGTAAAAAAATTGACTCGAGGTCAAAGGTTAATAAAATGAGTTTTTCGCGATTTTCAGACAAAAATTTTAGACCATAAAATGCTCTACAAAAATTGTATTAGTATTTTTTAAAAGAGTCACCGTTTTAGATATATATAGCTTTAAAAAGTTGAATTATTTGTAATCGTCATAATTTGCACAGGTTTCCACGCCACCTATGAGGTAGTGTACTTTGCGGTTTTTTTTTTAACGTGGTTTCCCCAGTAGGTCTATTCTACAGGTCTGTTGTGACTTTATTTGTTTCGGAACTATTGCAAAATAACATTTATCTTATTAATAAGGGTTGGTAAAAATAAAAGCGGTGTAACTAGAAAATAGTTGCTAAATTTTTTCATCTGAATCATAATTTTCGAATATTTCTGCTTCCTCCTCTGCTTCTTCTCCTTCTTCTTGATCTTATTCTTCTTCTTCTTGTTCTTTTTCTTCTTCTTCACTTTGGGTGCAAGTAAATTACCTCAATAGCGATTCCTCGTTGGTATCATAGAGTCCTCTATAGTTGGTGACTCCACATTAGCGCACTACCGGCCTTGACAATGTGTGAACATCTGCGAACAAAACAGTCCAACTTTTTTGCATTACATCCCTTTTTGCAAAATATTGTGTGCAGCAGTTTCTCTGGCGCTGGAAGAAGCAGAAATATTTATTCGAAAATTATGATTCAGATGAATAAATTTAGCAACTTTTTTTGTACTTGCACTTACACGGCTTTTACCTTATTATTATTACCCTTATTAATAAATATTATTTTGCAATAGTTCCGAAACAATCAAAATCACAACAGACCCGTGGAATAGGCCTACTGGGAAAACCACGTTAAAAACGCGCTAAGTAAACTACCTCATAGGTGGCGTGGAAACGTCTGAAAATTATGAGGATAGTCGTCGAATTCTGGTATGTTCCACACTGGCTATTTGAGGCGACGGTTGTACAAATCGAGTAGATTAAAATTTGCGGTGTGTAGTGAATCGACAGCGAAAGAAGTGAATAGTCGTGGTATTACTCATTGTGTCTGTAAACAGTGAATTTATTTAATAATCCTGCCAATGGCATCAATATAAACGAATTTAGCACCACATAATTTTACATACAATAAATAACATTTAAATACCTCTTTCACTAAGAACCTGTTTTTATCATGTTGTTATTCTTCACCCTTAAATCGGTATTGGCCAATCATTATCATTTGCATATTAATAATTGTAAATGTTTTAGTTGTAATTAAATTGTTTTGTCGAGACCTATTCTAAAATTAACTAACAGTGCTGATATTTAATTTAACATTGATTGTTGATCATGGTTGATCTAAACAAAGTTTTACTGAATTTTTTTCTGAAATAATTTCAAAGCAATTGGTGGTATTAGAATATAGTGGGTGTAAAATTATCTACATTTTTTTTAAATAGTAAAAATATAAATTTGTAAACCTCATAAACAATCCCTGTTGACATATTACATGATACGTTCATTTTTTAAATTTAATAATTTGCCTTATTTCAATTCTTTTCAGATTATGTCTTATATTTTCAAAAATTAGGTAGGAATGGGTCGATTTCCATATATATTTGTTAATATCTGTTAAACAAATATTTTTTTAAATATTATAATATTATATATGTATATTTCTCTTAAGGTGCCCTTTAATTTCATATACCTTTGGAGGGATTTTACTTTTTTTACCTTTTAATATATTTCTATTATTTGGCCCCCAAAATTAATATTGGTGTTAACGCTTTATTTCTTCTGTGAACTACTTCAACTGTGCGCAAATGTTACACGCCAATATTTATATAACTTTTCACTCCACTGTTAAAAAACAATTTTAAATGAATTTTCAACCCTCACATTCTCGTAATATTGAACTAATTTATTTATGTAAACAATTAACTTCGTTTTCATAAGTCTATAAAGAAAGCTTAAAAAAACGTGAAATCAAAAACATTACATATGCAACGACAATGCGTTTTCACATCCCAAGATAAACATAAGCCACGCTAGCACAACCAATGTTTGCAATATTTAATGAACTCGCTTTTATTTTCTTTTTGCTAATTTGAAAGCTCTTTGTGCTTTTCTCGGTTTGTACTTAATTGAAAGTAGCTCTTGATATCATATGTCATTTATAATTTAAGTTTTCTGTTTCGTTTTTGTTTTGTTTCCAACACAATCTTAGAAAGATTCTTTTTTTAAAATCAGTCAGCTTCAGAATTGATAATAAAATGACTCCAGTTAGAGGAGAAGTAATTAAATAATAATGTTTAAGATTAGTTAATAATTCCGTAAAAGGTAATAAACTCTCATTTGGAGACAATTTACAATGACGATATTCTAAAGGTGTGAGACCAACAATTTTAAATAAAATAGTAATTTACATTATTTATAAATTGATAGTTACGTCGCAAACGGTTCCATCTCATGCAATCTTTAACCTTTTTCCTAATTCTTGGTTTGAGTAACCATCTAAACATTTTTGTTCTAGAACTTTCCAGTATTAGAAAGATATATAAAAAAATTCACTTTTAACCGGGAATTAAAGTTAAAGTTACTTAAAGTACTTCTTGACTCTGCTGTTAGTCCCAGATTTCTTTTTTTCAGCGCTGGCCGTTTTGTTTAGTTTGAACTGAAACTCCTGAAGCGACAGCCATCCAACATCATTTCATCAGTATTGTTGAACATTGGTCGAATCCATGTATGTCTTTCCTCCTAGATGTGTGCGGGAACAAACAAAGGTTCTCCTTGACAAAATATTTCATTACCTTTGTTACATTCTTGCCATTCTAGATTTTTTCCTTTAGATGTCTCCAGTGTTTTTGCAACAACAGCTCCATAGACTTTAAAGATGTTGTGATTAAAAGGTTTGATTCCATACCACGCATACCATTGACTACCATACATTATTGAACTACCTCATTTGAAAGCTGTGCCAAATACTTTCCTAAACTGAAATTCTCTGATTGTTTTCTATAATTACTACGAAGATATTTTTTCTCCATAGAAGATATTTCTAGTGGCTGTAGCTGCAGTGTAGGGGCAGGCAGAAGTTTTTTTCTTGGCTTTGCAAATTTAAGGCAACGGCTAAACCAATAAGTACAAACGTCAAATTACTTCCATCTTGACCAATGATAAGTGGAAAAATAACATAGCAATAAAATTTTCTTCAGCTGAGCCCCGATCTGCTTCTTTTCCTTAAGTCTAAGGAAATCCACGTTAAACCACATACTCCCACGATGTAGGTAATTCGATTATACATATCAAATGGTCAAATAATTTCATAACACTACTAAATTCGTTAATACCTTGATCTCGAACTATGGAGCCTGCTTCTAGGATTTCAGTTATAACTCTGAATGAGACCTTCTAAATGCTCTCGAGCTTTTCCATCCATTTGAGTCTATTTTATAAAGTTGTGATAAAATTGTTGCGCTTTTTCATTTTCAAAATATTTTGAAACAATTCTTATTATTGCTCCCAATTAATAGTTAGTTCCCAATCCCAGGATTTTCTTATTTTCAGCAGCTACTTTTATTTGAGGCGTCGTTACCGTGCAATTTGTTATTTACCTTAACATAAATAGTTTAGTTCTTTATTTTTAATTTCTGAATATCCAGATTTCTTTGATAAAATTAATCAAAATAATATATAGAATTTTTTTTTCATATTTATTTTTTGTACTCAGATATCATTAATTCACGAAATCTAAACTTTTTTACTACAAAAATGCCATAAACCAGTTTTAAATAATGTATCTCAATTTACAGGATTTTTACTGAATTTCTTGGAGTCTGTTCATCCACAACTGCACTTCGACGATTCTGCGTTCTGGATCATGCACCAGCCCAGCAAGTTAGAGATCACCGAACAAATTAAAACTTCAGAAGAATTCAGCACTAAGGAACATGATAATCTTGGGTTTCATATGTCGATTGAGGATAATCCGACAATCACCAACTAGGTTTCAGAGTGACCAATTTGAGACTATATAAAATATTTATGTGTTACGATTTTAAATTAGTTGATGTATAGTATTTTTTTGTAAAAAATTGGACAAGGGTGTGTATGTTGAGAAATAAAAGGCTCATTTGTCGAAAAAAATATATTTTATTAACACAATCACTGACTTACCAAACTGTCCTCATAGCATCCCGTATTGGAGAAGAACTTAATCACGATAAGCTCTTATGAACAATCATGCAAATATTAAAGTAGAACTAAAAAGTTTAAAATAATTAACAAAACATAACAGTTGACAATAAATTGTACATTCACTGTTGTTAGGTACCTACACACAAAGTAAATAACGTATACAATAAAAGGTGCTCATTCTGTACAAATGGACAAATATGCTAGATAGGTAGGTGATTAATTTGTTCAGAATGAGCACCTTTTAGTGTTTACATTTTTTTACTTTACATTTATTGTCTAGTGTTACGTTTAGTTAATGTTTTTAAACTTTTTAGAATGTTTTGTTATCAACTTTTAGTTTGTTAAGTCTACTATTTTTTGTTAATATTTCATTTTCAGCTTTTTAATTCTATTTTTAACTGAGGTAGTTTTTTTCTATATTTTTTAGTATGTATGTATAACCTTAATACAACGACCTGGTCCAACATAACAACATAAAGGATCAAAATGAACTTGAACGCGTTGACTTAATAAGCAAAATATGGTTAATTTAATTTATTATTATTGCTTTTATCACTTTACCTTATAGTTTCGTTTGCTATACTAAACACCCTGTGTGTAATCGCATCAAATAGTAGTTATGAACTTGACATGTGTTGTCACTATAGAGCTATTACATACGTAGAGTGAATTAGGTATGGGCGTTATTGTAAGTGGCAGTGTAATAACAGTAGAAAGAGAAAGACAATATCAGGGAGCGCTTGCTATGTCTCTACCCTACCAATAGTAGGCGTCACCACTGACACTGACCAATCAGGAACGACACGCGTATTCTCTCTCTCTTTCTATTGATATTACATGAATTCCGCTACTTCACATGCTCTACAGTATTAACCTCTTTGGTTGTCACAGAATTATCTATTAGGCCGGGAGTTCATGAAACCAACAGCACAGTCTTGGCAAAATTGAAGAAATTTCATGTAAATCAATGTTTAACATAAATACAAACAAAATAAGCTTGGTACTCGTTGATTTTACGAGCCGAAAAAATATTTTATATATTTAAATATGCTATATTACCTATATGATTGCGATGTACATAGACAATTTTCAAATATGCGATTTAAACTCTCAGTGTCTACAGTTTCCGGACTATTACGTTGGAATCAAAATATTTATTCGGAAATGTCACTTCGATGGGATTTTTGATAATATTGTTGGATTTTCCGTGATTTTTTGAAAAACTACATGTTACAAGTCACAGGAGAATATATGAGAGCACTTCTGGATCTTCCTTAATATCAAAACCTAATTTTAAAAAAAATCTACTAATAGCCAAGGTGTTTTGGAGAAATCGACCAATATAGGCATTAAGTATATTGGTCATGATAAAACAATAAAAAGAGTTCATCTTTATCATTATAGCTCTTGATAGTATGCATGTTGTCAGTTGTCTCTTAAAATTATGGAATTTTTCAGATTCAACTGTTTCTAGCCATAGCGGTGCGTTTTAGGTACCATATATGACATAAAATCGTATCAGAACTACCCCATCCTTCCCTGACATACGATTTTTAGTATTCGAGGTCCTAAGCCATGGGCTATCTAGATATTTCTGGGTAAACCAAAAGTATGCAGAACATTGACTACATAAAACTAGGGCGTGAGTGGACTCAAAATCTTTTAGAAAGGCGTGACACATTTTCTCCTATGGGACGAGCTCATACATGATCTGGGCATCATCTTTTATTTTTCTCCATATTTGCTTAAGATCTGACTTGTCGCTATTTCAAGACTTGTGTAAAAGCACCCTAAGAATTTTTATTAAAAGGAAATTTGTTTGTAGTGAATGTTCTGTATACTTTGGGTTTACCCAGAAGCCGCAAGGTAGCGCTACATATGGCTTAACAGCTCGAATAAGCTACAATTTTTCGTCCAAACACGATATGGGTCCTCCCCGTACATAAACTCTTTGTTGTCCGGTTCAGTTAACTTGACTATAATGGCATATAATTCTAGGAATTAAGGAAGTTATGGATGGACCTCTATATTCTTCTTTCCCTGTAAGCTCTAGATAATGAACATCAGGTGTCAAGTCAGTTTATTATATTGTACATTAATTAGTTGTGTCTACCATCGCTTAAGACTAAACACAATCTAAATTATTCTCGAACTATAATGCTTTATTTAATGTCTCAAAAACAAACTCACAACTTTTTTATAGACCAACTCATCAGCATTGCTACCAAAACAAAAATCTAAATGGTTAAATGAATAATCTGAAACTAGTATTTTTCCTTGACAATTACCAAGACTGGAGCATAAACGATGTACATCATTTTTATCCGAAAGCCAGTCATTTCTGCTGTAAATCATATAAACAGGTACATTTATTTCTGAAAGTTTGTAATTTGGTGGTCTCAACGAATGATACTTTTGTAGATTTCCCCACATCCCATAATCGTACTGACGAAACTGTCCTGAAATTCAAAAAATGTATTAGGACCCTGGGAGGATAAGTAATGGGCACACTGATAATGATAAATGGCGCCTCAAAAACTGATATTTGTAATTACTACTAATATAAGTGGACCTCTCTGTGTACATTAAAAATGTTGTTTGCCGGAAAATAGTAAACAAATGCTAACCGATGACAAATTTCTTTCCATTGTAACCAATAAGACGTAAATCTAGGCACTGTACGCATTGTGTGCGTTCAGCAGATACAAACTGTTGTCAACGTTTGCTTGAAACGTGCAGCACAAAACATGAAACGTTAGCAAACGTTCACAACAGTTTGTATCTGCTGAACTCACCCATTGACTGTCTTCTCTTTGTATGATCTGTGGTGCTGTCGCATACTTTACATTAATTTCGTTACTATATCGAAATGGCCCGTACCAAGCTAACCGCTCGAAAATCGACTGGTGGTAAAACACCTAGAAAACAATTAGCAACAAAGGCAGCACGTAAAAGTGCGCCTGCTACAGACGGTATTAAAAAACCACATCGTTATATGGTGCATTCAGGGAATTATAACATTAAACCGCTGAAGCACCACAGCGCTTGCTTCCGCTAAATGAAAACTTTTGTTTCTAGTTATTTTCACTAGTTATGTTTACTTGTTAGCGACACTTTTGCGTAATATCAACACAGAATTTGACAGCTGATTTAGTTATAAAGCGGTAAAGGGGAGAATTTATATGCTTTACTGCTTTATTAAAGCTCTGCAGCGCTGTGGGTAAAGCAGACACTCTTTAGTACACCGCTTTAACAAAACGCTGCATCGCTACAATTCCCTGAATGCACCCATAGACACGGCACAGTAGCTCTTCGTGCAATTCGTCGCTACCAAAAAAGTACCGAATTGTTGATCAGAAAACTGCCATTCCAACGTCTTGTTAGGGAAATTGCACAGTATTTCAAAAACGAATTAAGATTTCAGAGCTCAGCAGTAATAGCTTTGCAAGAAGCTAGCGAAGCTTATCTGGTTGGTCTTTTCGAAGATATCAATTTGTTTGTTATCCACGCGAAACGTGTAACCATCATGAAGAAGGACATACAGTTGGCAAGACGTATACGTGGTGAACGCGCTTAAAAATATATACTTTACGCCGTTTATGTCCAGCACGAGGAAGTCTATTTATTTACATTTTGAATTGAGGTTAAGTTCGAAATTCATATTGTTTAACGTGTTTTGAAAGTTGAAACTTGTTTGAAATCAGTGATAATTTTGTATAAGTACAAAAAACAATAATAAAGTATTAATTCAGTATTTTACCTGCAGGAAAACGGTATATTCGTTTGCCGATTGTCTTCCCACTGATAAGTGTCAACTCATAAACGTAGTAATTGAGTTTTACGAAAGGTATGCAGTAAATAAAACTACATTTTAGGTGAATAAATAAATTTGTTGATAATTACTGTTAAATATTAGTAATTAAGCCACTAATTGTTTTTGTTATTATATAATATATATTTGTGGATTAGGTAGGCAGTTGTATTTGTAAACAAATGTATCCGTGTCTCTTTCTATTTTTGTCTCCTGTTTCAATCATTTTTCGTTCGGTCGTATATGAAAGTGCCGGGTCCATTTATATTCGTAGTCATTGGATACATGAGACTATTTACTGATTTTATACTGATTTCTATACAGTCTTAACATTTTCCTAGTCATGTTTACTGCTTACAAACGGAAAATAATACTTTCCAAATAAGTCTTAAGAGTGAACCATATCAATATTGATGTACTTTATTATTATCCACAGTATAGGGCCCTCTCCAACTAATTAGCATATAATTCAAACTTTGTAATGACTTTACTTACTTAAATTTAATTATAAAAATGTAGTTTCAAGAACTGATAATTTCGAAAACATGCAAATTTTATCATTTCTTATACAGACTACTATTAGAGATGAAAGATCTTGCATATTTACGGTTCTATCTAAAGTGAGGGGAGGGGGTGAAATGTAGCACAGTTGCCCAGCCGCCCGAAAATCCTGTAACGGTGCGTGGTCATTTCATTAACTTCAGGACTATCCTTACCTGAAGAAATTTCCTGTCCAAAATGCAAGAATTGACGTGTGGAAGCTCCCGCGGGCGTTTGTGACATCACCAAAGGCAAAAGAGTTCTATTCAGTTCGTTTGGGCTGTAACCGCATAAAGTAAACAACGTATTTACACAGAAAACCTGTGTGTATCTATTCGCACAAGCTTTCTCACTTATTGAACTTAGTAGACTTTTCTTCGGTAAAAATTCTCCAATACCCAACGCATTTAATAGTATCTGAAAAACCAACACAACATTTACAGGTAATCTTGAAACCAAAGGGCAATTTTTACTCACTTCTCCAGGTTTTTCCCAGAATGCTAGCAATTTTATCATTGGACTCCTCATATTAGCGACAAACCCAATGGGTGCTAAACTAATGTGAACCTTTACTTTTTTGTTATATTCAGGTTTCTCAGAAGTCATTACATAAAAAACGGTTGTACCCTGTGAATGCCCACTATAGTAAACATACGGGGCACCAGTTTGCTCTAGAACAAAATCGATCATCTGAGGCAAATCAATTGTTCCAATTTCGTGCCAACTGAAGTCCCAAAATTGTTTATCGGTGTCCGGGTTCAAGGTGGTATGGTTTCGTGAATACGTATTACCTCGTACATTACCCATCCAAACGTCATAACCTTCATCAGCAAGTATATAACCTAAACAAATTTATAAATCAAAACTAGTGAAGAGAAGAGTTTTTGTATTTGATTTTCGAAATTTTGAATTGTCCTGACTACAGATAATACAGTAAGTAATTATAGAATTTCGATATAATCTTTACTTATGTAGAAACACCAAACCTTTAATTTTAAACACTCAACGCCGTTTCAACAACTCTAAGTTGCCATCATCAAGGAGTAAACTAAATAGGTTTAAAGTCTGGTTTACTCCTTGATGATGACAAATTAGAGTTGTTGTAACGGCGTTGAGTGTTTAAAATTAAAGGTTTGGTGTCAGGGTGCAAAAATGTGCTTCTACATTTGTGACACACCAAAGGTTCCACAACATTTCCAAAATCTTTACTTAACAAAAGATTTGCATTAATGTGATTTCTAAACACATCAAAATGTGAGTAGGTACCTGTGGGGTTATTTCTAAATAAACAATATAATCTCAAAAAGTAAAAATTAACATTGAATTGAAAAATAATTCATCAGATATAAAGACATTGTTCAGTGCGAGTCAGATTCCCAATACTAAGGGTTCCATACCAGCCAACAACCAAGGAAAAAAGATTTAATTTTACATTGCTTTCAAAGACTTACTCAAGAAGTCCTACAAATTACGTCTTATCAAGGGCGTCGCCAGAAATGGCAGGTTTTAGCTTGGGGGAGGAATACTCGGCAATTACAGGGTTTATAATTCACATATAACGAAGCTGCAATGCTCAGCAAATAGATCTAAGAGGTTGTCAGTCTTGTCTGGCGACGCCCTTGTATCTTAAAGATATCGTTTTCAAGGAGTCTTAACTAAAAGCTCTTGAAGATAACATTTCTTTTTCTAAGTTCTGAAGAATTCGACAATATGAGATCATAAAAATTTTTCTGAGTTCTTTAAGAAGTGTAATTTCTTTAAGAAGCCGGAAATGAGTCAGAAAGAAGTTTTTTATCTGACTTCTTTAAGAAATTGGAAAATTAAATCACAAAGAAGCATTTTTTCCTCAACTTCTATTGAGTAATGCATATATAAAAGTGTGTCATAAGTCATATTACAATGCTTACTATTTATATACTGGAATACTGGTTGATCATATTATAAGTAGAATTTCATTCAGAATATCTCTGAAGAAGTATTTTGTAGAGAGAACGAGAAAACCCATTATCCGGAAACTTTTCGAAATTGCCTTACTATACTTTGTTCACCATTTACAAATTTCAAATACTTATCTGTTGCAGAAAAAAACTAACTAGAGAAAACTCTAATGTAGATGCAATTTAACCCAATAAGAACTTATCGCAATATTGTTTTTCAGCAAAAAAATAATGTTCCTAAGAAGTGCATTATGCAATAAAAAAATAAGTACTTTAGTATTTTTTTAGGACCTTAGAAAAATGATCTCTTTATGAACTCAGAAAAATTAATTATTGATAAAGTGAGAAAAATTAATTCTTTATGAGGTCATTAAAGAAGTCATTATGCATTCTTTAGATGGCGCATTCGACGTCTTGACTTTTTAAAGAATTCATTTTGACCTTGACTTAAATCTTAATTTTGAACTCATTAAGAATTCATAAGGACGTCATTCTGTTCGCTAGGGACCTGTGCGAAAGATTCAGGAGACCCAGCAAAACGTAACCAAGGACGAGATTTAAGTTGGTGAGGGTCCCTGGACACAAAACTGGTGGGGGCCTGGGGTTACTTAATTGATTCAAAATTGGCAGTCAATTTTTTTATTATACATCTATTATTTTTAATAAAACATGTCATATAAATAGTATTTTTCATACTTATATAAAATACGTGACAATAAATAAAGTTTTATACAGTATTTAAATAACAAAATTTTAATGACAAAAAATAATAGAGTTGCCCCCCACATATTTAAATTTAATTTATAAATAAACTTGAGAGTACAAAAACATACTAACAATTATTTTAAAATCGACACTCATACAAAGTAAAAAATTTTTGATTGTAAACTTTATTTGAATTTTGACTTTCGTTTACAATTTTTGCTCGATTTTTTTAATATATATTTTTAATTTTGGTCTACAGTTAGTGGGGGCCCCAAATTGGTGGGGCCCTGGGCCAGTGCTCAAAGTGCCCTTATGTAAATACAGCCATGCGCCAGCACCACAGAGTAAATTGGAAACAAAGACAGAAACAAAATAAAGGACCGATGCCACAAACTCTACAGCGACATTATAAAATCCCCAATAATGTTGATATTCATATGCCGGAAGCAGTAACATAAGTAGTACTCGTGAAAAAAACAGAGTTAACGGTCAAGTGCATGAAGAATGACAAGACTGCAGATAACGACGGAGTCATGGTTGAATTATTTAAATAGTATGGTAGAGAAGCGTGTAAGAGAGTGGGCAACATATATACGCAATGTCTAAGAACCAGACACATACTAGAACCCTCATAGGATTAATCCACAAGAAAGCTAGCAAAGAATAAAACCAGAATTGGGGGCCAATAAGTTTCTTGCCCCTATAGCATTCAAACTAGACCGTAGAGAACACCCTGGTGGGTCCAAAGGGGGAGCCTAAGGAACTCAAGCCGCACCCCAAAAACATCTGAGTTGTAAACTTTTAAGTGTTTATTTTGCTAAAACCAGCCATTTTGCATTTTTATAAGATTTCAGAACAAGACACATTATCTATAAATCCTACAAGAAGTCCAAAAATCTTCGAAATGATAAAACTCAATTAACTGATGGCTGGTAAATTTAGTTATTACCAAAAAGGTAAGAGGATCACAAAAATGGAACTGACTTTATAATGAAGAGAAAACAATATGCAGTTATATTGAAAATTAAGTACACATGAAATATAATTATAATAAAGGTTAGAACAAGTTTATGTAATTTTAAATTTTCATACCTAAAGATTTTCCAATTCCAGCAATGATCCAGTCACTCGAAGATGCCAAAATTCCATGTTGGAGAAAAGCAACTTTTTTACTAGTTCTCCGAACTCCATTTTTCAACAATCTATGTATATTTAAAATATATCCATCAGTTGTAGTGACATAATAACTTTTAATGGTATATCCGGGTTGAACGAGATCAAGCTAAAATTTCAGGAACCGTCTAAACAGTATACTTACTTCTATTATGAGTATTTCTTACCACTGTCAACTGGATGGTCTGAAGATCTGAAAGTCGGACGTTTCTGACACGAGCATCATCAGAATCTGTTCTCCCGAAGAGTGCAGAAGTTTTGCAAATGAAACATGTTAGAAAACAACAAATGATAGAGAAAATGAAATCTTGTGATTTCATTATTTTCATTTGCAGTTGTGCTCTGAACTAGAGTAATGAATTGTTTATAAATTTTTGGTACTAAATTAAATTAAGTAATATTTGTATAGTTTGTATAGTATCTTGAACTAGATCTTGTTATCAGCAAGGTCCTTTTAATATATGAAAAATATTTCCGCACTTTCAAAACGTTTTAAGGGGGTTAACCTTGCACAAAATAGATCCCTATAAATAATTATGACAAACATCAATTAAATTTGATTAGATAATGTTGATTCAAACTTGTGAAGTAAATATGAATAATATTCCGTCACTAGGTGAGAAACTGTTATTTTTAATTTTAATCCTGTTTGTTGTTTATTGTGATGTATCAATTTTAAGATGTGTTAACAGGTGATCAATTTATTAAGCCATAAAATAGCGGAGATAATATCATTAACAAATATTTAATTTTAATATTTTACTCAATTAAACCGTGTGATTTAGGAAATAGTTTGCCGGAAAATAACTGATTTTAACAGTGCAGTTATTCGTCCCATCAATTTTTCCAATTAGTTCGTTTTTAGACAATTACACCAGGCCTAAAGATAGATTAATACGTTGTGATTAATAACGCCGAAGATCGATATCCTGAGTTAGATAATTCTTGCAGAATTGCATTTCAAATAATTTGTAGAAATATTTAGCGAGACGTATCGTATTAACCAAGCTAGTTCGAAAGCGTTATGCAAACTATATTTTGATAGCTTATAAAATGCACTTCACTTCTTATATTTGGGATTTTTGTCATATTGCCGTAAAATGTATTAATACTGCTTTTGAAATTTGGCTTAAACGATGTTTTGACAGTGGCGAATTAAGTCAGTGGAAAAAAGTCATGTAATTAATATCAGTAAACTGTACACAGGTAACCACTAACTTAATAAACCAATGAAAAAATATACCAATATGAGTAAGCAATAGTTATGTAAATGAAAAAGTAAAAACTGCTGAGAAAAAACATATAATAATAAAATTTACCATAATTTTCATCCCGTGCCCACACCTTAAGGAAATTCTAAATCCGTCCATGTGCCTTGACAGCTATTGTCAGTGCACCGCTGGCTAGCTGTCGTATATTCGTACATTTAATGCAATGTTTACTATTATTAAAAACGAACTTCACGGCATTATAGCGAAAAACCAAGATAGACAAATTGAAGTGGAATTTATGAACTTTCAAAATATCTTTAATGTATCCCAGTCGGATTAGTCTCGTTAATACGGTGGGATATGCAAAATAGCTCTCTAAATTATTTAAATTTTAATTGTTCAAAAACTACTCCAAAAGTATCCATCGTGCGCCTATATAAACTAAATAGCATAAATTATCGTTTAGAAGATGACTAATATTCCAGTATTAGTTACCAGAAAGTTATAATTTTTTGAAAATTATTCACTTTTGATCAGTTTTTCTGAGTTTACTCGGTAAAAAATTATCCAATCAGGATATATAAACACTCATTAAAAAGGATTTCTTATTCTCTATAACTTTTCTGTAGGCGGCATTACGATTTCTTCATTGCATTCCATTATAAAAGCAATAGTTAAAAGAAATTCGTATTTTTGCGGGTTTTTATTACTTACATCGTTTACTTCTACAAGTTTGCTGTTAAAATCTTAGCAATAATTATCTATAAACTGTTACTGACGTGATGGTATAAGCGAATTGCTGTTAAATTTTATGTCCGACATTGAGTTAAATTTTGCTCTATAAACTGGTGTACATATATATATATATATATATATATATATATATATATATATATATATAGGTAGTACTATAATGTATCTATGTGCGCCATACGAGAAAGTTGTGGAAAAAATTAAAGTTAAATTATGGTCAAATTATTTTATTACCCCATAATCTAATACTTTGTTGCTATAGTTTGTAAATAAAGAATAAATTTCTTAAGCTAAGATTTTTCGAAACAACTGTTCTACGAAGGTAATGTTATGTGATGCTCTTAGTTTTTTTAGAAAAACGGAGCTTTTTCGAGAAATTGTGAACTTTATTAAAGTAAAAGTTTATTGCATAACAAATACTCTATATTCTGAATTGCAAAAAATACTTAATTTCATAGGAGTTAATCATCCACCAATGAAAGCTGGAAAACAAAGTAAAAAGTGATTTTTTACTAAAAATTCATAACTTTGTTGTAACAAAAGCAGGAATAATTATCTTCACTCTAACGAGAGCTCATTATCTTCTAGAATTGCAATTTAATTAATTTATGGAAACATTTTGCAAAAGGTTCCACATTAACCACGATAGTTCTACTGGGATGAAACCATTTAAAATGCATTTCACTTTGAATATCTTGGCATTTCGTTACAGAGCCGTAAAATGTATTAATAATGCTTCTGAATATTAGCTTATAGACAGAGAGATCTGAATTAGAAATTCAACCACGATTTTCTGAGTCCGGCCTTCTGGAGTACTAAAAGGAGAAAACCTAGAGTTTCCAAGGGGATTTTACTGTGAAAATTAGATTTTCCAAAACAAAAAACCAGTTGGTGATGCGACGATTTTCTGAGTACTGCCATGTTAATAAAACGGTAGATTACCATCGATTTTACGAAGAAAATTTTTTTGGCAGTAGGGTTGTAATAGGTCTAAGGGTTAAAATCGATATATAAATATGTACGAAAAATTATAGGTTTTTAAACGATTTTCTGAGTCCTGTCAATTAAATTTATCAAACACATTTATATCGAAATGACCAAAAAATTGGTATGACTCCGACTAGGAACATTTCTGGAAAAACAGAATAAAGATGAAAATTTTCCGCACAATTTTTCAAGTGAAAATTCATTTATCCCCTAAGAGACGTCATGCCATTTTTTTGGTCATATCGATGTAAATATGTTTGATTAATTTAGTTGGCAGACAAAAAATCATTCAAAAATTAATTATTTTTCTGTTTTATTTTTATTATTATGTTTATATTCATATATCGATTTCAACCCTTAGACACATTATTACCCTCCTGCCAAAAAAAATTTCTTGGTAAAATCGATGGTAACCTACCGTTTTATTAACATGGCAGTACTCAGAAAATCGTCGCAGTAACTACTTTTTTTGTTTTGCAAAATCTAATTTTCACAGGCAAATCCCCTAGGAAATTCTAGGATATTTTCATGAATTGTAAGTATCTCATAGAACCTTTCAGTACTCCAGACGGCAGGACTAAGAACATCGTGGTTGAACTTCTAATTTAGATCTCCCGGTCTATTAAACTAGCGACCTTTACTTTTCCGTTGATTAGTGATAGGATCCAGCAAGTGGAAAAACTAATTTCATTAATAACAGTAAATAGTAGACAAATAAGCATTATATTATTAAAACAATGGAGAAACAGACCACTGTACACAGATAATAGATAGGTGAATAAAAATCTAAGCAACTGCGGAGACAAAACATACATTAATAATACCATTCACCACAATTTTCGTCTTGTGCTCCCTTCTTTAGAAAACCGTGAATCAGGCTATGTGTCTTGTCAGTTGTTGTCGTTGCTTCGCTTGTTGTCTTGCGCATATTTGCATTGTTAGTGCAATTTTTACTACTATTTTAAACCAATTGTCCGTTATTATAACAATTATATGAACTTTCAAAATATCTAAAGCATAATATCGTGATCTGACTAACCTGACGAAGAATTTTTCTAAACCTTGACGAAGATCAATGTTCCAGTTACCAGAAAGTTATGAATTGTTTAAATTTTTTCTTTGAAAAATGATCTTATCATCACTGAAGAGTGTGAATCTTAACAACTTTTACATTGGCGGTATTACGAACCCTTCATTACTTTTTATAACATTAGTAAAAAAACAAAATAAATCTATATTTTGTTTTTATTATTTACTTCTAGGAGTTTGCTGTTAAAATCTGTTATTCTCTATAAACTGTTACTGAAGTGACGGTAAAAGCAAATTGTTGTTTAATTTTGTCCCAAATTGACTTCAGTTTTTCTCTATAGACTGGTGTAATTGACTTGCGTAGACTAGCATCGTCTTGGTGTAGGATGAATTGTCTATCGGGGTTGATTATTTGAAACTCAGCGGCGACTTCTGACAAACAAATGGTTACATATTGATCCGTATTAAACGCTATATAGTTGGCGTTTACATAAAGTGTAGTAGACTGGGCGCTAGCTACATAAAACAGGGTCGATAAGATGCGTGCAGTTGCAGTTTATAAACTGGGGGGCCCAACTTAGTAAATGCCAGTCCGTTTTCCCGGACGAAAAAATTTACTGAAAAACCTCATAAGGGGCGGGCTTGAAACCTTCATAACGTGTGGTGAACGTCAAATAAGAGCGTTGTAATAGCGCAAGAAGTTTTGCAGGCTGGAAAGCCCTCGTAAGAAGTGATCGAAAGTGCCGGAAAATTCATCTGGAAAAACTTCACAACGTGCGCGCGTGAAACCTTACGTAACGTGTGATTTGAACGTCAAATAAGAGCGGCGTAATAGTGCAAGAAGTTTTGCAGGCGGGAAAATCCTCGTAAAAAGTTATCGAAAGTGCTAGAAAATTTCGAGGTTTTCCGACCTGACAAACTTTTTGCGTTATCAGACCGCTCTTAGTTGAGACCCCAAAAATCTAATAAAAAAAATCGCAGGCGCATGTTGAGGTTTTTCAGACGAGTTTTCCGACAGTTACGATCACTTCTTACGAGGGTTTTTCGGCCTGCAAAACTTCTTGCGCTATTACACCGCTCTTATTTGACGTTCAAACCACACGTTACGAAAGTTTTCACGCGCGCACGTCATGAGGTTTTTCCAGATGAGTTTTCCGGCACTTTCGATCACGTCTTACGAACGCTTTCCAGCCTGCAAAACTTCTTGCGCTATTACACCGCTCTTATTTGAGGTTCAAACCACACGTTACGAAAGGTTTCA
Source organism: Octodonta nipae (assembly GCA_034190945.1). Lineage (NCBI taxonomy): Eukaryota > Metazoa > Arthropoda > Insecta > Coleoptera > Chrysomelidae > Octodonta > Octodonta nipae. The sequence continues at coordinate 128,961,933 of CM067219.1, forward strand.
CGCACCCCCCTTATGAGGTTCTTCAGTCAATTTTTTCGTCCGGGAAAACCGGCTGACATTTTCATATCCGAATTGGGCTGAGCTTAAGAAGTGGCGTTTGGTGATGTACTAAGTTGGGCCCCCTAGTTTATAAACTGAAACTGCACGCACCTTATCGATCCTGTTTTATGTAGCTAGCTCTGAGACTATTGCTATATTACTTGCTTTTGAGGCAAGTGACGCGCCAACCTTCTTAAACACACCTCGAGAACGAATGTCTTCTTACAACTTTTCGTCACTTTGGAGCATCCAAACAAACCACAGCTAGATGGTTGTTTCCATATAACTAAATGCTGTCTTCACCATTGACTAATACTATACATGTTTTAGGTTTTGAATTTTTTATACTAAACGAAAAATGTTTGTTTTTAACCGACTTCAGAAAGAAAGACGTTCTCAGTTCGTATATGTTTCTTTTTATGTATCTTTAGCGATTATTCGAAAACGTCTCAAAGAATTTCGACCGTTTATCATGGATCCTATTCCGGGGGTCCCGGAGAGGTATTTTAATTTACGGACTTCGTTATATAATAAACTTTGGTGGATGCGCTGGTATATAAACTATGAAAATGTTTCTGTACGGAACTCGATAAATAGTTTTTTAATCAAAAACCGACTTCTAAAAAAACTAACTTAACCGAAAAGCATGAAATACTTTGTTCTACAACAATTAAATACTTTTTATGAAGTCAGTGCCAAGCTATAGTGAAAATATTTTGGGAAGCATATTTATAAATTGTAATTCGCAACTTTGCTGTTCAAATTGGCACCGAATTCAGAAAAAGTATTTAATTGTTGTATCCAAAATTATTTCATACTTTTCAGTTATTTTATTTTATTTATTTATTTTTGAAGTCGGTTTAATGTATTTATTTTACAATTTTTAAACGTGCAATGGCTTAATTAGATGCATTTTTCAAAAATCTAATCAACTTTTTTGATATTGCCTAAAAAAAGTCATTTTACTGTTAAGTATTATTTATTGGTTTGACCAACCTCTTTTACTGTTGAATAGAATAACTTGTTTTCTAAATATGTATTAAGAAACTTTTGTATATGATTCTAACTTAGGTGGATCCACTATGTTGTAGACGATCTGAGTATCACCATTCTTTAAGTCTGTTAATTATACTGAAATTCATTTAATAGTCTCCTCTCCGCGGAATCTTATAAAAAATCGTTATAATTTTAATTTATATAGCATAATAGGATGTAATTTTCAATTCTAATAAACTTTGTCTGATAACAAGTTGTTATTATTAAAAATAATATGCAAACAAACGTTTTCCGTTTGAATCAAACTTATGAAGATACACTGTATATAGAAACAAACAGAGAACCTCCATCTTGAAGTTGATTAACTAACATTTATTTCGATTTATTTCCAATCAACTTTCAATTTATTACAATTTTTAATAATACAGCCACAATTGGATGCAGTTTTCAATTCTAATAAACTTTGATTACAATTCGAGATATTTTAAAAAAATAAAGGCACCTCACTTTTAAACAAAATTGATATACTTTTTGAAACCTACTATGTAGTTGGAAAAATTATGTAAATACTTATTATACACTTTAGCTTGTCACTGACTTCAAAACAAGTATTTAATTGCTGCAGTAAAAAAATATTTCATGCTTTTTAGTTAAGTTATTTTTTTGAAGTCGGTTATTGTTTTTTAATGTATTTATAATACCAATGGTCGAATAACTTGACAATTCATTGAAGCTACAACACTATAATTATCATACTGAAACTTCGGATTAAAGTTAAACAAAATGTTAATTTGTTTAGTAGCGGCCTCTATATCTGAATATGCAAAGCCCTAGTAACACCACAAAACTAGAACCAAAAGGTAGTATCATAAAAAATGAAAATAATGACTATTTCTTGAAATAAATTTTAAATGACTTGCAAGCGACTAACATTTTGCTGCAATTACCTAACCAAGACTTTAAGAAGGGATTCAGTCTTTATAAATCATCATATATAGAGAAGAAAGCGCTAGCTGTCCGTGAACATCATCTCGAGTTCAAGAAAATACTATCAAAATGTAAAGTACAATCATTTCAGCGACTTTACACGATGAAGGTTTAGAAATTCAACACCTGCTGAATATTTTGAAATATTAAGAATTCATTTTTATTTTATTCAGGTGTTACTATTCACGCTAAAAAACTCATGAAACAAACGAAGGGCCTCCTGTGTATATTTGCTACAGTCCCGCGCTGGCTTAATCCGGCTCTGATTGATATTTGTGCTTTACTAAAGAAATAAAAACAACAATGTGTATAAATTTTATTTAGTGAACTATAATGAATAATGTTAAATTATGCGGTCAGTATGGTTTGGATTAAATATGTTAGTCTTCTAACATAAAAAAAAAAACTGAAAAGACGTTTCGAGAATATGACGTAAAAAAATTACTGGTTCGGTGAACGGACATCATCGATTTTCAAAATCATTTTCACTAATTGTGTTGCTAAAAGTAGCTGTTGTCTCTTTGATCTTAGAGATTCTATGACGTGTTGTTCACGCATGTTTGAATTTCCTGTCGCCATACAATCGATTCCTAATGCTGGGTCACCAGTGGATGCTTGCTTGGCCTAAAAAAAGAAAATCCCATACAAAAATGCGTCAATAATCAAAAAGATCTTATAAATTCTAATGTATATAAACCAAAAATATTAATAGTGTATAATACTACCGGATGAATATTTATTGGTATTGACAATGCAATTGAGATGAATAGATATAATAAAAGTAATATATCATGGCAATTTTTACACAATTTTAACGCATTTTTCACAACTTTTATTACATTTTTGCTGTGATGAAGTTATGAACGATTAGTTACATATGAAACAAATCAGTCACGATAGTTTTAACAGATCAGGGTGTAAAAAAAATTGACAGTGACAAACATTAAAAATTGTGCTAGACAACGAATATTAAAAAAATATTGAATAAATAATTTGTGTGAAAAAATGTTTCCAATTTGTCAACTAAAGTAAGCGTTTGAGTGGGTATTTATTTAATCATTTATTTACAAAAGAACAACAATTTCTATCGAATCAATGGACGTTAATGAAAACAGAAAACATGGCAACATTGGTTTAACTCAAAATTGCTTTCAGTTGAATCGTAGGGAAAGTAAATATTGTGGTAGGTTGGGCATTGCAAAAACCTAACATACCTGTTTTGAATGTAATATTTTGATGTGGTTTAGCTTAATGAAGAAAAATAGTTTCATTTCAATATTATATCGAACAATTTCTGCTGGTGTGTGAATTATGTGATGAAATTATTCACAAACACGAATACCGGGATATACTTTCCATGTGTGTATTTAGATCTCCTTTCAATGTCGACTTTTCACGTGAACATTAAAATTCGGCATTTTTTTCTAGTTTTGTCCTCCACTTAGAAACATTTCACTTTTTATAGTAGTATTTTCGTTCCGTACACATACAAGATGTGTTGAGATTTCAAAAGAATTAATAATCAAATAAGACTTTAACTATATACGATAGATACATAGTTGTTAAGATCTTTTAGTGCATATTGGCAAGTCCTATCACTTGCTAAAATATCTGCACTGCATTATATTACATCCTGTATAAACAGCGATTGGCAAAGACTCCAAACTTGAAGTGAAAATGTCTCCACAGCATATAAGTATACAGAATATACACTTCTTTATGCAGAAAGATGTTGATCATATTGCAGAGAATTCTTCCTGTCATGACATCTATAAAAAACGATATTATGTGCAACCAGTAATCAGAATTTTTTTTTCGAAACTGACCTACTGACCCACTACACAGTCTATTATAATCTTTAAGCATTTATGTGTTACAGAAAATGAGTGAGAGGAGAAAATCTCAATTAGTAGGTGGAAAAATCTGTAAAAATATTTAAAATAAGTCTAGACAAAGCAAACAAAAAGAAATTGGCTCAATGGATAATTAATAATATAAAATGAAGCTATTATTTCACTAAATGCTTTTACTAATTATTAATGCAATATACACTGTGATAGCTAAAATATTTACTAATTTGTGATAGATGTTACATAATTGTTTTTGTATTATTTAAGTTTAGTTTAGTTTTAAGGTTTTATCTTAAGTGTACCAGGCACATACAGGGATTCCTATCCCTCTGTGGGTTTATTTAATGATAATTTTTCATTGTAAACTGTATACTGGTTTGAATAAATAAAATAAAAAAAAAAATTAAAAAAATAAACATGACAGTTACATAGAGTGCTACACAGGCAATATTGACCTCAAAAAGTACTCGCCAATTGGTTTCTTTTTATCTCTGCAATAGAGTACTCACCTAATGAAGACAAAAGGGATTAACCTCACCCCAACTTTAGTAAAATTAGCAAAAAAATTTCAAGGAGACTACCTAAGAGCAGATTGGTAAAGGTGAATTTAAATCTTAAATTTCGCTCTTGACAATGTCTGCACATTTAGTAGTGCAGTAACTCAACTTTCACTGACGGTCAGGAGAAAAAATTCAAAAACCTTACAACTCTTGAAACAATAGGGACTCCTACATCTGTGAAGGTATGGAGTATGTTCTCAATCATGGTCCTAAATGTCTGCTAAAAGATCTCATGAGTCAAGATTTTTATCTGTTTGGAGACGTGACATACATGCAAGATAAATCTCAGTACCATAATGGATGAAATGTTCATACGTTTTTGGAGAAAAAGCAAATAATGATATTGTCATGGATTGTGAATAATCCACATATGAATCCCATAGAATATGTATGGGGTATGACACCATAATCCAAAAATTTTATTAAAATAAAAAGTTTGGTTTGCAGCATGACAAAAAGCCTTATGTCTTATAAAACGGGATATGTTATTAAATTCTTATGTACTACTATTTCCATATATTCACAAATAAATGCCAACAATAATGTGTAAATCTGAACACATTTGTATAGATCTTCTTACCTTAATTTCTCCGAGTACATGTATGGCCGATAATCCACTATTCTCAGCTAAAGCTAGAGGAATACTTTCCAGAGCTTCAGCAAAAGCCCTGTAAGCGTACTGCTCCAATGATGCCAATTGATCAGCTTGTGCGGCAACGGCTAAACTGCAAGCGATTTCAGCAGCCCCACCTCCATAAACAACTCTTGGTTCCTGACAAAATAAAACAGTTGTTTGTTTAGTATCTACATCCAACTTATAATGAATGACATCCTATAATCACAGTATAAATGATTCATAAGTGATGCATTAAATACATTTCTACAGCCACTTTTAGATGGTGGACCATAACCGAATGTTAACAACCAACAATGTTATGATAAAAACACATTCAGATCTAGAAGGCTTACATGCTAACATGTAGACGATGTTTTGAGAAAGTCTGTCGGAATATTAAGACATATTTTAAAAATAAACAAAGTACAGTGACATGAAACACTCGAGGAAAAAAGTTATAAAACCCGCACTGCAACAATAGTATGAGAATAGACAGTATGTTTAAAAAATGGCAGATAAATATAAATACAAGGTGTTATGAGCGAGTTGGAAGTAAATTTCAAGTGCATAAAGTGACTCATTTTGAACAATATTTATTATGTATATTTTCTGAATGGTAGCAGTTTGCAATGAGAATTATAGAATAAACAATGTGACATTAAAATGTCTGACAATATAAACTAACATAATTAAGAGAATTTACTGCTAATTTGATATATACAGGGCAGTACATAAAAGAAATTGCAATTTTATATTGGAGAAACATCTAGACCTCTAAATAAATGAATAAATGAACAGAAAAAATATATAAAAAACAACAATTTGAAAAGACAAAAATTTATGTAGATGCCTGGTGCTCGATTCTTGAAACCATGCGAACGCTCTACCACTCGACTGATGACGTCAGTCTAATGAAAACTAATAGAAATCGGTATTTTCGAAGATCGTGTACGACCTAACCAATGTGTTTTTCATTGGAATAAACAGGGCCGCATACGACCGTAACACACTATTTCAAAATTCAACCATATTACATAAAGAAAAACAATACAAACCAAAGCTGAAATTTGGATAAATGAAAGTGTTTCTAATGTAATTAATTTTAAACATTATCCTTATAAATAATCTTATTAGGTACACTAAGCGACCACATTACACCAGGGTTAAGGAGCACCGCATAGCTACTCAAAAGGGGGAGCTAACAAAGTCCATTAGCTAATCATGCACGGACCGAACACCATCAACTGGGACTCGGTAATGGCAATTCACAAGAACACCGGTATAAAAGAAAATTCATAGAGACGCATACATACTCTCTAATGAGAAATAATCAGCGAGCCCAGCGTCCGAATTAAAAACGTTTGGAGACCTCTTCTTGTGTCACTGCCGCTACATATCACCGACAACCAATTTTCGCTGATTGGAAGACATAGGGGATTAAGCAACCCAATGAGCATGACCTTATAAAGATATAAATACGACGATAATCTGAATTTCCCGTCATTAGGTGAATGATCGATCATTTCAAAAGATAGACGTCCAAGTAAACTTCGAGAAACGATACGAGCTACTTTTGTATTAAATTCCCAGAAACAGTAGATACTGTAATTTAACACTTTATATATCAACTTTTATTATTCTTACCTGAACTAAACTGCGAACTACACACAAGGCATCATGTAAACTCCTTTTGGCTTCCTCTATTAACATTTTATTACCACCTCTAACAAGAATGGTTACAGCTCTCGAATTCGAGCATTCCTCGATAACCAGCATTTTGTCCTTAGTTGTACCGAAGGCTAGTTCCCTGACTAAACCACATGAACCGAGTTTTTCCGGAGTGAGCTCCTCGAACCTAGGAACGATTCTACCACCTGTTGCGATCGCAATCAGCTCTATTTCTGGCCCTCCAACCTGAAAATTAAAAATTTATGTAGATGTATGAAAAACGTTTTAGATGGATACATAATTTGATAATAGTTAAGGAATTTTTTATACTCACCCATCTGACAGCAGGAAGATTTTGTTGAAGAAGTAAGTGGTTGGCTTCATCATCAAAACCCCATTGGCAAATAGCTAAAGTGGCTCCAGCATTCTTAACTAAAGCAACCTAAAAAATATATACCAAAATTTAGTAATGAAATTTTTCTTTTTCGAATTAGAATTACATTTTAGACTCTCTCCACATGAAATATTAAAAAAAAATGGGACAAAATATAGTTTTCCTAATTGAATAAATCTAAGAACAAGGAAACAAGTCTATTTATTTTTAATTCATTGCAATTGATCACAAGATATTTTCTTTCCTCAACATCTAAAATAATACTCCAAATCTCCTGATTGGGCGCTCATGTTATGGGTCAAATAGAGCTTCTTCATGTGTCAAATAGAGCTTCTTAATGTGTCCAAAGTAGAGAATGTTTTAAACAATTATTAATGTCATCTGCCTACCTTTAGGAACAAGAAATATTTCTGGAAAATTTATTGTGAATAAGAATGTAACTCCCCGAAATTATTAAATCTCCTGCAAACCTTAACGAATTCAACATTTTAATGCAATTTCTATGAATTATTATTTTTGTCCACATCATAGTAACAAAAATTTACATTAATACATTAGATCTGAAACATTGCTTAATTATGTGATTCTCCAAACAAGTATTTTTTTAACTTTAAAAAACTTTCCACTATCAGATATTGGTTTTTTGTTTTAACTTTAGATAACTGAGTAATGTATTGGCAGATTTTCATACATCATTATCATTATACCCAAAGTACATTATTCCTTTTTTATCACAGCGATTTTTATTATAACCTCTAGCAATAAGTTTCTGTACTATACTAAAAACTACTTCTTGACCTGTATTGTTCGGAAACAGCAACCATTGCTTTCCCATATTTACGCAAGTTCAGCCAGCAGTGTTAATACGGCAGGAGATGGTTTACATTAATATTAGCTAGAAGTTTCTAATTCTTGCGCCAAACATTTAGGTAATCCAGGGAAGAAAAATAACATGATAAGCCTTACAGTATCTACCCCCTGGTTGTGGAAGCCACGTCAAAAAAGTGTTACAGATGTTTTAAAGATTATTCCAGACAAAAAAGGTACAATGTTAATAACCCATATAAAAAAGCAGTTATAAAGATCACAAACACTTTAATTTTATTCAACTTACCATTTCCGTAAACTTTTCTTGCTCATATTTCCTCAATTCCTTGTAATCTTCAACAGAAGTAACATCCAACTTATGTTTGGTTTTTGGTTTTGGTGGTTCAAATGGACAAGTTAAAATAGCCAACTTGACATCTTTCAACTCTTTAGGCATTTGTGGGTGTGACATTGTTTTATCAATAACTACTCCTTTAACTAATGCAGTGTCTTCTAATCGACCTCCAACCTAAATTAGTATTTTGTGAATGTACCAAAATATAACAAATGATCACCATAATTGAACTCACTTTTCCTTCAACTTTGATCAACTCAAAATTGACATCCTTATGTTCCAGATCTGCAACAGCCAAAACTCCATTCACAGCTATCTCAGCCATCTGTCTGTGACATTTGTTGATGATTTTTGATCCTAGGGTTGTCATAGCGACTTTGATTAAAGGTTCGGTATTTTCAGCAGACACTGGAAATACTTCGGCTATTTTATCTAGGTGTTGAACCGCTGTTTGACAAGCTTGTTCGAAACCGTCGGCTATTCGAATTGGATGAATTCCTCTGTCAAGAAGAGAACCTGCTTGTTCTAACAAGGCTCCTGCTAATACCACAACACCTGTGGTACCATCCCCTAAAATTAGTTTTCAGGTCAAAATCATTGCAATTGACATACAAGTTTGGGAGTGAATTTTGTTTGGTAAAAAATGAGTTTATTTTGAAATAAAGTCATCAAAATTCAATTCCTTCTAAATAAAATACTCATTGACTTCCTGATATGCCAAACAAACTACAATTATTATTAAAGACCATATTCAATCCCATAAAATACATACACTAATACACTCAAAGCCATTTCAAAAACTAATTTGTCTTCTTAATGGAGTAAACTAAAACTATTTTAGTCTGAAATATTGGTATGTGTGGGGTCCTTACCATCAAGATAATAGAAAATCAAAGATCCCAAAACCCACAATCTTTTAACAATTTATTGTATATGACTAGTTTCGGGGTCTAAAACTTCCACCCCATTATCAAGTAAAAAAGCTACAAATAATAATCAAAATAAGACAAAAAAAAACATACGTTAAACGTTATATGATAACTTACACACAGGACTAACAAAGTAACATATTCTCACATATACATTCAAGTCACAATAAATAAAATTATTAAAACTAATACACAGTAATCGTTGAAATTACAATCAGTTCTTGAAAGGTTATGTGTCAAGACGATATGCCTCCAAATAATTCACAATTATTTTAGTCGGAATAGAAAATTTTTTATTAAAAATTAAATTAAAAAACCAACATTTTTATGAATAACTTTGAAAATGTTCATACTAATAATAACAACATTTATTTTGAATATATCAAATTTTACTGTAGATATGTGGATGATATCTTTATCATTTGGAATAGTTCCCAAGACAACATATCCCATTTTCTGAACTATTTGAATTCACTCAATTCTAGCATTAAATTTACGCTAGAAATACAACAAAATAATGCATTACATTTCCTTGATCTCACTTTAACGTTAGAAAATGACAATATATGCTACAATATTTACAGGAAACCTTCCCATACAGGTATTATCATTCATAACGATTCCAACCATACCAGGCATACCGTCTAAGTACAAAGATTGTTGAGGAGGTCTTGAATTATTTTGGCTGTTCATTGGGGTTTTCTCTCCTCAAAATTTTTTCCTGCAACGGATAAGTATTTAAAATCGTATTTGGAGAACAAAGTGTAGTAAAGCAATTTCGTAAAATTGTCCGGATTACTGGCTGTCCGTACAGAAATTCGTCCTCACAGTTATTCTGAGAGAAAGTGATGTTTTAAAATGATCAACCAGTATTCCTGTATATAAACTGTGTATTGTATATTGTGTTATACTTATCTGTTTGGAGACGTTTCAACTCCAACAAAATGTTGCCACTTACAGGAAAAAGCAATTCGAATCATGTCAGTTAATCCTCTATTACATTGGTAATCTTCAAAATTAATTTGAATTATTTATTTCATTATTATATGATTACATATAAACTAAATAAAGTTTTAATTATATTCACCAAGATTCTAAACAATTCTCACAAGATAATAATCATTATTCTGTGGTACAGTAATATATTATTAACATCCTTGTCCAATGGGGCAAAATTTTAGAAGGGGCGTATTCTTCCAACTTTTTTACTTTATATTTTAAATTATACATTAAATTGTATAGTCTCACTGTTATTTGTTTATAATTTCATAGTCATATTTATGCTATCATTAAGGGCATAAGTTAAATGTAAAAAAATATCAGAACAAACTACATTAAGTCCAAATAATCATATTAAAATAACACCTGTAAACACACAACCCTTGACAAATATGACTATAGGACAAGTTTTCAATTACATTAATGTTTAAATAAGACACCAATAGATGAATGTGGCATAACACAAACCCAAACAGTTCCGAGCTAGCAGTAAAGCAGGTTAACTCTGAAGGTTTATAATTAGCCGTGAGTCGTTATTTTCAAGAAACGTAACGAAACTAGTTACTTGGTCGGCGTCAGGCTGTTTTAAAATAAGTGATTTTTGTAAATAGTTTTTTTTTATTCAGCTACTGTGATTGTTTGCATAAATAACTCTACCAACAATACAGTTGCTCACAAAAGGAAAACAAATTAAATCACAATCTAATTTTCGTCATGCCATTTATTTTTACACTTTTATTTACATTGTACAATGGTTTTGTTTGGCTAAGTATTTATTTACACTAAATATTGTATCAAAAATCGTTTTGGATCTAGGTTGACATTTAAATACGCCAATTGACGAACTTTTTTAGTTTTCAATTGTGTGCGGCGGTCACTAATCATAAGCCCTGTATTGCTAAATATCCTCTCGCACAGAACTGATGTCGCCATTATGTTTCCATACTTATGCAGAAGGTTGGGGTAAATGTGATGATTTAGTTGCCACCATTGCAATGGACAATTAAATTTCTCATTGTCGTTAAACATAGGAAAAATGTCGTCTTTTAAATACGAATCTACTTCCTTGATGGCATGTGACAAAGGTGTGCCTACTACCTGTTGCGTTCCAACAATATTCTAATATAGGCCAAGGTGAAAATTCATCTTGTTCCGGTACAGAAGTTGAGAAGTGGATTATTGCGGTCTGTCTAAGTTTTCTTCGCTTTTGCTGCCTCATTTGTGCCAGAGAATACATTCATTTTGTACCTTGGATCTAAAATTGTACATATCGAGAATGTGCTAGTCCTTTCAATACCTTCTAGTCTTTTATTTAAGCCTGTCAAGTGTCGTAATTACATTATTTATTGTAACAGTAAAGCCTTCCAGGAGCAATTGACTACAAGATTCTTTAAGGCAGCGTTTGATGGCTATGATGCTACTGGCTGTCATATAAATTTCACCACTCGTTGCTTTCGTGGCTTCGTCGAAAGGTTTTAAAACCTGGCACAGTTCGTGAAACATTGTCCATTCCTCTGCAGTTAAAATTGGTAAATGTTGTTTAAGAATCGCAACAGTAGCACATATTTGATTTTCTACCTCAAAAATCGTTGTAACATAGCAAACGTAGAGTTCCACCTGGTTGGTACTTCCTGTACCAAGCGCTTTGGTGTCATGTCGGGCTTTTCCTGTGCTTACGCTTTTAACAATTTTTCTAGTGCTGCAGTACTTGTCTTAAAATGTCGGACGATAATTTTAACTTGAACCAAAGAAGCTTGGACTAAATGCAGGGCATCTTACACTATTAAGTTCAATATATGACCAAACTATCCATAATGCTTCCACCCTATATCAGCTATGGCTTTTTTCACATTAGCTGCGTTATCACTTAAAATAAATTTTATTTTATTTGTTACATCCCACTTGTTGGTCGTTTCGAGCATTGCAGCTTGAATATTCACAGTGCTGTGAATTTCCTTAAAATTTTAGTAAAAATGTCTTAGGAACAAGATCTTTTGTTATGCCCGAGATGTCCATAAATCTGTTGTCACAGATAGAAATTCAATATCTTTTTTCTTTTTTTTTTAATAAATGTTTGGTCATATAATGTGGAAATCAAAATGTTAGAGACAGTCTTTCACAATAGTAATTCATAACCAGGTCAGGCAAATTTTTTAAAAGCATATTCTTCTACTAAAGAGAAAGGATGATAACTATGTATAAATAAATTGGCAAGGTCATTATCAATTTGTCTTTTTTTACTTAGGGTAACTTATTTGCCAATTCTTTAACTATCAATGTGCTGTTATGCTGAGCAGTATGTGGATATGGTACTTGCAACAGTGGACATATAAGCTGACAGCATTTGAGCTGGTAAACAAGGGCTGAGGTTGGATATCGCCAGGGGATTCCTGTTCACGACTTTGTTCTAGTGGCCTTGCCTTTGATTGCATGGCACAACTGCTTGTATACACATGGTGGTGTTTTCTATTCAAATCTGTTTTCAAATTCACAGTTGTAGTTTTGAAGCTATAAATTTCACAACTATTGCATTTTTTCATTAGCCTGTTTTCGAAAGACTCCCACAAAGCACTAGAATTCACTTGACATTTTTTATAAGTTTTTTAACTACACATATGTAACCTATACTATATTTACCCTTTATTATGGCTATCACAAACCACATTAATTATATTTAAATATTTACATACACCATAATAACAAAGAAACATTAATTTTTAGAAAAAAGTAGCTCAAAATGAAATCACAAATACAACTCACACTTTGGTTGAATTGAAATATTCTCTATGTTATGTCAATAATCTAATTATATTAAAACACTAAACACTGTGGTATTTTCACAAATTTATTATTTTATTTGACAATTGTTTCGCTCTGATGACAGGCTTCGTTAGAATTAAATATTAAACTAAATACTAAACATCTGAATATATTATATAGTGTTGTAAGATAATAATGAGTATATAGGTAGGTACAAAGCACAATATGTTTACTGTATAATATTAGTGAAGGTAAATATCTGTACCTGACTTGACCATACAATGTATGGTATCACACTCCCTCTAAGGCACACTATGAGTGATTTAGGGGAAAATTCACTAAACTCCAGATGTCCTAGGTATCAAAAGGGTTTAGCTCTGTGGGAGCCCTTGCCAGGTTTTCAGGCCCATGGTTGGAGTCGAGGCGGCAGTTTCCCATGAATTTCCTGACCGTCCGGGCGGTTCCTAACAGGACGGCTTTTTGCATTTGTTTGCAAAGATGTTCGTCCAGACCGAGGTATTTTAAATTTTTTAATAGATGTTTTGGGACTAGTCCTGTCGTTGACATAACAATTGGTACAGTTCAGTTGTTCATGTCCCACTGAGTCTTTATTTGAAATTCCAAATCTCTATATTTGGTTATTTTCTCAGCTTGCTTGATATTTATATTATTGTTGTTAGGAATTGCTGTCAATTAAAATTGTTTTCTGATAGACTTTATCTACCAAAACTATATCTGGTCTATTGTGAGCAACTGTCCGATCGGTCAGTATCATGCAGTCCCAGTACAGCTTGTAGTTGTTATTTTCTAAAACAGATTGTGGTTTGTATTTATAGTATGGTAATCTTACCGACTGTGATAATTCAAGTTTCAGTGCTAGTTCCTGGTGAAGTATTTTTGCCACAGCATCATGTCGTTCTTTGTATTCAGTTTAAAAAAAACTAATAAGTATGAAAACTCTGGAGTCTATAAGTTAACATGTGGTAGTTGCCCAAAATTTTACATCGGTCACACAGGAAGGTCATTTAAAACAAGATGGTCTGAACATTTAAAAGCCTATGAAAATCAGAAATACATCATATCTACATTTGCCGACCATTTATTAAATGAAAATCATATTCCACAAACTACTTTCGAAATTTTACATCTAGAACAAAAAAGTAAAAAATCAACTCTGTTAGATTCACTTGAGATCAATAAAAACAAAAATTCACCACATTTTTTAAATGACCAAACTGATACAAATATGTCTCCTTTACTTAATCTTAATATACTTACATAATACAAAATTCCAAATTATATTAATAATATTTACCTTCACTAATATTATACAGTAAACATATTGTGCTTTCTACCTATATACTCATTATTATCTTACAACACTATATAATATATTCAGATGTTTAGTATTTAGTTTAATATTTAATTCTGATGAAGCCTGTCAACAGAGTGAAACAATTGTCAAGAAAATAATAAATTTGTGAAAAATACCACAGTTGTTAGTGTTTTAATATAATTAAAATATGAATTTTCACGAAGGAATGACCGAAACAATCATCAATAATCTACTGTATGAAAATCTTATATATTTTTTTGTTTGGGCTATATTATGTGTATACCATGACACATGCACCTTTGGAATTATTCATGTCACCCACTCCCACTGCTCATCTCACCCCAGAATTTATGCAATCTCGCTTGTTCAGCTGATAGTCTCACAATGTGACAGAAATGTAACTATAGCTACAGTTGAGAATATATATAAAAAAGCTTAGCACTGCATTCATAATTCATTTACAAAAATCCCTACTTTGTCATTTGACTTGTAAGTTGTTATTCAGTTACATGCCCCACGTCTAGTTGTGAAATGATCACTTGAACCATCAAAAAAGTCATTCTGTCAAATAACACCTGAAACATTTTTTAGATTTTTCAAGTGACAAATGTTACAATTTAATGCACTTCAGATACAAAACGGTTAAATGTTAATAAAAATGTTAAAACAGAGATTATCAACATACCAATTTCATCATCTTGTGACTGTGAGAGCTGAACCAGCAACTTAGCCACTTCATGTTCAACATCCATCATTTTAAGTATGGTAGCACCATCATTTGTAACTGTAACCTCACCTAGAATTGAACATCCGTATAAAAATTAAATAAATACTTTAAAAGACAGCTCACCATCAGATGATACCATCATTTTATCAAGACCCTTAGGCCCAAGGGAAGAACTTATAGTATGAGCAATTTGTCTTGCAGCCAAGATATGAGACTAGAAATAAATATTTATGAAATTTTTCAAATGTTATCTCAGAATTATATAAATTGTAAAGGGCTAGCACATACAGGAAAATAATTAAAAATATAATTTTTAACATCTTGACAGTTCAGTATAAACATAACCCCCTCTTACCTTTAAAGCATCGATTCCGGTTAATCTTTTTTGTTTATCTTGGTCTCTAATAATAATAAAAGGTCGGCCATATTCATCGAAGGCAATACTCCCCGGGAAAGCAGACATTTTTGCAACTTCTAAAGATGTAAAATATATTTGATGACTTCAAAAATATCGGATATTTTTATGAAATAATAATTTACAAATAGTCACGGGACCCCAAATCGTAGAGGGCGTCGGCGTCAGCGGTAATGGAAAGTTTTTGTTTCGTGGTAGATTGCACTTGAACATAGAACATATATAAGATACATCGCTACCGCTGTTTTCCAATTACCAGAGCACAAAGTGATTTTGTGCGCACAGTGCGGCAATTTTAGGACGTTAATTGTAACATGGTTTTTTAAAACCAACCGGTAGAGTACACTGATCACCATAAGGTTAAAAGTGTATGTTATCAATTGACGTTTATGTGTACGTTAATTATTTACAGAATAATTCAATAATGCCTGTTTTCCAATTATTAGAGCACAAAGTGTTTCTGTGTCGCCCTGTATCGTAATTTTCGGGCGTTAATTGGAACATACTTAATGTTTTATGATAAAGTTTTATGTTTACTTAGTAAACCTACATAAAACATCCCAAAGGCACAATTACTTCTTGTGCTCATTTGTGCGAGCCAGTGCTATAATTGGAACACTCAGTGCTTAGCACTGTGCCGCACTGTGCTCAATTGTGCGCTAATTGGAAAACATCCTATATTTGTCTATAAAAATAATAAATAATAATAATAAAAATTTATTTTTTATTTAAAACCTTAGATCATGTACATGCTCTAAGTTTTAAACTGATGAAAGGAGCACCACCCTAGGAGTACCAGTCTAAAAACAACAATTGATCTAAGGATAGACTTTCTTACTATATTAATTTTAAAAATATATAATAATAATATAAATAAGATTGTATGTAATAAGTAAACATTATTAATTGAATTATCCATAATAAATGTTTGCAGTCAAGTGTATTTCTCATCCAATCGTTGCATGACGCGACACTACTGTTCAAAGTTCAACAAGTCGAATACTTGTCATGTGTCCTGTCTGTGCTGTGCCTCTCTATGGTTCTGCGAGTTCAGTAAATTCAATCTTCAATGTGCTTTGTTGTTCAAACAGTAGGTTATTATTTTTAATAATACTTTTTATTTTGGTTTTGGTTCTAAAACTAATTAGAAATGGCTGAAGGAATGAAACAAACTGTTGCTGCGCTGCTCAGTGGAATTGAGAGGTATGTATTGCCTGTATATATCAAATGGCAATACCAATTTTTTTTATTCCAGGTATAACATTGATCATGTGGCCCTTCTGGAAAGATATGTTGAAATGCAATCAAAAGAAAACCACTATGATTTAGAGGCAAATCTTGCTGTACTAAAGTTGTATCAATTCAACCCAAAACGTTGCAATCTGGACATAACTTGTCAGATTTTATTAAAAGCACTTACCAACCTACCACATTCCGATTTCATTTTATGCAAATGCCTTTTAAATGCTAAACAAGTAAGTATTTTTTAATTTTCTTAACATTAAAATAAAATCTCAACCATTTTGTAGCTAACAATGGAACCTATTACCTCAATTGTATATATTGCTGACATGCTTGAAATGTGTGAGTTTGAAGCTTTTTGGACGAGAATTAGAACTCTTCCAGAACAAACTCATATGATAACTGGATTTGTTGATTCCATAAGGAAATTTGTTTGTCATGTGGTTGGTATTACCTATCAAACAATTGAAAAGAATCGTTTAAAAGAGCTGCTTGGTGATGTTGATGACAGCATTTTGAAACTTTGGGTGAAGAAATATGGTTGGAAGCAAACAGATAATTTAATATTTATTGCTAATCAAGATGAGATCATTAAAACAAAAAATATTAATGAAACTATTGATTTTGACTCTGTGGGAGCCATAATGGCATCATGTCATTAAAAATTTAAATAAATGAACATGTTTGTTATCATTTCTGCCAACTGCAGATTTCAGACGAATTCAACCAGTTAAGGGAGGGATGGGTAGACATATCAGAGGCCATAGATAGAGTACAAGAGTAATGGGCGCCTGTACAAATGGAGGTGTCTGTCTCCACTTGACTGATACATTCTGTGGGCGTTAAGTTTTTTTTGGGGCCTCACATACTCTAAATATTTCCTCTATGGATATGCATACTTCACAGCGATCGTGATACCGAATGTTCTTGATTGGATTACATGTTAGTGTCATTCTTGCTTATTTAACTGGAGCTATAAAGCAAGAGAGATAGGATGTTACTCGCTCAAGAGAATTCAGTAAGGCAGTCGTTGTATAGTAAACTACCCTTAGCTAAAATATGAACATGTAGGGTTCGCCCAATGAACAAGTGACCACGCGTCCCGATTTTAGCGGGACAGTCCCGCGTCCCGCCTATTTTTAAAACTCAGAAATTTTTATAACTGCTTGGAACAGCATAAAGAATGGACAGTTTAATTCATTAAAAATTTTCATTGGGTGACACTAAAAAGGAGTATTTATGGTAATATTTAGACAAATTTTTTGAGTGCATTAGTAACCATTTCCAAAAAAATAATATTTGGGAATATGAAATTTTTTATCATTGGTAAAAAGCTACTCTAATGTTTTTATTTTCACACTGGGTTCAGTTCAGTTCTTGGATTTATTAAAAAACACAGTTCAACTTGATCTAATTTATTTCCACTACTTTAACAAAATTTATATTCACAGAACTCTTTACAATTTATCTAAACTATAGGGCAGTCAAATACTGAATGAATGCTTCCTCAGATCTCCATATTTATATATTTCTTCTCGGAATTCTCCAGAACGTCAAAAAGCCGCCGAGATCAGGCTAGATTCTTCGAGAAATACATCAAAGCTAACCCGCCAATCCCGATGCGCCAGCCTAACCATATTTCGAATTCACTGAAATATCGGATGAAATCCGATTCCACGAATTATCGGAGGAATGCCCGTCACACTGATGAATTAAATAAATATTGGTTTTCTGTAAATGTGGCATTTTAAATAGAATATGTTTTGAACATTGTAGAATACGCGCCCTCCAGGAAAAAATGCAGGAAGAGAACGTTATTTTTTTCTAATATCAATAAAATACGGCAACTGAAAAAATGCAGTTGAAAATTAAGACTTTGGATTCTATATTAAGTGTAAATTATAATTTGATCAATTCATGTGAAAAATTTCACATTTTAATTAATGATTAGATTCTATTTCAAAGTACTCATTCCTATCAAAAAGAGAACCGTGAAAGAAATTCATATTTTTTTTAACTAAAAATTATATTGTTCAAATTAGTTTTTCAAAAATATTTTTATAGTTATCAATAATTGATTATAAATATATTTTTGTATATTAATAGAGAAGCATATGAATGTATATATTACATATATATTTTTTAAATTAATGGTGTGCTTTCATAACAAAATTATAATTCTCATTTCATACCATTTCTCCCGCTATTCACGGGGTTCGCTTTACAACATAAGTGAAGACTAGAGAGTTTAGAGCTTATACTCATAGAAAAATGATTTAAATAGAAGGGAAGCTCTTATGGGAGACACGAGAACACTAAAAAAAGCTTTTCCCTGCATCCGTATGAGGCCGCTGATATCGGAATTTTTGTAATTTCTTTACAGTTTTCTTTAACATAAATTTTAGCAAGATAACTCACCAAAGTTGATTGTCGTTATTAATTTATTAACCTTAAAAATATCGCGTTTGTTGTCACAAAGCTGAAAGAAGTGTTGTTTTTATTTATTGTATAATCTGTGAAGTGTTTTCAAAATTATTTGACTATTGAGTAATGAATACTGAAATCGGGAACTTATTCCAAAACAAAGAAAACATATTTAAGATATTCTTTGAAGGTTTGATTCGAACAGTTTAACGAAAATGGCAGTTTACAAATAAATAACTACTACATTACTAATACTGGCGTAGATTAAGTACCTAAATTATGATAAATACCAAAACAGGTTTATCATCCAGTGCATTCCTTTATTTATACCAGATAATTGATCATTTGTTTCATATGCCCCATGGAGTAGTGGCATTGAAGTAACTTGCTAAAGAACTTAAGTGGTTCAAAAAAATAGTAAAATTGATTTTCATTGAAGACTTATAACTATGATTCTGTCATCATTTTTACTATTGTAAACCCACAGATGTCCATGTTATCAAAAATGAAATAAACAAATTATGTTCAATATTTTACAGAAATGTTAGCATTGCTGAAAAGAAAATTTGATTGGGGTATGTTAGCATTAACTACATTTGGGACATTGTATTTTTAATATATATTTTTTCAGACACCAAGGACCACAGGGTCTGACCTAGACCCCAAAATGTTTGGAATATATAGCAATTTTTTGTAACTTTTGGTGTTATTTCCCAAGAAGTACTTAAACACCAAGACAAATTATTTGTCAAGAAAATTTAGACAATTTAAAACGTTTTTTAACTGGGAAGTATGTTCCAACTATCAGAACTACTTTTGAAACTTCAAAATCAGCCCCATTACCTTCCAACTTGTTAGGACAGAGTTCTAAAATTGCTAGATGTACAATTGTTTATATGAGTGAGTACATCCAGAGGTTATTAAAAAAATATTATCATAATTGTAATGATTGTTTACAAATTGTAAACTCTAATTTAGAATCAGAAGATTGTGAATTCATTGATGCTAGGAAGTATCCAAGAGGACATTGGCAAGTACCAAATACATATTTAAATTTTTTAATAACACATTGTTTATCCTCCTTATATTTCTTAATTCCAAAATTGTGTTGCAACCAGAACATTTCTCAAGTGTTGGAACAAGTGTTACAACACAATTATTTAATTAATCCTTTGAATTGTTTGCAACAATACGATCTTGGTAATAAGCTATGCCAACTCCTAGTTAAATGTAGTTTTGGTGGTGTAGAAGTGTAAATAATATTGCCAAGGGAAGAGAAAACAAATTTTCTAAATATTTAGCTTTAAAACCAAATATAGTTGATCCTATAAAAGTCCATGCATATAGAAAATTTTAGTCAAAACAAAAGTTTAAAAACTGTTAAGCAACTTTCAAATCTTTAAATGTTTTTTTACAAATTGTACCTTAGGAAAAAATTTTATTTATATTTCATGATCTAAAAAAAAAATGAATTTACAATATTTTGTAACTGTAAATTTCACACTTAAGTATGTGAATATGGATTCAATATTTCTATTTTTTTTAACAAATATCAGTGCTGTGTTGTGTAGATAACACTCATATATTAATTGTGTTCTGTTTTGTATATCTAAGTCATGAACATGTTTTTATCTAAAATATTTTATAAATTTCTGTATATATTTTTGTTAATACACTTATTATTTCAATATGTTTTAATTGTTTTATTGAAAGTGTGCATACATTATTTAATAGCAAAAATTATGCTAATCTCATGCTGAAAGTATGCTTACTTAAGTTTTTTGGGGCTATATATGTACAAGGTGTTCTGGATGTTTCTTTACAGCTGATATCTTGTTTTTAGTAAAGATATGAACAATTTCATAAAATCATTGTTGACGAGAACATGTTATCCTTAAAAAACTGTAATCAAAAACTTGTGCCAGTACATTCAACTTTTTTTTTCAAATTTTGTCCGTTTTTGTTACATTTATAAAACATAATTTGTTCTCATTCACATTATTTTTAGAAAATGTTCCTACCATTACTAAAAAAACAAGGTATCAGCTGTAAAGAAACATCTGGAACACCTTGTATATATTTGAATAATTTAGTGTCATGTCTATCGCTAGATGTTAGCACCTGTAAGATTGAGCAGATTAGTTCAACTATTGACTAATAGAGGGTGCTGATTGTAGCTTAAACTTTCCCTGCATCCGTACGGTGCGCTGAAAACTGTGTTCCAAATCGAAACACGTGAGCTTCCCTTCTATACAGTTCATTTTTCTATGCTTATACTTCTGAAGGTGTCTTCCAATGCCCAAATATCGGAACAAAAGTAAAAATGGAGGGCGATAGAGAGAGCAAATAGCTCATTGCCTGCACCTCCCAATCGAGTGAAATAGCCTCTTGCCCTCTCTTCCTACGTTTGGCACGATATTTGAGCATTGCTGGATACCTCCATATCTACAAACTCTATGCTGGAAAGACGGCAATAGTAAGAGAGAGCCGGAGGCTACATCACTCGACTGGAAGCCGCTTTCAAAGAACTCCGTCCAGTATGTACTTCATTGGCTGCTTCCACCCACCAAATGTAATTCCATGACGCTCTTTTTATTGACCTCTCTTTCTAACCTTTCACCACACTTGTGCATTGCTGGCTGACTCCAAACGTATATGCTCTACAGTTGAACCTGTTCATCAAATATTTGTTCTATGAAATATATTTTAGCGGAGCTGCCACAACTACAGAGAAGTCAGTAGATCTACTGATTTTACAGTTTGTCGAGATTTGTTACTGATCTACTGCCACTATTTGTAAATTTTACCAAATGAAATATAAAAGCAGGCGTTTGAAATTCAAACAACATTGGGAATGGTAGACTCTGGTTAACACACCACATTGATCATTTACCATTTTGTGTGATTATAGTCGATTTGCAGCGATCTACTGGTTGTAACTTTGGTTCTACCCTTGGTTGACATAAGGTTTGTTCCTACCTGCAGTATCCGTACCCCCATGAAATTGTTACGAAATCGCCTGCATTGAATTTATTTGCAACTACGAATTTAGCACCGTTGAACGTACTACCATTGTAAAGTCACAAAAAATATTAGTTGATACAGTTCTGACAAGTTTGTGGTCTGAACTCTGCGATCTGCATTCCATAACCTTAATTTATTGGCAGTGTCTAGGGATGCTCGATATGTATCGATATATCATAATATATCGATATATGCTGTCGATATATCGAATCAATCCGATATTATCGAATCAAATGATATCGATATATAATATCGATATATTTTATCCGATATATGAATATCGTACAAAATTAAAAGCATTTCACAATGACAATTTTCAATTATTCTCTATTTAGTACTTCATATAGACCGTTACAAACTTTGTAACGCGCGTGCGAGTTCGCTATGTTGACAAGGCGGTAATTCGAATGTTTCGGACTTTTTTTCAAATTTGAATACTGAACAGACTTCATTGCCCTTATTAACTTAGATCATTTACCATCTAGATATAGCCTATCAAGCATAAAATCGTGGGAACGCTAGAAAGAGAGAGCAATAGAGACAGTAAGAGGCTGTTTCACTTAGTGGGTGGAAGCAGCCAATGAACAACATGCTGGACGTATTTGGTTGGAAGCAGCTCCCAACCGAGTGAAATAGCCTTTTGCCCTCTCTATTGCCCTCTCTCTCCTTAGTCTTACCACGACATTTGTGCACTGCAGGCTATCTCTAGAAAGTAAATGCTCTAAGCTTATTAACTATGAAATTGAGTGAAAAATTAATTGATGGTGCTTCATTAGTGCATTCTACAGTAGACACATACTTGTATTCAATTAGGACGATGGTTAAAGTGCTATGGTCATTCACAAGGTGGAAATGAGGCAGAATTAGTTGACAGGTTAAAAAAACATATTAAGTTTAAAATAAGCCTTCAAAATAAATCAATATATTGATAATTACAAAAAATACAAATTATTTGTAGCTAAACATTAAAAAAAGTCGTTTTCAAAATTTGGAAAATTTTTATTTACATGCCAATGATGAGAAAACCGTCCGAAAAAAATGACAGAAGTTGACGTACTCGCACAAATAATTTTCAAATATGAAAAGCCCTCTTGTATGAGGGCAGCACTTGTAGGACATACCCAGAGTGCGTATAAGAAGAATATTGCCAAGGTACAGGCTAAATGCTGATTCGTTCTGCCATTTTTTGGACTAATGTCCGGTTTACTACAGCAACGGGAGAATAGATGTTTAGTATTTGTGTTACTGTGTGCTGTGTTGCCAGATCTGATGATTTAAAGTCAATCTCACGATATTTGTATAATTTTATCATTTTGGTATTCTTAGTTAAATTTTATTAAATTTAAGCCGTAAAAATAAAAACCACCTAAAGTATAAAATTTTGACAACAGTATTCAATAGTTATCAGAAGATTGCAACATCAACCCGCTTTTAGTGGACAAATTGGATATTACAAAGTATTGAGAGTTGCTGTTTGCGTACTTAGATAGTGGTGGAATCTAAAAATAAAACTCACTGACCCCATAAAGGTATTCAGAAAATTTTTAATAACTCTATTATCAATATTTTATTTTTAAGATTAAATTGGTAGGTTCACGAACTTGTTTATTAGCTATCATTTTACTTTGTAGGTAATTAATTTTAATATCAATTTTTTATATCAATGGCTGATCTCTTGAATGATATTTTTCGATGTATCGAATGCGTAAAAGTTATTGATTTTTTAGGAATTTTCTGGCAACCCTGCATGATTTTTAAAAATTAGTGGGATATGTAAATAAAGTTGATTCATTTCTTAAACCCGCTGTTCCTTATTTACACATGATAAACTGCAACTCTTCCTTTTCTTTATTACATACTAGTTAAATACAAATTACATACGATATATCGAAAATATCGATATATTTCATCGATATATCAGAAAATATCGATACAACATTCCGATATATTATATCGAAAAAAATATCGATATTTTTGGCTCATGAACATCCCTAGCAGTGTCTACTGCGCATGATTAGTAAGAACCACCAAGAAACGGTACATTATGGAACACCGTGATGCATCGTTTACTGAAACGTAATAACTTGGAACAGGTTTTCTTGAATGTGCATGACGGTGATCGTCTCATGTACGCTTTCGCATCGGGTAGGAACAAACCTATAGTTGTTGTACTTTGACATTTCTCTTTTCATCACTGAAGTAGAATTTACTCACTGAGTAGAACCAAAACTCATTTGCTATAATGCAATTTGGTTCAACTAGAAAACGTCAATATCATATGTTAAATTGTTTTGTTTTTGTTTATTTAAGATTTGGTACACATCAATAAAATCTTTATTTATGAGGTTCTTTAGTGATACTTAACTGATTTTTGCAGAACTGATCAAAATTTATTGTTAAATGTATACGTAAACATGTAAAATAGTAAATACCTAACCTCAAGTATCATTTAAGAAAGAGACTGTTTTGGCTTATTGTTTTTACCGGTTGAAGATATTTCAAACAATGACTTAACTTAGGGCTCATTTGTGACGTCATTGATATTAACCAAAACCGCTATAATGTGTTTGGTTAAAACCATTTAGGAACAATTATAACCGGTAGATCGCTGCAAATCGGCTTATATAAAATATTCAGTTTCAGGTCATATTATTACATAGATTTGCAGCAATAATGGCCACTAAGTCGCTAATCGAAGTTCTGTTCTTGGTGATTCACCAATACCGATGTATGTAAATATTTGAGAATACCTGTAGATATGCATGTTTTATGTCTGGTGTGTTATGAGCAAAGAGGTTTTATACGTAGAGTAAATTAGGTACGAGCGTTATTGTAAGTGGCAGTGTAATAACAGTAGAAAGTGAAAGACAATATCAGGGAGAGCTTGCTATGTCTCTACCCTACCAATAGTAGGCGTCACCACTGACACTGACCAATCAGGAACGACACGCGTATTCTCTCTCTCTTTCTATTGATATTACATGAATTCCGCTACTTCACGTGCTCTACAGTATTAACCTCTTTGGTTATGAGGCCATAAGGGATAAAATGAATTAGAAAATTAGGAGTGGATACGTGTGCAAACGTTGGTTCAAATAAATTTGCAACGAGATTCTTATTCGAAAAAAATAAATGTTACTATTTCTCTACTAAGGTATTAAGATATATAACCTCTGTATAGTATAATACTAAAGCTATTATCGGCTGTAAGTTATTTGCATCAAAGTGACATATATCCCGCATTAAGACTTCGAATGAACAAAATCTCTTCAGTATTATGTGAACGCTTAAATATGAAATTAAGTAATGGAAGTTGGTAAAAGCGAAGGGGTTAGGGAAACCACGCGGGAAACCGAACATTTGCTAATACATAGTCTTACGTACTAATTTACAATTGTTGTTATTACAAGGACAACAGTGCTGTACAGAATACTATAGACTACAAGACATTATGCGTATTAAATAAAATATATATTTATTAAGTCTTTATAAGTTCGTAAGTAATTTCGAAAAGATTGTTGAGGAGGTCTTGAATTATTTTGTCTGTTCATTGGGTTTTCTCTCCTCTAAATTTTTTCCTGCAACAGATAAGTATTTAGAAATTGTATATGTAGAGCAAAGTGTAGTAAGGCAATTTCGTAAAATTGCCCGGATTACTGGCTGTCCGTACAGAGATTCTTCCTCACAGTTATTCTGAGAGAAAGAGATGTCTACAAAATGATCAACCAGTATTCCTGTATATAAATAATGTATTGTATATTGTGTAATACTTATCTGTGTTTGGAGACGTTTCAACTCCGAGTCTGGAGTCGTTGTCAATCGTTTAGTGTTGTTTTCGAGGTTTTTTTCTACAAAATTTTCGCTTTGATCTTGAATTTCTTGTTTGTCAAAATTCTATGAGGAAGAATCTCTGTACGGACAGCCAGTAATCCGGGCAATTTTACGAAATTGCCTTACTACACTTTGCTCTACATATACAATTTCTAAATACTTATCTGTTGCAGGAAAAAATTTTAGAGGAGAGAAAACCCAATGAGCAGACAAAATAATTTATAAGTTCGTGTTTTATTTAACGTAAAAAAGCGACTTATAATAAGAAGTTCAACTAATATTCTTTAAAAATCATGCAAATATAAACCCTTAGAGGATATATCTTCTAGATATAATTAACCTGTCATGCATAAAATCGTGGCAACGCTAGACAGAGAGGGCAATAGAAACAGTAAGAGGCTATTTCACTTAGTGGGTGGAAGTAGCCAATGAACAACATGCTGAACGTATTTCATTGGAAGCAGCTTCCAACCGGGTGAGTATAAACTCAGCAAATCTACAGAGTTCTACAGATGTGAAATACACTGAACAAACCTGGCAGCACTGCATGTGCATTGTGTAGATAGTTGACAGATATGGAAAAATGACATGACTCTTTATTGTATGATCTGTGGACATGACAACTGACATGTGATGATTGTGGTGATGACAACTATGACGGAATGAATATGAATCACAATTAATTAGGGATTTCCAAAACAAATATAAACATGCTTATCGAATGCATTGTTTAAATGTAATAATCTTCAAGAACAGTAGTGTGTTAAGGTTTAAAACAATAGTATTCGAACTATGAATCGACCAACACAGAATTATGGATCTATCTCCACCCCTATTGCCAATTTTAGTGGTGAAAGTTCGACAGCATTTATAAATTACAGTGACAATGTTGTTACAAATATTTATACCATAAATTCCACTTTAAGAACTCTCGAAAATGCTTTAAAAACAATAGGAACACCACGGGATAACCATGGATTGAGAAATAATGTGTAAGTTTCATATCTAAATAGGTTATTTAAATAAGCAGTTATTGTTCAATCAAACATTTAAACATCTTTGTAGTTGTTTTCTGAATGATACTTATGGCATATTTTTCAATGTCTAAGTGCTTCTTGGGAAATAACACCACAGTTTAACGAAAATTGCTGTATATTCCAAACGTTTCGGGGTCTAGATCAGACCACGTTGTCAATGGTTAAGAAACTACGGATAAAAAAGGCACAATTCTAAGATGTAAATTAAAATATTTGACAATGTGTATTATTTGATTTCTGATGTAACTAAGAGAATTTTATTTGTAATATACAGGGTAGCACAGAAATTTCTAAAGATCATATAATCATAAAGTTCCTTTCAAATTGGAAGAATTTGAAAGCGAAATCTTCAGAATTTTATGTGGCGCTCCTATGTGCGACTTTGTTATAAGATAGTGCATTCGCCAAAAATGCGATCAAAGATCTTTGTTGGTTCAGTGATCCCATTAAAATCATAAGGGAAAACCTAGGAAAAATCTTATGAACTATCCCAATATTGGGTTGTTCACAAGGACATGACCATTAGCAATTTCTTCCTTAATCATCAGCAACCAGGAACGACTAAATTCTACGGAGGTAGTAGCGATACAATAGTTTTCATTTAATGATATTAAAGCAGACTCTTTTAGTTTTCTTTTGGTGTTGTGTTCTTCTTTGTGTAATATAACTAAATTTTGAAACTGTATTTTATGACCAAGGTCATATATAATATAACTAAATTTTGAAACTGTATTTTATGACCAAGGTCATAAAATACAGTTATATTACACAAAGAAGAACACAACACCAAAAGAAAACTAAAAGAGTCTGCTTTAATTTTGTTAAATGAAAACGATTGTACCGCTACTACCTCCGTAGAATTTAGACGTTCCTGGTTGCCGATGATTAAGGAAGAAATTGCTAATGGTCATATCCTTGTGAACAACCCAATATCGGGATAGTTCATAAGGTTTTTCCTAGGTTTTCCCTTATGATTTTAATGGGAGCACTGAATCAACAAAGTTCTTTGGTCGCATTTTTGGCGAATGCACGATCTTATAACAAAGACGCACCTAGGAGCGGCACATAAAATTCTGAAGATCTCCCTTTCAAATTGGAAGAATTTTATGATTATATGATCTTTAGAAATTTCTGTGCTACCCTGTATATTACAAATAAAATTCTCTTAGTTACGTCAAAAATCAAATAATACACATGGTCAAATATTTTAATTTACATCTTAGAATTGTGCCTTTTTTATCTGTAGTTTCTTAACCATTGACACCGTGGTCTGATCTAGACCCCAAAACATTTGGAATATACAGCAATTTTCTTTAAACCGTGGTGTTATTTCCCAAGAAGCACTTAGACATCTTTGTAGTCCTATAATATAAAAGTTAAAATAAAATATAATACACCACTGTATATCATTAGGTAGTTATTTGTCTAACATAATTTGGTGTTTTTTTCTCCTTTCTTTGCATCATTTTTGTAGTGAGTTCTTGTTCTCTTGTGTTTAGGGAATTGACACTAATTGATTAGTGAATCTGTGCTATTTATCCAAGGAACAACCTTGGTTCTATGAGTCATTTTCTGTTTATAGTTCTTATGTAGAGTGTTAACCTGGCCTAAAATCTGGCAACATAGTCACAAACTACTCAGTCCACCTGGCCACCCTCTATATGGAGTTACTATTCAAGTTGAAGAAGGTATTGGAATGTTAATCAACTGTTGCAGTTCGTTTGCGAGTTCAGTGGCATATGTGTTTAGGACACTACATAAGCAAGAGTTGAGTCCTTGCTACTTTACAGGAGTTCAAGAGTTGTGGCATTGTTCCCATGAAAGAATTTCACCTTTGTGTTTTAAGGAAATTAAGGAATGATAGAAATTTTTCATCTTTTGTACTATTCAAAAAATTGCAATTTACCAGAAAAAGTAAATTACAATTTATACTCTTGAGTCAATAAGGATCCTAATTTATTGAGAGTATTATTGTTAATGAAATAATCAGGCCAACTGATTCCAACATGCCTTCATGTATTACAAAAGTATTTGGGACACTATACCTGTATGTCCTGCCAAGTATTGGTTCATTTTCTTTGAAACACCCTGCATACTGTAAGTAATGCAGTGTTATTTCAAAATGTTGTATTTTGTACAAAAAATAATATTTCTGGTAACATGATTTGTCTATAGCACTACCTATCTTTGAAAATAAAAAAACAAGACAAAATTTTATGAACTTGTCTATTAAAGTTATGAGACATCTATATGACATCACTAAAATTAAACTGGACTGTATCACAGTTTACAAATTGTCAATTTATTTTCGTTAATTTCTGAATGACTATACAATCTATGGCATGAACTTACTAACTATCTGGGCTGTTCCTATAAGGACAGATTTTTGTATCAGTTTGTATAGATGTTTGTTCCTCTGGGAAGTGACAAACACATGGAATGGAATCATGTTACCAGGGTCACCAGTATCATTTGGTGACATAACCAATAAAAATGGAGTTCATTTTATTAGTTATTTTTTAATTGAATTATATTCATATTTTATGTCTAATTCACCTTTTTGCATGATATGTGTTCCTGATGAAGATAACAATTCAACATGAGTTTAAATTTTTCAACTGTAAACACTGGGTTATCTCATTTATTTTCACATTTCTTCAGAAAAGATAGTAGAATGCTACAATTTTTTTAGAAACTCCTTCATTATATGTTTCAATATTTCTCAAAGAAATCTCATCATCATAAGTCAAAACAAGATTAAAACACAGTAACCTATCCTATCAGGATTGTATTGTTGTACATCATTTTTAAAATTGACTTTACTTAGTCCCTTAAATAACTAGAAATCTTAATTTTTGTTAATAACATACTGAAATTAAATTTAGGTATCAAAAAAAGAAATAAAGCAACACATGATGTAATAATGATTTCTGTCCTGTTAATGAATTATTCTCGGTGCATCTTACGTTTATGATCATTTTATTATTAATTTTTTATAATCATTTTATTAATTGTTTTAAGTTTTGCTATTTACATGGTCAAGCTGCATTGCAGTGTAATTAATAAAATTTCTTTTGTTTCAGTCATGTGACACAGTTAAGTACTAACCAAATAGCCTCAGTAACAAGTAAAGACATTCATAAATTGAAGTTGCTCATACCAAAAGGTGATAAACATAAACAATTACAAGTTGAAAAACTAGAAGGAAACTTCAAAGAAGCTATCAACAGATACTACAGATTACAAAAAGTAAGGAAGGGTTTATCTTAAAATGAAACTTTTATTGCTAAATCCTTGTGGACAACACAATCAAAAATGTACCTACTCAGTAAATATTGTTAAACCTGATTCATTAAATGAATCTTTTCAATTTCCATATGTGATTTCAGTTTTTCAGTAGAAGTCTTGAGGATTAGTTTTTTTTTTAAATTGAATAAGTTCTTTGCTTTTCAAGGCACATCAAAACTATTAATTTACCAATCACCCACATTGGGGAAGATTCACTTTTCTGTTTTTTTTGTGATTTATCTACTTCAGAAACATTCCACTTATACAGGGACAACATCTATGATACTGAGCATTTTCCTCAAAAATGGCTTCGCTCTATTTTCGTCACAATATTTAAAACATTCACGTCTTCGCTATCTAATGCTTACCAATACTGCTGTATGTATGCTATCGCATTTAATCTCGAATGTTTTTGTAGTCGTCTTGTCTCTCTAGAAATGGACTGGAATTTTTCAGTATTTTTTTCTCCAACAGTCGTGCGTTCAGGAAATAGTTTTGTCCCCATTTATTTATTTCGGATAGATGGTTTTTCTTACACATAAGTAATTTCAAGAATGAGTTATTTCTCTTAGTAGTGTAAAATTAAATATTGAAACTATACACTATGTAATTAAAGTTATGTCTTCTTCAGTATCACTAATACTATAGGTGCATCCTTTTTCCACAATTTTTCTTCCCAAAGAAAACCAATTAACATTTGTCTATAGTGTATACTTATTACAATTATCTTGAATTTATCACTTAATTGTGAGCTTTTTCTGTTGGAATTTTCCTGATATTTGAGCTGATACCACAACTATTCTTTCTGGCTTTTGATTATTATAAACTTAGCCGTTTTTATTATTAAAAACTTAACAATTTACCGTATAACTCTCAACAGGGTAACTAATATGATTTTTTTAGGAATTAGCAAACAAACAAAAAGCTCATCTTTTAGCTGTTCAACATGAGGAAAGTATTCTTGAAAGCAATGACAGTGACCAGCAGAGGCAGGCACAACTGGCAAGAGAGATGGCATTTGAGCAGGACATGCTTATAGAGAGAGAAAGTAGAGTTAGGCAGATTGAAGCAGATATTCTTGACATTAATGAAATTATGAAGGAGTTAGGATCTCTGGTGCATACTCAAGGAGAGACAATAGGTACTTATTTTAATGTGAATATACAACAGGTTTACTCTCTTCGAGGTGTCATTCTTGTCTATGCAAGACTATATATATATATATATATATATATATATATATATATATATATGTTTTAGGTGGTTTCCGGGAATTAATCCGCGTAGTTGATAACTGATCCCAGCCGGGATCGATGGTAAAATGACGACGTTTCGGCAGAGTCACATCTGCCCTCTTCAGATCGGTTCGCATAATTCTCGTAGCCTTCTGCTTTCGCTTCTAGTATTAAGTATTCAAGTAACTAGAAGCTGTTATATCACACTTCAATTAATTAACTTTTTAAAAAAGATTTTTATTTAAATAAACACAATAATAACTTTTAAAATAGAAATGAAAAAATTAACAATATAACTGACAAAAGTTCTGAGTAATAATGAATACAACATTAGAGGAGTTTTAGAATTTATAACATATAATATGCCGAATAAGCAAAGTCGACGCTGCAATTCCCACGGATGTTGGCCGTGCCGTAATCTGACACTACACGTGTCGCTGAGTCAGCTGGGAATGTTGAATTGTCGTTGCGATATAAGTTCGTTCTAAGTTCATAGCATAAACTTATATAACAACTCCCATCCATATAAAAAAGTTGATGGTACAGCATCAACTTTTACGTCAAGTTCTGGAGTTCTGTATCGTCGGTTGGATTCAGGAGGCTGTGTAGTTTTCCTTTGGGCTTAGGGTTTGATGGTGCTGTCGGTGGCGTGTGCTGGACAGCGGAGCTTGGTGTAGTGGTATTCTTGAACCTCTTCTGGATTGACTTCATTGTGAGGAGTATAATCACAATTACTACTAAGGTGGTCGTTGTGATTGTTAACCAGGACGTATGCTTTTCTAAGGGTGGTTGTTCCATCAGCTTTTCCAGTTCCTTAGAATATTGGGAGAGCTTATGGTTGGCAACATCTAGGTCTTGTACATCTAATTCTTGTAGCTGTAGGGGTGTCAGGTTTGGCATCTCATTGGCGGCTGGCATGCCGTTGCAGCAGTTGAAAGGAATGTCTACTGGGTGGTTTCTGTATGTGATGTTTTGGACATTTTTAGAAGTTCTTGTAGCATGGACCCTTGTGTTGTCGATAAAGGCATTGCAGTCGGGTTGGATTTGCAACACTGAATTTTTTCGATATGGTTTGTGTCACGACATCTTGCCCTTTGCATTTGATGGTGATGGCCAGTGGTCTTGAAATCGAGATCAACCAAAAGTTTACGTCAATCTCTTGGATATTATAGTCTGCTGCATATAATATCAAACTTTTGCAGGTTGCTGGAAGTGTGGCTGGCTGTCTGAGAAGCTGACCTTCGCAGATGGCATCTTTGTCTATTGGATGTGATATGGCTTTGGAACAAATCTTATGATGTTTAGTTAAAGGCTTGCAGTCACCCAGGTCTTCGAAGGATGTGTATAATGAATCGTCATCTCTCGCGATAAATTTTGTCTTTATTGAAAGTATATGATGAAACCCAGTTCGATCATCCAAAATTGGGATCGGATAAAGGTGGTAAAGGGTGTAAATCTCAGGATCAACTAAAGGAATTTTGAGTATAAAAATGATTTTGGTGTTGATTTGAAAAGCTTCCAATTCTATCAAATCAATGTACTGAGCAACATTTGAACTGTAAAGAGGAAGTGGTAAATTATTTTCATGTAGTGACTGAGAAATCTTTTGAAGGGAATCGACCAAATCTACTGGGGTTATGATCGAACTATGTAAAATTTTTAAGCGGGCGAAAGAGACTGCAGTTAAAACATCATCGAGAGTGTTTTCGATAAATATGTAACTCTCCATTAGGCTTTCACACAGATCCAAGATATTGATTTGAAATTCATGAAAATCAAGATCATTTGAAATGTATAAAATTGACTGCCTTATTTTTTCAATGTTATTCTAGAATAGTTTCTCCTCGGATTGAAATTATTGTAAAGTGTTGTTGAGGCTCGTAATGACTGAGGTTGTTACAGATATTTGTTTCTTCACTAAGTCCTGAATTTGGTGTTGGTCTTTAGTAATTTTAGTTATACAGTCATTTATGTATTCACCATCTGTTGCGTCTAAGTTTCCTGAAATAGCTTTCCAAACTGATCCCAGTCCGTTAATAAGTTCGCGTTTTCTTCTGTTGGTAGGGTAAGTTTGAGTGTCAGCGAAGATGTCTGTGTATTTAGAGTTAACGGATTTAGAAATTTATTTCAAGAGGCTAACATGTGTTTGTATTTTTGGTTTAAATGATATTGTATTAGTTGTGTTTTCGTTAATTGTCTCTAAAATTCGGTTTAGTATGGCGTCGTTATTTGAAATAGCACCTCTGAAAGGGCTGAGGTCTTTGAAGACAAGAAGTGTCCATTTGTCGTTTGAAATTTTAAGTGCGCCTTCTTCATGGAAGAAAACACTCTATTGTATTGTTAACGGGTGTAAGAGAGTATTGTTGGAGGTTCGCGACTGAAAACAGTCCACAGAATCTGAAAAGAAGGGATTCATTCAAAATATGGTTTTAGTCTGTCAAAGTTAATTTTACTGATTTGGTTAGTCTGTAAGTTTATAACTGTGGCAGAGTTTTTTTCTAATCGCGGTAATTTCAAAAGGTCCATTGAATTTGTTTTCAGATTTGCTTTTAATCTGAGACTCTTTCACGTAAACTTTGTCGCCTACTTTGTATTCTGGTTGGTTAGTCGAAACATGTTTGTCAAATCTAACTTTGGATTTTTGTTTTTGTTGGTCGGTTTTTGCGCGGGCAAGTCTATAATAGTAGTTCATTCTGTTGTTAAGGTCCCTAACATATTTGGAAATGAGTTTTTCCTGATCATATATTGTTGCGGGGGGTCTCCTAGAAGTGTGCCCAAAGATGAGTTCGTAGGGCGTGAAACCAGTAGTCTTGTTTTTAGTGTTGTTGTAGCAGATGACTGCGTAAGGGAGCACGTTGAATGGATGTTCGTCCGGATGTTCAGCTGTATTTGCCCTTATCATTTCCGCTAAAGTCGCGTGAAACCTTTCGATAGAACCATTTGATTCGGGATGGTGGACACTTGAAAAGGATAGTTTTATGTCATATAGTTCGCACAGGTCCCGTATGAGAGTGTTATCAAATTCACGTCCACAATCACAATGGATGCGAAGAGGTGTACCGTAATGTTGGAAGAATATTAGTAGGGTGTTTACTACAGTTTTAGCTGTTTTATCACCAATTGGGTAGTCCTGAGTAAATTTGGTGAGTTCATCCCTAATAGTCAGTGCGTAATTTCTAGTTGGATATTCGAAAATATCAATGTTGATACGTTCGAAGAGCGTTTTTGGTGTTTCAGTTATGACAAAAGGAGCACTTAAGTTTTTTCTACAGAACTTTACCTTTTGGCAAGTTTCGCAGGACTTAATAAATTGTTCAACACTTTTGATTAGTCCAGTCCAATTATACTTTTCTTTTATGCGTCGGATGGTCTCGTTAATTCCACGATGAAGGTGATTTTTGCCGCAGTGGTACTGCTGCAGAATAACGGGAATCTCGTCTTGTGAAGGGGTTGTCACAATATTTTGACAAATTTTAAGTTTTACGTCTTTGTCTGCAAGTATAAAGGATAGTGTTTCAAGAATCGGTAGTTCTACGTTGTTCTCAATACAAAAAGTTTCGGATTCGTCGAACTGGTCTTGGTTGTTATAGAGAATGTTGAAAAGATGTGCAACAACTGTTCCAGGATCAAAGGGTAAAGGGACAATTAAATATTTTCTATGCCTTACAGTTTTGCTGGCTAGAACGTTTAGAGTGTCAGTAGTGAAGTTTGGGTCTTCTTCGAAAATATCTTCGATGATTTTGTCATGCAAGTCATTGAGTTTATTTTGCCAGAAGAAAGTGACTATTCATTTGTGAGATTTGTCTAGAAGTTGGGCGTTAGAAATTTCTATTTTTGAATAGTCGATTATCGACTCGGTTTTATACAATTGAACAAATCGATTAAATTCTGTTGTCATGTGTTCGTCATGATCATCGCGTTCTTGATCGTTGTCGGAGTCGTCGGAGTTATCGTGACTAGTACCTGGATCGGGTTGTTTTGGGTCGGTTTCGTTATTTGCGAAAATTTTTATGTTTGAAAGAAAGTCGGTGCATTGTTTGAAGTGATTAATTTTGATACGGGAAAGAGCGTCTGCGTTCAAGTTTACCTTGCCGGCTTGTATTCGATTTTATAGTTATACTCCTCTAGTTTGAGGCGCCATCTGGCTAGACGACTGCCAGGGTCTTTGATCGAAAAGAGCCAAGTAAGCGGACGGTGATCACACAGGAGTGTAAACTTTCTCCCAAAAAGATACGGTCTGTAGTGCTTGACCGCCCAAACAATGGCTAGCAGTTCCCGTTCGATAGTGGAATATCGAGTTTCTGCAGCGCAGAGTGTACGGGAAGCATATGCTATAGGAAGATCTTTTCCTACGGGGCCTTGTGAGAGAACCGCTCCAATTGCAAAAGCACTAGCATCAGTAGTGAGCAGGAATGGTTCTTCGAAATTTGGGTAGATCAAGATAGGGTCAGATACAAGGGCTTGCTTCAGTTCGTTGAAGGAAGACTTGCAATCTGTGTCGAAGATGAATTTGACGTCTTTCTGCAGGAGTTTCGTTAGGGGCTTTGAGATCTTAGCGAAATTGGGGATAAAACGTCGGTAATAACCGGCGAGACCTAGGAAAGATTTAACATCTTTAGGAGTTTGGGGCTGAGGAA